>OX463839.1:771715-995327 GCA_949825065.1 Odontocerum albicorne | reverse complement strand
AATATGTCAGTCGGTAAGCTAGATATCGTTTTATTTCACGTTTAAATCAAAATTAATTTAACTTTTTCAATTCTTCATATTTGTTATCAGAATCGAATAAAATAATATTTTGTAGTAAATGCAATGGAAGAAAGAGCAAAGATTTACTTAAAAACATGCTTGATCGATTGGTTGATCGCGATAGACTGGTTGTGAACCCCTGCATTAGACTCTACTCGATACGTTATAATTGGCGTCACACATGCTTTTAAATTTTGATGTTTGCATAAAAAATGTGCTAATATTGATATTAAAAAAATAAGAAGAAAAGCGCTACAGGTAATATAATCCCAAAAGTGTCAACATGTTTTCTATTATCATTTATATCGGAGTTTATAAAAGTGACATGTTGAGCTATAAAAACGCGTCGCATATGACACATCATATATAAAAATAACTATTTAAGGGTGTTTTCTGTTTAGGTTGGAGAAGGATTTTATTCTGAATTTATTTCAATTAAAAACTGTAATTGTAACCAGCTAAATTATTTAAAATAAACATGATCACGATTTTATAAGTACTTAAGTACTAATGTTGCAGACGCACGGATAACATACCCGTTATATAATTAAACTAACGCGGTGAAGCCGACAATGAAACGAAACATACTGTGACCGGGAAGCGAAAATGAAACAAAACATGTGCAGAAGCTATTGCGTAACGTAAGTATTCCAATATCGATATACATGCTATCGAAGTAAAAAAGTCGGCAATTGGAAGTAAGGTATTTGTACTAAATTAGGTCGTTTATTTTTTAACTTATCATTTGTTTTGCACTTTTTATTCAAATTACAGAATCTTCATGTGGGGGTGTGAACTACCCCGTAAGGGTTATGGTGCGATGGGATAGAACGTAAGTAAATATAAGAATTAACAAGTATTTGGTAATTGTTTTCGCATGTCCTTAGATGTGCATTTCAGATAGTTTTACATACAATACCCCGTCTCTGATTTTCTATACTTTAAGCAGAACATTCGTCTTAAGGAAGCTTGAAAGGTTTTTGTTTAACATGGCAACTGCAGTAAGACCGCCGCTAGACGTTGTCTCTTCAGTAGCACTGTCTTAAGACTAAAACAGTTAAAATATTAAATGCGGAATTAAACGAACTACTCACAGCAATTATTATGAAAACTAAAACTGTTATTTCATTCTTAAAGTGGATTAAAACTAATAACTGCAATGCACATACTACCTTGATCAAAAAGTTTTAGGACCGGCCACCGAGTGGCGCTGTCAGTCACCCGATTGGAATTCTTTTTTTTTGTTAGGTTACCACATCTATCATTGACACTTCCCTCCAAATTTCAGCATCATAGCTTGACATTTGTAAAATTTACGCTGTACTGAGTGCATCTACCTTTGTGCGTGTTTTCGATTTTTTACAAGTTTGAAAATGACATCAACTGTGCATCAACGAGTTTGCATTATGACCTTGGAAATGTTGGAGAAGTGTTTTTTGGTGGCACGAACGCTTCAGAAGTAGTTGTGAGTCGGTCGAGGATGACGAACGCAGTGTCAGTCGAAAACTGATGAAAACATCGATAAAATCAAAGAAATGTTGGCCGAAAACCGCAAATTGACCATCAGAGAGCTGGCAGAGGACTTGAACATTGCTTATAGGTCCGCTCAAGACATTTTGGTTAGTGATTTGGGCCTCAGGCGTGTCGCTGCAAAACTGGTGCCGAAAGACCTCAATTTCATGCAACAAAAGGACCGCGTTGAAATCGCGAAAGACGTGATTTCCATGAGTTTTTTACCATAAACAACCCGACTACTATCCAGTAGCCTTTAAATTCACCTGATTTGGCTCCCTGTGACTTTTTCCTGTTCAACCGACTTAAAAAACCGCTTCGCGGATCGCGTTACAGCACCCGAGAGGATGTCATGAAAAAATTGAAGACGGCTCTGATGGACATACTGAAAATTGAGTACCAGCGGTGTTTCGAGGATTGGATCAAGCGCTGGCGTAAGTGCGTTGCAGTCGATGGGGAGTGCTTTGAAGGGAACCATATCGATTTTGATGAATAAACTTGCATTTTCGATTTTATGAATAAAGTCCTAAAACTTTTTGATCAAGGTAGTAAATACAAGTATTGAATTAAACCAAGTTTCAAGCCGTCCTCAGTGTCAAATATAATATTAATATTCACTAAATTTGTTTTCAAGATATCAGTTAAGGGAGATGGTGCAATATGAAACTTAAGCCACGATAGACTGCATCGAATATAATTGTAAAATCAGCAAATCTTCTTCAGAAATGAGATGCAAAAGTTGCTTCATTCTTGGTACTTTAAAATTATATTTTACTGTAGATTTTATGTGAAAATTATTATACTCGTAGATGAGTGTGAAAATTCCTCGTATGGGTTGGACTAAATTAAATTGTATATGCTGACTGGAACTTAATGCGATATGTTGAATGAGATAGTGAAATAAAGTAATACAAACAAGAAAAGGTTGAACGGACAAGAAACCGCTCTTAATCAATACACAGTTAGTATTGAAAGAAAAAATATAAAATAATCGTCTTAACTACATTTTATATTCATGTTTCTCGTACATGGCATACAAATGAACTTGGGCCCGCATTTTAGTTTATGCACAAATTGTTATGTTATAAAGGGTCTTTCGAATTTAGCGGTTTTTTTTCTTCTTAGATAAAACACAGATGGTGTCGCGAACTTGTCTAGGTGTTATGACATTTGAGAAGTGTAATGTATGACATTTATAAAAATAGAGTCGTATACAATACAACAACGCGCTCAAATTGAGAATTGTCTTACGTATTTTAATCTCCGGAAACGGTGATGTAATTAGCCACCAAGATCTTGTGATCTGACACCGTTGGACTACGTTCTTTGGGGTTACGTGAAAAGCCAGGTCTAAAAGAATGACCCCCCGATCAATTCCTAAGCTGAAGGACGAAACTATTCGCGTTATTGATGAGTTAGAACCGAAATGATGCCAAAATGTCATCAAATTTTTTGACAAAAGAGTGGACATCTGTGGAGCTGCAAAAGGTGGACATTTGGCGGATATGTTTTTTTGTGTTTAAATCATACATTATACTTCAATGACCAATAAAAAAAATTTGAAATCAAAGCAAATTGTGTGTTTTTATTCAAGAATTAAAAAAATTTGAATTAAAAAAACCACTCAATTTAAAAGAGCCTTTATTTATTTAGTATTATCTTTAGTCTGTCAATAATAGTGAGGTTCGAGTCTGGAGCCAAGCTGGAGTAGAGTGCCTTTGATAAGTGTTCGCTGTCTAAATGACGCTTTATAAATTGTCCTTTTATTAGTTTTATTATAATATTAAGAGACGAATTGATAAAAAGTACCAATTTAAAAACAGTTGAAATGAATAAAATGCGTATTCTTAAATGTTCTTGGCGTATCGGCTTTCCTTCGTGAATCTACGATATCCTGGCCCCTAGAAATATCGATTGTCCCGCCCCGCCGATCGCTCGGTCGGGTCGGTTGGAAAGTTCACCCATGGGCGGCAGGAAGAAAACTTGCGTCCGAACAAGACAACACTTCCTCTACCCTTCTATTTTTAAATCAAAGCTAATTTTGTGTTTTATTCTAGAATTTAAAAAATTTGCTCAATTTGAAAGACCCTTTATTTATAAATTATGTTGCAATGTTTTTTTGTTGTATCCTCTCATAACCTTTTATATGCTAGACAATGAGCACGTTGAGATCGGTGGATATTCAGTTTAATGTGCGAGAATTTTATTCATAGGTTTAGTTTAGACCTCATAACGGTTGAGAATTGAAATAATAACCATTTAGACTTTTTTTTGTATTAATCTCCTATTATTGACGTAGACAAGCTGCAAGTACTAAAGCTCCTTACCTTGTATGCAACAGGATATGACTATCACAAATTGGCTTACATTGTCATCTCCGGTGGCACCGAAGTCAAGTACCCTGATCCCTTACTTTGTATTGTTTTCTATTATATGTACTTGCTTCGAGTAATAGACATTCATGTCATGTATTCTTCCCTTCTTTTTAATTTACGATTCAAGTACAAATCAAGTTTATGAAATTTTTCAAATAATGGTTAATCTGTTCACCGCGTTAAAAATCAAATTCCACGAATCCTGTGCGCGGCACAATTTCGGGGTTTTTTAATTTCTAAGTTTAAACGCGTATTTTGTTTAGAACCACTGATATTTGATTACACTACCAAGTAAACATGACATTCAAGTAATTTTCTGATAATAAATACTAGTCATTACTCTTAAGGAGACTCATTAAATAAAGGAGATAAACTAAACATTACGTAAAATAAACAAAGGAATGCTACGATCAAAACAATGATTCATTACACTCACCCAATCAAATGCATATAGCACTAGTAATGTTTATTTACGTAAGAGTGACTCATCGCAGGACTCGATCCGCGCGACAGGTCGTTAATGCTGGAAATATTGAGAAACCAAAAAAATTCACCGCTCTGTTTATTCAACAATATCTCATAAACTAATATATTATTTGACAAGGTGTTCAGATATATCGCTAGAATAAAGATTATTTTTAATTTTAATCCCATTTTCATTCCGGTTTTGAGTAATTTTTTTAAAGTATTTGTGATTTGAAACTTAGATTGTCGTCAGATCACAGGCGTTTGTGCTTCCCGCGACGAACACGTTAAGATATTTTGTTTGAGACGGTTTGGTGCGTGCTTTATTTAATTTGATACGAAGTTCGTGTTAAACACATTCCTGGATCCTGGATGAATTCCTGTGCATGGATACGGGAAATTTTCAAGAATTAAACTTACCTGAATTGGTGGTCATTGTCGATTTCCTTGTTGTCATATGGCTTTGAATCCATGTTCCCGCGGTCGCGGGTTCCTCGAGCTCTCCGCCCCACTTACTCCATACTCTGCGTACTCACTCGAAAGTCCTTTCACTTGTCACTTAGCAGCGGCAGTACACAATGTCACTGTACAAAGCGGTGCTTCGCGAGTCCACAATAATGGGATGTTGTCTTCACGGCTGATCGCTGCAGAAGGGATCAGTGATAGGTGATGGACACCACGTCTTCAGGGGGAGTATCACAAAAGGTCTCTAAAAGCATTTTTCCGCCATAATTCTACCGTGCTAGTCCAAATAATAAATTCAATGCGAAACAAACACACAAATAAGGTAAGAAAAAAATTAAAAGAAAGATTTATTTACCAAATATTTACTAAGTATTAAGAGTTTTGCCACATTGAATTAAATAATATCGATAAGTCGCGTCTTAATACAAATAATAATCTGAACTGCCTTTAAAATAATTCAACTTATCAATATATAATACAAACATATCATCACGCCGTGTCCCTTGCGGGTTCAGGCAGAGAGTACAGATCTACAAACTTTTCTATCTAAGCACAACACCCGCCTCCTCCACATTCATATTTCTCGTCATACACAATCTTCTGTTATACATACATCTCACGTTACCTTCTTTCAAAATTTGGTCCATTTGATCTAGTCACTTTTTCCTCGGTCTACCTCTTCAAGGCACACCTTGCACTTCTGACTTGTATATTCGCTTAGTCATTCTTTCAGTAATCATTCCCTGTACATATCCAAACCATCTTAAAATTCCTTTCTTCATCTTACTTAAAACATTGTAATTTGTTTTATCAAACACTGTTCATTCCACTTTATGTAACGGTATAACCCTACCGGTTTCAAGGTTTTTACCTCATCATTAGGGGTGCACAAACAAGTCTTGTTTGTGCTTCCCTGTCTTTAAATCTCCACAATGTTAATCCCTTAACTATAAATAATATATTTACTTAAAACATTAATTTTATCCATGCATTCATTTCAGATGTCTTTATTCCAACTTTTTTCACACACCACAAATTGTCCTCACTGCACGCATTTCTACACCATTAATTGTTCACACTGCACTTATCTCCACACCATTAATTGTCCTCAGTGCACGCATCTCCACACCATTCATTGTCTTCACTGCACGCATTTCCACACCATTCATTGTCCTCACTGCACGCATCTCCACACCATTCGTTGTCCTCACTGCACGCATCTCCACACCATTCGTTATCCTCACTGCACGCATCTCCACACCATTCGTTGTCCTCAT
Organism: Odontocerum albicorne; assembly: GCA_949825065.1. NCBI lineage: Eukaryota > Metazoa > Arthropoda > Insecta > Trichoptera > Odontoceridae > Odontocerum > Odontocerum albicorne. Next base: position 989,173 of record OX463839.1, on the reverse strand, counting down.
TGCACGCATCTCCACACCATTCATTGTCCTCACTGCACGAATCTCCACACCATTAATTGTCCTCACTGCACGCATCTCCACACCATTAGTTGTCCTCACTGCACGCATCTCCACACCATTCATTGTCTTCACTGCACTCATCTCCACACCATTCATTGTCTTCACTGCACGCATCTCCACACCATTCATCTTACTCTTATTCTTCTTCTGCCAAGTCCAAGATTATTGTATTTATGAAAAAAATTAAAATAAAAGCGGAGAAAAAAGTGTTGTCTAAAATTATTACGAACATGTTATAAAGGGAAAGTCAATATATCCACTAGTTATTTATACGAACAGGACGGTAAGAAGTGTTGACACTTTTTATTCACTAATAAATGTATTTATACATATGGTATATGCATTCAATCGCGCTTTTCCCATGTCGGAGTAGGCAGAGAGAACAGGGCGCTTGATTTTCCTGTCTCGACACACATCCTTAGCCTCTTCCACACCCATAAATCTTTTCATACAATATCGTATCGTACATTCATCGTAACTCTTACGATTTCTTTGACTTTATATTTGCTTCATTCAAAATATAATTCACTTTGAAATATACTTTCCTTGGTCTTTGTCATCCTTCATAACGTCTTACACTCACATTTCCACTGTGTATTTGTTTTGTTAGTTAGTCTTTATTTATTCATTCGCTAAAACCATCTCAGAGTGCTCTTCTTCATCTTAGACAACAAACACAGCAGCCTGAAGTTCATATTCACCCCTGATCACATTATTTCTTATTATGTAATGCATTTCCCCCTTTGTACGTATTTGTAAGAGATACAAAGCTTATTTATTTAACATTTTTATTGCAAATACAATCTAGCGGGCTTATTGCCAGGAGGCAATCTCTTCCAACTTACCAGACAAAAGTAAATGAAGCAAGTTACGTGGTCGCATAAATCATTTAAATGACTATCCCTCCATACGAAACCATAGACACATACGTGAGCGAAACCCATAGACACATACGGACAATCACCTGAACATTATTTTTAATATAAAGTGAGATATCATCAATCAAAAGGAAATGAAGGGATGGTGGAAAGGAAAGGAAAATAAAAATCAGGAATGAAACATGTTATTTTACTGACTAGATATTAAGAGTTTTTTCAGTCGCTTCTTAAAGCATGCCAAGGACGGAGCGAGTCTTATATTGGTTTGTAACTGATTCCAGAGTCTCACTGCATGGACAGTAAAGGACGACGTAAAAAAAGAGGAGCGGTGAACTGGAAAGGCCAATAGACAATCTCTGTTTGAGCGTAGCGCTAATCCATGATTGGAAAGACGCTAAAAAGTTTCGGCGAGATGAGAGGGCTTACAGCAGATTGCAAAGATCATTTCAGAACTGTCCTCAGTGCAGGAATAAAATATAACAGAGCAAAAATTAATAACATTTATGATATATATTTTTTCAGTCTTGAATAATTTTTTTAGCCTATATAAAATTTTACAGTGATCACCAGTTCTATCATTGTTTTTGGAATATACGTTCATTAACATACATATACACATACCATCACACGCCGTTTCCCTGTCGTAGTAGGCAGAGAGGACAGAGTGCCACACTTTTTTATCTCGTCACACATCCTTAGCCTTTTCTACATCCATACACTTTCTCACACAGCTTCTCTGACTTTTTTACGTTTCCTTCTTTCGGAATATCATTCCTTGATCCAATCATTCTGTTTTCCTTGATCTTCCTTTCATATGCCTTTCACTCACATTTGCAATATATGCTATATATTTTTTTAAATTTATTTTTATTTATTATGACACATGACAAGAAATATACATAATTTGCGAAAAAACAACAGGTAATTTAATTTGGACATACATTATTTTAATGGATCTGGGTTTGTTGCCGTTCATTTGTCGTATCCCCAGTAAACTAGGCTTTTGCCTGTTTCTCACTGAGGATATTTAGCATGAAAAAATAAATCGATACTTCTTTCCGATTTTTGATAATACAAAAAACCCCGTTGCACGTTCTCATCAACCTGACAAACAGTGACACTCAATTACAACAGGAAACATCATGCGGAATCAAACTCCTCACACATCATCACTCCAGAAAGACCAAAAATGTTCATCCCATAATATACCGCACACAATCATAATAATAAAAATAAAAACAAAAATATACAGATACACAAATACAAAACAACAAAAATTAAAACAACAAGAAGAAACTCACACTCAAGAGCCCACACAAATCTTTTCCACACGTCATTCATCCTGAAAGCACAAGTACTCGAAATCCTGTCGCAATAACAACCACACTCCGATCGACTGTCTAAATGGTTTTCCTCCCTTTCCTATCTGTTTTGTTAATATTTATTTATTCATCAGAAAGTTCTTCACATTCATTTATTATCAATTCATTTCGTAACATTGTCACTCTGTGTATTCTTTTCAATGCACGAATTTCTACAACATTTAATCGGCTCTTCTCAGTCTTTTTCAACGTCCACATTTCATCCCATACATCAAACTGTAAACCAAAACATATTTTCGCGACAACTTTTTTAGTTTTAAGTGTCATGTCACGCACCCAAGGCTATATTCAATAGAATATTTAAGCGTCATTTCATGCATCCACGGCTACATTGAATAGAATATTTAAGCGTTATGTCACGCATCCAAGGCTACATTGAATAGAATATTTAAGCGTCATGTCACGCATCCAAGGCTATATTTAAAAGAATATTTAAGCGTCATGTCATGCATCCAAGGCTACATTGAATAGAATATCTAACATACACTTTAATATCAGCTGAGAAATCTTGTCACTAGATAAGAAATATATTTGGAAATTTTAAATATATTTTTCCTGTTATTAATGGTATTTTTTAAATATGTATATCATGTACTGTGTGTTTATTTACATTGGAAGGGATGCGGACATAAGCATGAGAACTATTTAATATGTTAGTATACAAAAGCTAATGTTTCAATGCTAACATATTATAATACTTTATGATATGTGCGTATCAAATAAAAATGTAAATACATAAATAAGCAGGCGAAAATATTTATATACCCGCAAGCCCAGCACTTACTACTTCGATATTCCATTTTATCGACAATTTCTCCAATTTTATTAAAATATCCTTCAGTAAAGGCGTTGAAATCGAATGTTCATTTTTTTTACCACTTAAAAGATATTTTTTATACTTTTCTTTTTCAACGGCTAGTCAAATGTTACGTTTGGTCAGTGTTATTGCATGGAGTGGAATCATGGACCCTCAAAGTTGGTAGTATGAACCGACTGGAAGCATTCGAAATGTGGATATATCGGAGAATGCTACGGATACCCTGGACGGATATGGTCAGCAATACAAGGATTCTTCAAACAGCCAAAGTTGATAGAGAGTTGCTGACTAATATTAAAATCCGAAAGGTGTCCTATTTGGGTCATGTACTTAGAGGAGCAAAGTACAAATAACTGCACCTGATCATAAAAGGCAAAATAGAGGGTCGAAAAGGTGTTGGCAGGAGACAAATCTCCTGGCTCCGCAATATACGTGATTGGACTGGTATAAGGAGCGTTGGGGATGTTTTTCGGGCTGCCTTGGACAAAGATACCTACTCTCAGGTGATAGTCAACGTTGGGGGGGCCTGACATGACACTGGGAAGAATAAGACACTTTTCTTTAAATGTTCAAATGATAAAAAAATTAAAAACATATCGACACATTTGATGAATATAATATTGTAAGAAAACATTTGACAAAAATCTCTTAGCCAAATATTGTACATATATCAAATATGTTTTGAGGTTTTCGCGGTTCTTCGTAACAGTTGGGTAAGGTCTTTCTGAGTGTTGTACCACGTGCTTTGGCCTATGATGCCAACGTTTCGAAAACGTTGGCGTTTTCACCTTCAGGGCATGTTTGTTGTCAACTTCGCCATAAGCAGATGCGCGCCGGATACTGCTTGGATTTGATAATTGGGTATCATGATGATTTGAGCCAACTTTGATGAAAATGAACAATAAATTCAACTTTTGTGAAAGTTGCGCGCTTGTTCTCGTGTGGTGGGATGGACACATGCGTTCACGTTACGTTGAGAAACGGGACGGACACGTGCGCTTACGTTGCGGTTAAGACGGTATCCGGCGCGCATCCAATTATGGCAAAGATGACTGCAAACAAGCCCTGAAGGTGAAAACTGCAACGTTTTCGAAATGTCAGCATTATAAGTCAACACACGCGGCATGACGCCCCGAAAATCATTATACAACATATTTTGTCATACAGTTAAAATTTTCACGAGAATTTAAAACATTAAATTAATTTAATATTTACAGCACTAACTGATGGCTATGTTGGATTTCTCCAAGAGAGTTGGTCAGTTTGACAGTCACAGTTATTGCCTAGAACTCCAGAGATAGAACTCTTGGAAACAGTTTGATAGTCACAGTTATTGCCTGGAACTCCAGAGATACATAAAACCCTTGGAAACAGTTTGACAGTCACAGATATTGCCTGGAACTCCAGAGATAGAACCCAGAGGTAGAAATACAAGCAAGTATATCGTCCGTTCTAATTACCCAAAAAACGCACGAAAATGATTTCACAAAATACTATTTTAAAAACAGAAATAATAACATATACATCATAAGAGAGTTAGTCTTTCTCCTTAAAAAAATGTATGTTAATATAAATTTCGGATGTAAAAAACAAAAACCGGTTAATCGAATTAGGCGGTTAAATGGAAGCCTTATTTTCAATCTCAAAAATACTGAATTCATATTGTTTTCCAAATAATGATAAAGGAACAGTGGAATAAATAATAAACACAAAAATGTATAAAATTATAATTGAGTCACTTTAAAATATCACAATATTATATTTAAGTCAGATAATAAAATCACTAATATATGTTATGAGATGTGTACAATCAAAATGTGCCGATTATTTGTTATCAAAGATTTCGGCTTTAAACTATTCTATGATTATTATATAATACAATAAAATATAAGTACAAAGAAACCGAAATACTTATATTTACATCATACTGTTTAAATTTTCACGAGAATTCAAAACATTAAATAAATTTAATATTTACAGCACTAACTGATGTCGATTTCGGATTTCTCCAAGAGAGTTAGTTGGTCGATTAACCGTAAAAAATCTGAACACGTATAATCATTTTTAACATCGATTATATTCTCTTGTCCTTTGCGACACTCTTATACTAATTATTATTTGCATTTTCGTAATTTCCCTCCCTAAGTATTCTCTTAAATTTGAACTAATGTACGTTTGTTTGAAAAATAAATAATTGCTTCATATAAATAAAAGTGTTAAATAAATGCAACAAAATATATCGAACTCCTGAGACAAAATGTTTTTTTTTTTCAATTAGGACTTCTAAACTGGTTTGAATCGAATTCGGTTATTATACAAATTTCAAAATAACCGAAAACCTGATATTTTTATACGGCTAACCGGTTAGAAAATTAAATGTATTTTTTTTACTCAACCACATTCTGTTTGCTTTATTTTGGTGTGGCGTTTGGTCATACTTTCAAACGCGACGTGTTACTAGTATTTCATAGGTCAAAATATCTCAGAACTATTAGGCATTTTATAAGTTTACAGTTACAGTTATTGCCTGGAACTCCAGAGATAGAAACTTTGGAAACAGTTTGACAGTCACATTTATTGCCTGGAACTCCAGAGATAGAACCCTTGGAAACAGTTTGACAGTCAAAGTTATTGCCTGGAATTCCAGAGATAGAACCCTCGGAAACAGTTTGACAGTCACAGGTATTGCCTGTTACTCCAGATAAAACCCTCGGAAACAGTTTGACAGTCAAAGTTATTGCCTGGAACTCCAGAGATAGAACCTTTGGAAACAGTTTGACAAAAGAAATACAAGCAAGGATATCGTTCGTTCTAATTACCCAAAAAAATCACAAAAATGATTCCTAGGAAATACTATTTTAAAAACACAAATAATAACATATATAATATATTATAAGAAAGTTAGTCTTTCTCCTTAAAAAACGTAGGTTAATATATATTTCAGATGTAAATAACACGAAAACCGGTTAATCGAATTAGGCGGTTAAATGGAAGCCTTATTTTCAATCTCAGAAATACTGAATTCATATTGTTTTCCAAATAATGATAAAGGAACAGTGGAATAAATAATAAACACAAAAATGTATAAAATTATAATTGAATCACTTTAAAATATCACAATATTATATTAAAGTCAGATAATAAAATCACTAATATATGTTATGAGATGTGTACAATCAAAATGTGGCGATTATTTGTTATCAAAGATTTCGGCTTTAAACTATTCTATGATTATTATACAATAAAATATAAGTACAATGAAACCGAAAAACTTATATTTGCACCACACTGTTTTGTATACAAAAAGAATACTAAAGTAACACGTAAATTTGTGCTTCCCTGATGGTGAGGCGAAAATCTCGAAACCGGTAGGGTTATACCGTTATTTTGAGTAGTAAAAATAGTGTTTAATTGAACAAATTCCAAATAACTATTATTTTACTAATTACATCAGTCTACCTTCTACTCGGGATAGGAAGTAGAAACACGTGTTGTGGGGGTTAATGTAATTAGTGGAATAACATTTTTTTTTTGTTGTGAAATATTATAAAATAGATTCACACGACATTAAAGCCGAAGTCTTTGATAAATCGTTGATTTAATGTTTATAAATTAAATATTGGTACAGGAATTCCCGTTAGATCTTTAAAAAAATAGATTGTTTTATAGAATTAAGGAATAGTTAAAAAAACTTCCCATGACATTTTTTTTAAAAATTGAAGTTCAGTAAAAATAGCTGCAAAATAAAAAAAATAATAAGTAATTTGAGTCTGGTTTATAGACGAGTATTAAAACATTTAATAATTAATAATTTATTCAGTCATTTCCACAACTCACTTGAAGTGAACATTTCAAACATTCTATGTTAATATATATTGTCAGTGAATGCTTACACGTACATATAGTATACTAAAGTTGTTCCATTATTACATTTCAATTTGATGTGTGTTGCGCTAGTTTGGCGGGTGAGTGTTAATGCACTCTATTTGCATATTGGTGTAATCAGTCGTAATTGATTTCGACGACAATTCAAATAAAGTTAATGTGAACCCTTTTACATGAATACAATTGAAATTTTGTTGTAATATAGTATATTGGTAGATAAAAATAAATAAGTATTTTAACACTTGTTGCGAGATAAAACTCTCCAAAGCATCTTAAACAATCGGGTATCTCTTCTTCGTCTTGAGTATTGTTTCTTTCTCAGTCCGATGTCTAGATTTCTCAATTATAGATTCTCTCATTTCCATAATACAACCTCAAGAGTAGCTCGAGATGGATCTCATCCCTGATACGAATTCATCCCTGATACGACTAGGATTGGTAAACAAATATTCTTAAAACAATTGGAAACGTGAAAAAGAAATTATTCAACGTGTAAAACAATCACTACTCAAATAAATCGGGACGTAAAACTTTATAAATAAACAAATACACATTAAATTTAACTTCATAAAATAAATAAATAAATAAATAATACAAAAGCGTTTATGGAGTAAACTATTACTTAGTTAGTGATCTTTAAACATACGTGTATATATGGTAGTTCATTATATGGTATATTATTTATGTAAAATATAGGTAATATCCTTTCTAAAGATCCGATTGTCATCAAATTGCTCTTTGTAGTCAATTCCAACACCGCGTAAAAGAAACACTGTACAGTAACTCCTTTTACCGAAGTGAGACTTAATATCTGCACACGTGCTTGAAGAAAGTAAGACTTAATATCTGCACACGTGCTTGAAGAAAGCAAGACTTAATATCTGCACACGTGCTTGAAGAAAGTAAGATTTAATATCTGCACACGTGCTTGAAGAAAGTAAGACTTAATATCTGCACACGTGCTTGAAGAAAGTAAGACTTAATATCTGCACACGTGCTTGAAGAAAGTAAGGCTTAATATCTGCACACGTGCTTGAAGAAAGTAAGACTTGATATCTGCACACGTGCTTGAAGAAAGTAAGACTTAATATCTGCACACGTGCTTGAAGAAAGGCTTCTGACTTCTACGTGTGGACAACAAACTTTTTGCAAGTGCCTTCAAAATAAGCTGTGACAACTTTGACACAAACTAATATGTACATATTATATTTATTATTTATAAAGCATTTTTCTATTTCCATTACTGTGTTGTTAGTTTTGTTTTGTAAATTTATAAAGCTAATACGAAATATTTCTATATAATTTCTACAAATTCTGTGAGAAAAATTTGATAAAGATTAACATTTACCGATCATTTTTTGCGAATTTCGCAACATTCCTACCGCCAAATGATACGTTTGTGTTTAACTGCTAGACAGGGGAAGAGATCGATGTAAACTGAAAATAAAAAAGAAACAAAAATAAAATAAAAACAAAAATTCCAAAAATAAGAGGTATTTTCTTTATGAAAAATACACAAGATAATTCTATTTCAAAGGCATTATAAGGTAAATATATTTTTATATTGTAATGTTTGAACATTGAATACAGGGTGATTTTTTGATAACGGTAATTGTTTTTTTTTTGGCTGAGTAATTAATTAAAACCACGTGTTAATATTGAAGAATTTCGGAAAGAAAAACACAAGAAAATAATCAAATGTTATATATTATTCATAGTTAAGGCATTAACATTGTGAAGGTTTAAAGCAGGGCTGTGGAGTCGCTAAAAAAACACGACTCCGACTCCGATTCCTATATTTACCAACAATACGACTCCGACTCCACAACTCCGACTCCACGACTCCGACTCCAAACTCCGACTCCACAACTCCGACTCAAAAAAGCTCAATTTTATCAGGTTGTTTCCTACCTTTGCATATAGTCATTTTTTTCATGTTATAGGGATAAAAATAAAACAAGATCAAACTTAAATAATTATTTATTAGAATTTATTCTTAAAAACAACATTGCTTCTATTAAATATGTATTCGTCGAGGCTCTCAAATCAGAATTGAGAATTTTAAGACCGGAAAATAACCACACTACGGATACTTGGGTTGGGGGTAATGCTGTAACGATCAATGCTGAATCTTTTACGATTTCTAGATACCGCTGTATTGCCATTTCAACATTTAACTTATAAGTTCGGTCAATTTTTTCCATTATTTTCAATGCATCATAAAATTCAATTTTAAATTTTGAAATAGAGTCTCCTTCATCTATATTGGGACTGTGATTCAAACGAGGACGTTTTAGTTTATCTTGTTGATTGAGATATTTTTCAAAATCGTCTTCAGATTCAGCGGTGTCGGATGAAGATGATGATACTTCGTGTACGCTGCCTGCTGTCGTCTCTTTTTCTAGTCGAAGGCCTTTCATACGAACGGTTAATTCAAACAGAGCGTTTTTAGCTCTATTTATTTGTTCTTCCGTCAATATGGATCGAACCATGGGGTTAACATAGATCCCAGCCAACAGAATTTTCTTTCGACGTGAGAAAGAAGGAGACAAACCCATTTTCGTAGACTTTATACATTAAATGGATCTCGGTGATTCACCATATCGGCGCGACTTGCGCCTGCAAGTTTAATATTCGTGCACAATACACATTCATTTTAACGAAAAAATAGTCGGAGTCGCTCGTTTTTTACGACTCCTACTCCGACTCCGACTCCGGCCCAAACACCGCGACTCCGCGACTCCGACTCCAACTCCGACTCCGACTCCACAGCCCTGGTTTAAAGACATTGTAATTTGTTTTATCAAACACTGTTTATTCCACTTTTTAAAAAGAATTTGTGTATAATGAATCCACAAATACCTCAATTAGCCAAATTACATTAATTGAAAGCCAAGCTTAGCCAAATTACATTAATTGAAAACCAAATAACATTAATTGAAAATAATACAAAAAATATTAATTGTAATTTTACTAAGCCATATAATTGAGATATTTGTGGATTCAGTATACACATTTTTTTTTTAAAAAGTGGAATAAACAGTGTTTGATAAAACAAATTCAAATGTAATATTTTATCACTCAATAAGTTGTAACTACTAATTAAGTTATTAAGTAAAACGTCAAATGATAAATAACGTGAATAATTTGTAAAAAAAGTATACTAACAGAAGAACGCTGAAAATCGATAAATACGAGTATTTCAAAATCAAGGTAGAGATAATTAGTGATATGAGAGTAGAGTTTGTGAAGAAGTATTGATGTATTAAATGTTACCATACGAATATTGCTTCGATTCCAATACTGTACTGAAGAGACAACCATAATGTTTTGAAACCGGTTGTGATACTATTTGTCAGTAAAAAGTTGACAAAGTATAAGGTTTATTTTCACCATTATCGTCATCAGTGTTAGCGGAGAATGGATGTATCGGACGTGTGCCGTCACCCGTGTGTGTGTGTGTATGTGATATGAGGAAAAGGACATTTAGGTGTAGATCTGTATATATATATATATAAAATGGATGTATTTGTCTATTTCATCTGTGTATGAACCTTTTATATGTATCGTGTCATTCTAATTCATTCTATCTGTATAATCATTGTATATGTTTGCTATATTTAGATACGTTTGTATATGTAAATCTGCTATATAACTATGTAAATATGTATGTTTGTTTGAATCCGATTGCGCTCGCGACCGCACAGCGAAAATGTGCTGGCGGCCGAGGCATCGAGACTAAGGCCAAGGTCAGTCGGGCTAAGCGACGCCCCGCGCCATGAAAATGGTTGTGTTTTGCGGGTAACGGGCGCTTGCTATGACCGATTGACCATTAATAAAGAGGGCCCCCCAATTTGGAAATCACTTCTCACTAGTTCTTCATTGAAATACATTCTCAGTAATACCGATTTTACCGTGTTTTTACTCGAGACCCGCTACCCTACATCGACTGCCTGAGAGGAATCTCTCCCTGCTCTTCTTCTTCTTCTTCTGCTGGATATTCGCTAGCTCGATTCTCTGAGCGCTACGCGGCGACCAACCACCTATCTACAGTCTTTGTACCTGTCCGGTACAATGGGGATGAATTACAAGGTTTGATAAGTAAATTGTATGAGATATCCAACGAGCTTTAAATATTTGAGATATAATATTGCGAAATCCAAAGTCATGGTGATAGAAAAGCGTGAAAGGAAATATAAACGCGATATATGGATGAGAAATGAATAAGAGTACGTTCAGGAATTCTGATATTATTAAGGTTAAATTTTCTCAGATGATAGAAGAGAAAGGAGTATAGTGGCAAGAAACAAAGTCAATGGGGCACTAATATAGTACATGTATGCATGCGAAAAGCATTTGTCTAAGATTTATTTTCAATCTACGAAAGTACGATCATATAACTTCATACCAGAAGGCATTGAACTGGTTGAATGTTAGAAATAGACGCCAAATTCACATACTGTCTCTATTGTATAATATCCTTAACTATCCCGCCGCCCCTTTTATCTCGCCGAATTTTTTCTGCGTCTTTCCAATCATAGATTATCGCTACGCTCAAACAGAGATTGTCTATTAGGCTTTTCAGTTCACCGCTCCTCTTTTTTTACGTCGTCCTTTACTGTCCATGCAGTGAGATTCTGGAATCAGTTACAAACCAATATAAAACTCGCTCCGTCCTTGGCACGCTTTAAGAAGTGACTGAAAAAACTCTTAATTTCTAGTCAGTAAAATAACGTGTTTCATTCCTGATGTTTCTTTTCCTTTCGTCTCCACAATCCCTTCCTTTCCTTTTGATTGATGATATCTCACTGTATATGAAAAATGTTCGGGTGATTGTCCGTCTTTGTGGGGTTCGTGGGCATATGCTCACGTATGTGTTTATGGATTTCGTGGGGATGGATAGTCATTTGAATGATTTATGTGACCACGTAACTTGCTACATTTACTTTTGTCTGGTTGGTTGAAAGAGATTGCCGCCTGGCAATAAGCCCGCCAGATTGTATTTGCAATAAAAGTGTTAGATAAATAAATATCCAAATTTGCTAAGATATCCACAACAGTATTCTAGTACCAACATTGACGTAGAAAAACAGTGAGTATAGCCGAATAAATTCTGTAGAAATGTGTGCACTAAGAATACACAATGTGACAATTTAGAATTCTGTAGAAATGTGTGCACAAAGAATATACAATGTGACAATTTAGAATTCTGTAGAAATGTGTGCACTAAGAATACACAATGTGACAATTTAGAATTCTGTAGAAATGTGTGCACTAAGAATACACAATGTGACAATTTAGAATTCTGTAGAAATGTGTGCACAAAGAATACACAATGTGACAATTTATAATTCTGTAGAAATGTGTGCACAAAGAATACACAATGTGACAATTTAGAATTCTGTAGAAATGTGTGCACTAAGAATACACAATGTGACAATTTAGAATTCTGTAGAAATGTGTGCACAAAGAATACACAATGTGACAATTTAGAATTTTGTAGAAATGTGTGCACAAAGAATACACAATGTGACAATTTAGAATTCTGTAGAAATGTGTGCACAAAGAATACACAATGTGACAATTTAGAATTCTGTAGAAATGTGTGCACAAAGAATACACAATGTGACAATTTAGAATTCTGTAGAAATGTGTGCACAAAGAATACACAATGTGACAATTTAGAATTCTGTAGAAATGTGTGCACAAAGAATACACAATGTGAAAATTTAGAATTCCGTAGAAATGTGTGCACTAAGAATACACAATGTGACAATTTAGAATTCTGTAGAAATGTGTGCACAAAGAATACACAATGTGACAATTTAGAATTCTGTAGAAATGTGTGCACTAAGAATACACAATGTGACAATTTAGAATTCTGTAGAAATGTGTGCACTAAGAATACACAATGTGACAATTTATGACAGAATACGGAGTGAAGTAATAAGGGATGGATTTAAAATTACGGCTGATGTTTTAAGTAAAATCAAGAAGAGCACTCTGGGATGGTTCGGACATTGAGAATGAATGAATGGGCAAAGACTTACAAAATACATATACAGTGCAAATTTAAGGGGAAAGCGTAGTAGAAGAAACCCAATGAAAGTAAAGTAGGATAAGTGAATTATATTTTGAAAAAAAAATGTATAGTCAGAGAAATCGTAGTGGGTGTATGAGAAGATGTATGCATGCAAAAGAGGGGAAAGATATGTCGCGATAGAAAAGCCTCGCTCTCTCTCTCTCTCTCTCTCTCTCTCTCTCTCTCTCTCTCTCTCTCTCTCTCTCACTTATTTGTCTTACCCGACAGAGAAACGGCACGATGGTATGTATAATATTATGTTACTGAGGGAAAAGTAGGAGAAACAGAAAAGCATGTATAACTAGATTTATGTAATATATTTGGAAGAGGCAAAATAATTGTGTGCGCGTGTGGATCTGTCCTCTCTGCTTACTTAAAAAGAGTTTAATGTATAGTATTATTTTCATTTTGTATAGTCCTTCTTTATTATTTTCAATTCAAGTAAAAGATCTCCCAACAAGACTAGTTCCAGTCTCTTTAACCTTTCCCTTCCTGTGCTAAAAAAATCCGCCCGTTCCGGTTCTGTGGATTCAATACACATGTAAAAATGAACGATTTAAAATCGGAAAAATAAGAATATTCATAGCCAATTTGAAGTCAAAAGTGACAATAATTGAAATTTTATTGCTGACAACATAAAAAAAACATCGGCCGACGTTCTTAAAATGGGTGAGGAGACCACCTCAAATAGATACCCGCGAGCTACTGAAGCGAGCGAACTGAGATTCTATTTCTTGCGTTCCCATATACTGAAGTAGAGTGAGAGTGAGACGTGAATAGCGTCGCTTCCTCATCCATAGCGGTTTTTTAGAATGAATATACCTACGTCACACACTGGCACACGTTTGATTGTATTGGTGAATTTATTCCAGATTTTCACAAAATATCGCTGATGTGATCTCTAAGTGCTAATTATTATTAATATTTTTATTTTCATTCAATGCGTAAATGTATTACGGAGGAATACCTAAAATCTGAACCCAGTATTTATTATATTTAAAGAGATATTAATTTTTTTGGAAGCAATGTGTACTAGTTACACATCACAGGGAAGGAAGGGTTAAAAACGTTCGGTCTATTTCCTTCAACAATTTTTAGTTCACTCTCCTTCCTTCTACCCCTTCCGGTCTATGCTTGGAGGTTCTAGTTTAGTTAATTTGAACACATTGAAGCAGCCTATATTATACGTGTGTCACGGGTGAGTTAATAATGAACAACATAAGCCGGGGAGCTTACCTAAATTTCGGGGCAAATATCATTCACGGTTCATGGAAATGTTAAATGTTGAATTTCCCATTTTCTCCAAAAAATATATTTCCTTTGGCCATAGAAACCTGGGGAAAATGAAATATTTCTGACATGATAGTGGGATGTATGAAATTATACGTATTTTTACTGGTTTTACGAAATAAAAAAGTCGTCTGTCAGACACATCGTTAAAAAAAAACATGGGTTGGAATACTGGGAACAACCATTTTACGATGTCGACATTAGAATTTCAAATTAAAATATATATTTTTCAAGTTAAATGTCAGACTAACGTGTGTTTATGTTCCAAAAAGCTTTCTCCTTAATATTTGAAATTAAGATTTTTCAGAAACACGTTGAAATATTTATAATAATAATAAAATAACAATTTACATTGCGCTGTTTAGAGAGTAAACGCTCTTCAATGGCGCTCTAGCCCGGGACTTATAAAAAATATTATAAAATCAATAAATATAAGTATAAGGATATGAAAGTAGTGGCTGCGGCTATTAGATTAAGTGTTTCCTCGCATATGCACATGATCAGAAAAACATATTTGGTAAGAAAAACCATAGAAAATTTACTTATATAAAAAAATTTACAAGCTTAAACTATTACACTTTCGTTGTATACTATGTAAACTAGCGGGATTATAAACAAGTAGCATTTTCCTCCAACCAACCGGAAAGGTGTTAAATAAGCAGGAAATGAAAATCAGACTGGATCATTTTTTTTAAATCTGCGAATCAAAGGGATTTGAACCAGACAATGTGACTGATAATTACCTACAGTACTCGGCGGTAAGTAATACACATCGAGCTTAAGAAAGAGACTCGGTTATAATCGGCTAACTTCGGCTTTGTAGAGCGTTGTCTCTGTCATTCCTGCACGTGTTTCGTCGCAATTCGTCAGTCGTTGTCGAGCGTTCTAGGGACAGAGACGACGCTCTACAAAGCCGAAGTTATCCGATTATGGCCAACAGTCTCTTTCTTAAGCCCGATGTGTATTACTTACCGCCGAGTACTGTAGTTTGTTAGATCTGAACATAGAACATTTTATACACAATACTGTATTTTCCGTTACTGTGTTTTTATTTACGTATAACAAAATCTTGCGTAATAAAAAAAACCTTACACCCACGTTGAAAAATTCACATTCAATTAGACGGCGGAGGTAGTCAGCAATATTCAATTTAAAAATTGTTTATTATTCACTCTTGTCAAAATTCAAAACGATTATTTTTTATCATTCCTTACACTTCGCAAAATGTAAAACATTTTTTAAAATTATTTTCGACTATTGGGTACATTCAAAATAACTGCTGTTTATTATTACCTTACCTACTTATGATAAATTTCAAAATAACAATTGTTTATTATTCTTAACTTCTGGTCAAATTCAAAATTAGAACTGTTTATTATTCTCTTATCTTGGCTAAATTCAAAATAACAATTTTTGTAATTTATTTTTATTGAACACTGTTTATTCCACTTTTTTGTAACGGTATAACCCTACCGGTTTCAAGGATTTCACCTCATCTTCAGGGGAGCACAAAACAAGACTTCGAGTCAAGAATCTTGTTTGTGCTCCCCTCAAGATGAGGTGAAAGCCTTGAAACCGGTAGGGTTATACCGTTACAAAAAAAGTGGAATAAACAGTGTTCAATAAAAATAAATTACAATGTCTCTAAACCTATACAACGTTAATGCCTTAACTATGAACAACAAAATAACAATTGTTTATTATTCTCAACTTCTGGCCAAATTCAAAATTAGAACTGTTTATTATTCTCTTCTCTTGGCTAAATTCAAAATAACAATTGTTTATTATTCTCTACTACTAGCCAAATTCCAAGAACTGTTTAATATTCTCTATTCTTAGCAAATTCAAAATAACAATAGTTCATTATTCTCTACTCTCGGCAAAATTTTATGTAAACATAGTTTATTATTAAAAAGTTTATGGTTACACAAACTATGGTTACAATAATATGGTTACACAAACTATGTAATTGTAGACTAGTTTCACGCGTTAGAGCGGTGCTACGGATCAACAGGTTATTATTTACAACAGGTCTACAACAGTGGTTTTTAATTTATGCAGTTTCCGGCACTCCTCAAAATTTCAAAAATTGTTTTCACAGCCCCAGTTTATTTATAATCATATTTCGCCAAATTATCTATGTAGATATTTACATGTGTAAAACAAATGGGAACGTCACGTACGTAATAATATTAAGGGCAGTGAAATATAGGCTGTTTCAAATTGAGCGTTTTTTTTTAATTTTTGGATAAAACACAGAAGGCGTCGCGAACTTGCCTGGGCTTGTGACATTTGAGAAGTGTAATGTATGGCATTTATAAAAATAGAGTTGTATACAATACAACAACGCGTTCAAATTGTTGAATTATTTTATTTATTGTAATCTCAGCAAACGGTGATGTTCATTGGCCACCAAGATCATGTGATCTGACACCGTTGGACGATTTTCTCTGGGGTTACGTGAAAAACCAGATCTATAAGAATGACCCCCGATCAATTCCTAAGCTGAAGGATGAAATTATTCGCGTTATTGGTGAGTTAGAACCGCAATTATGCCAAAATATTAACGGAAATTTTGACAAAAAAGTGGACATCTGTCGAGCTGCAATAGGCGGACATTTGGCGGATATTGTTTATTGTGTTTAAATGGCATACATTATACTTCAATGACCAATGAAAAGTTTTTTGAAATCAAAGCAAATTGTGTGTTTTATTCAAGAATAAAAAAAACCGCTCAATTTGAAAGCCCCTATATAATACTACATATTTTCACTAAAATGACTCAATTTAACACTATGGTATATTTTTATGGCGAAAATGAAAATGAGTTATCATATTAGTTTCCTTATAGGAAAATCGAGGGAAAATTTGATAAACTTTTGATACGAATTTGCGCAATTCTTGTCTAATTGGTTGGAAGAGAATGCCGTATGGCAAAACACTCGTCATATGTATACTATATAGTAAAGTGTCTAAATTAATAAATATACAATGTATTGCTTAGAAGGGCTCATATATTTCTCGAAATAACGTACAGATGTGGCTTTAACGATTTGAACGGACACTTTGCTGTCCAGCTAATTTATATAATTTCTAAGGGCCCACACTATTTAGCGACAGAAAAAAAAAAACAAATCCGCCCTATATAAACAGCCGCAAATTGAACGAACAGAACCTTTTTGGATTTCTTTGTCATCAAAATATCGACGAACTCCACGAAGTTGGTAAGAGGATTGTATCCCAACGGAGAGTTGCGGGTACGATTCCCGTTGGGGACCAGATATTTTACAAAAAAAGTTTCCAGTCTGGTTTTCACTCAAGGCCTCTTTAACATTTTCTAGTTGTTGAAAGAGATTGTAACATGGCAATAAGCCTGCTAGATTATATTGCATACAATAAAAGTGTAACACAACAATACAATAGAATATCGGGTTTGAACTGATAAGATTGCGTTCTTACTGAAGTGCTAAAGCTTATGCTGACACATACAAAGAAGTCATCCGCTCACAGCATAGAAAAAACTCTTAACTTCAAGTCAGTAATATAACGTGTTTCATTTCTGATTTTTCTACCCCCTTCACCATCCCTTTCTTTTCCTTTGATTGTTGATATTTCCCTTTTACTATATACTCGTATATTGTTCATAAATTTTGTAAAGGTTATTAATATTTTGAATATTTTTGAGACAATGCAAATTCCTTTTTTTTACACATTTGCCTGGTCGGTTGGAAGCTGTCACCTGGTTATAAGCCCGCCAGATTGTTTTTATAATGAAGTGTTAAAATCTAAGAACTACGAGGATTTATCTGGATGATAAAAGTTACTCGACAATCGTTGAGACAAAAATAAACATAATAAAGATTTTTACTTTAAAAATATAACAAAGTTGAATGATTTTTACTTTAAAAATATAACATAACATAGTTGAATGATTTTTATTTTAAAAATATAACATACCATAGTTGAATGATTTTTACTTTAAAATAATAACGAAGTTGAATGATTTTAACTTTAAAAATATAACATAACATAGTTGAATGATTTTTACTTTAAAAATATAACATAACATAGCTGAATGATTTTCATGAAAACATTTTTCTGAGTCGTCGAAATGAATATCTAAGAATAATTTTATCATTTACTGGACCTTTTCTTAATATATTTTTCATAGTATTCCGATCGAAATACAGCAAAATGCTTTACTTTAAGATAATATCGACGCGTTTTATCAGATCTCGGTATTTGAGATTTCAATTTCCATTATTGGTTTTAGTGGAAAATTTAGAAAAAAGTTTTTTCGAAAAACATTTTCTGGAAATCCAATCAAGATACAGGAAACTATATTTTTCCCTATAGAGGAAAATGTAGGAGGCCGTGTCTTAAGGGATAGTATTCACGCTTAATTAGCTGGTTTCAGGTTCAGTTCCTGGCGGATTCACTTCCACTGTAGTTTTTTTCTTTTTTGCTGGGCCTTGAAGTTGAAACTTCTCTTGCCATTTCAATGTCAATTCAGTTGGAAAGCGAAACTGCGTCATGGAGTTTTATTGTGAGTAAGCCGATGCACACCAGCAAACTCACCGGCCACACCACTGTACTGGATCCGGTGGCACAATGGCATGTTTTTTTCTCTTTTTTGAGAGAATATATATGACAAAAGTCATAGGTATCCTTATACCCTCGGATACAATGCGGAAAAATGCCTGTCTCACTCGAGGGGAGGAGCACAGCGCGGGGTTCGAACCGGCGACCTTCCGCACGGACGTCCAGTGCGTTACCGAGCGGCTATGCAGTTCGTTTTACCTTTACATCATATTACATTTTAATTTTAACTTTTATGTATCTTATTCCATGACAGATGGTAAGTTCACGAAAAAGTCTTACGAAAGACAGTAGCATAAACTTACCGACTGGAATTTTGATCTTGTCATCTGAACTCTGGTTTCGGCCTATTCAGTTCAATCTCACAAAAACCCATGCTGTTATGGGGAACGAAATAAGTCCCCATCTAGCGCGATGTACATTATAAGATCGATATATATTTTTTATGTTTTTATGAGAACAAGGATCTGCCCAAAGCGACTCTTTCGCCGGTGGCGAAACATCTGAGCCAGAAAATAATACGAACGACAGCGGACTTAAGGCCTAACATGACGTGAGATGTTAAGTTACTCAAATATAATTATAAATTGGCTTAAAACCTGGAGTACAAACAGCCTGGTAAGTTGCCAGCACTTTCACCGAGAATTTCAAATGCCAAAACCATTGTTAGACGCCTCTAGATAGAGTAACCAATCGGTCTGAAGATGAACCGATATAACTTTGTATCCTTTGGGTTCGGTCAGTCGAGACTATGTTTGCCGAAGTGCAATATAATAAAACAGTTACACATAATAAAACAATAAACATACAAGCTTCTAATTTCTACAGGTTGGCTGACAATCATATACGATAGCGAGGGATTGCCTATTATATGGGGAAAAAGGAAAATGTTTTATTACGGCATTACCTTCGCAACCCTGTCCTGCATCTTTTATAAATGAAATCTTCACCGTCATGCCATGCCCCTATTGAGAAAGGTGGATATATAGTAACTATTTTTCACTACATTTTATTCTAACTTATATCTTTCGCTACACTTCGTCATGCATATTTTCCTATAATAAATTATTTGCATTCTTCCTTCTTTGAAATTAATTTGGTCGTGCCACGGTTTTCTTGATTTTCTCAAACTTACCAAAAATGGTATACTAGCCGTATAGATTGCTTTCATAAATCTTCCATCGTTCACTCTATCTAATCTGTTCATATTTTTTTAAATTTAGATTTTTTCTTAATGTTCTCATTTCTAAATCATACATTGTTTTCCCCACGTTCTAATTTCAACCGCAATTATCTTACTTTCAACACTTTGCTACGTCTACCCGTAAGTTACGTTTGCATATCTCTTAATGTTGGGACCAACGCTCCATCTTGAGCAGCTCGTTACTAAGCAGCAGTTTCTCTTGAAAAAGCTCTTGTTTTTTGTACAATACTGTATTAAACTTTCGTTGTACACGATACGAGTACAATACAACCTGGCGAGCTTATTTCTCGGTCTTCAAGCGGGCCAATTAAAATATTTTTTCAGTGAGTTTAGAAGAGTTTTTGCATCGTTTCTTAACTTGTGGGTCGCGACCCTCCAGAGGCGACACGGGGTCGTGAAAATGAAAATAATTTACGCGTACATACATACATAACATCACGTCATCTCCCTGTGGGGATAGGAAGAGAAAAGAGAGACAAAATTTTCTATCGTGACACACATTTTTCGTCTCCCCTACCTCCATACAGCTCCTACAATTTATCTGACTTCTTACATTTTCTTCTTTTAAAATATCATACACTTCATCCAACAATACCACGCTTTCCAATTACTAGGCGTATCCAGAAAGTAAGTGTACTGAGGCTCTCACGACCGGATGGATTTTATTTTCGACATGTTGGCTACACTTCCGTGTAGCCTGACCCTTTCCCTCCGCAACGAGACCGGTACGAGGTCAATACGTTGAAAAGTGTCGACGCGACAACACGTTTCGTGAAAAATGTCAATCCAGTCTCCCGCCAAGTGCGAAATACGCGGCGTCATCCGTTATCTCGTTTGGAAGGGAAAACCTCCGGTTGAGGTTTATAATGAGGTGAAAACTGCATATGGTGATAAAGCTATGAATCGTACGAGTGTGTACAAGTGGTGTCGCGAGTTTAAAAACGGTCGTACGTCTGTGCATGATGATCAGAAAAGTTCAAAACCACAATTTCAGCCAAGAAAATCATGGCATCCGTGTTTTGGGACTGTCAAGGCATAATTTTAATTGAATATATGCCTCAAGGGGAGACCATCAACTCTGCAAGATACTGTGAGACCCTAAAAAAAATGCGGAGGGCGATTCAAAACAAGAGGAGAGGCATGCTGACAAAGGGAGTCTGCCTGCTGCACGACAATGCAAGACCACACACGGCCAACGCCACGAAGGAACTGCTCGCCTCGTTTAAATGGGATGTCCTGAACCACCCCGCGCATTCCCCTGACCTAGCACCTTCAGATTACTATCTCTTTACCTCCCTGAAGCTGCACATGGGTGGAAAAAGGTTTTCAACCGACGAGGAGTTAAAGGAGGAGATGGAGAAGTGGATGGAGGGGTTGGCGGGAAACTACTTCGAGGAAGGCATCAAAAAGTTGATACCCCGCTTCACCACCTGCATTGAGAGGAATGGCGACTATGTCGAAAAATAGCTTACACATGTACTACGGTAACCACGTTATGATTTTGTTATAATAAAAAAAATTGTAACCTACGAAAATTCAGTACACTTACTTTCTGGATATGCCTCGTACATTTGGACTGTATATTTGTTATTTTAGTATTTATTAATTTATTCCTTCAACAGCACAAATGTGAATGCTTAGGTGGTCGGCAGGAGTATCACTAGAATATAAAATTAAGAGCTCACGCATCCGTGGTAGCCTGGGTGTCACTGACATAAACAGTAAGCTGAAAGAGCGACATCTGAGATGGTACGGGCACATAAGACGGAGACCACCAGACCATACGGTAAATCAGGCAATGTCTTCGGATCTTCCTCGACACCCGTCCAGAGGAAGACCAAAGAAGTCCTGGATGACTCAATGCTCTAAAATCCTGCAGAGAAACGGGCTAGATGAAAGCGACACCCAGAACCGAAAAACATACAGCCTAAGAACGAAAAGAGCCGACCCCAACAGCCTACCTAGACAATGGGTTGGGAGAGTGCCAGGAAGAACAAGAAAGAAGATTCATTTATTCCTTACACGTGCCCAAACCATCTCAGAGGGTTCTTCTTCATCTTACTAAACACATCAACCTTAAGTTTACATTCATCTCTAGTCACTTTATTACAAATTTATTCGGTACTTTTCAGCCTTATTTCACGTCCACATTTCACTCCGATACACCAAAGTTGGTTAAACAAACCAAAACAAAAAGAAAAAAAGCAAATTTTCTAAGAAAAGAAACATACATTTAAAAAAAAATACAGTCCAAATCATAGTTAGACAGTGGACATGTTTTTGTAGGGGGGATCGTAAAGTGTTATTTTTTTATATTTTTGGAGTCACAAGGCTGATAACGTTGAGAAACTATGGTCTAAGAATTTATTCATGAAAACAAAAGGCAACAGATCTCGCCAAATAAAAACAAATAACAGAGAGGCAATACTTGTGTTCTTCACGAGCATAATTTGTTTTGTAAAGGACACTTTGCGAGAATAAAATGCCGCCGCCGATATTGAAATACTAAAAGGCATAAACCAAAAAATACGTGATATTTTTCGTTATTTCGACGTAGAACAAGCCGAACTGATGCAAAATAAATTTAAAAAAAAAAAAAACATTTAACAAACCATCATGTCATTCCCCTACCGGGTTAGGCAGAGAGGAAGAGCGGCACATTCCTAACCCGACAAACATCTTTAGCCTTTTCCACAACCGCCTTACGGCTTCTCATACAACTCCTGCGACTTCTTGGATTTTCTACGTTTTCTTCTTTCAAAATATAATTCACTTGATCTAACCATACTTTCCTCGATCTTCCTTTGACACGCCTTCCACTTATATATTTGCTTTATCAGTCTATTTTCTTTCAATCGTTTCACATGCCCAAATCATCTCTTTGTACTCTTCTTCATTTTACTCAACAGCTTTAAGTTCACATTTAACCCTAATCATTTCACACCGTATTCCGTCATACATTGTTACCCCGTGTATTATTCTCAATGCACGTGATTTTACAACATTTATTCGACTCCTATCATTCGTTTTCTACGTCCAATTTTTACTACCATATATCAAAGTTGTCACCAAAATACTATTAAGGACCTTCATAGCAGATTTTGATACTGTCCTGTTCGAGTATACATATTTTAGCGCCCCGTTGACTTTATTTCATATTTCTACACGCCGTTCGATATCCCTGTTAACTAAAAAGACAGGAAATAATTGGAAATATTTTAACTGAGAAATGTTAGAAATACGATAAACAGAAGAGCGTGTATGGCGAGATGTATGTATGTGGATAAGGTGAAAACCATGTACTAGGTTAGTTAAAAAGTTTTTCCAAAACCATATCCTGTATTTTCGCTATGATTGCTGGTGTTGATGCACTTTTTGGACGTCCTGAGCGTGGATCGTCTTCAACGCTTGTACGGCCACGCTTAAACTCCAAAACCCATCGGTGAACGGTTGGAAACGAAGGAGAAGACTCCTTTAATACTTTCACCATCTTTGCATGGATCTCAGTAGCCGATAAACCTTCCAAAACAAAGAATTTAATCACTGCACGATATTCGGATTTTTCCATTGTTAAAAAATACACTGACACGTCAACTTCAAATGGCTTGTAAACAAAGAATGAATCGACAGATCGAAATGAAATTTTGAGTACGTTCTTATGAAAGATGAAATATTAAAATGGCGTAGAAATTTTGGTTTTCTACTGCTCCATAGATGTCGCTTTCAAAACTTTTTGACTAACCTAGTGCATGGATAGAAAGGTGTGGATATCTGTCTTCTCTGCCTAATTAAAAAAGGACATAACATGATGGTACACAGTTTCATGAAGCTCCACTCTTTTTCAAGAGAGTACATTCCTCGCAGTCTCACAAAATGTCTGCGGATTGATCTGAGTGACTAAAGAAATTGCAAAGGGTAAAGGGACTAGATAAAATGAAAAAAAACGTTTGTTATTGAATATCTCGTATCCAGGAATAACTATGTATAGTACCCGGCGGTAAGTAATACACATCGGGCTTAAGAAAGAGACTGTCGCTTTGTAGAGCGCCGTCTCTGTCGCACGATGCGCGAACTGTCCGTGCGACAGAGACGACGTTCTACAAAGCGACAGTATCTTTCTTAAGCCCGATGTGTATTACTTACCGCCGCGTACTATACATACTCGTACTTAACTATTGTATAAATACATATTAAACATTCTATAAATCTCATCTTTCCCTTTTGATTAGAATGTTATAGAAAGTTGACAATATTTTGGGTTAACTAAGCTACGAGTATATACTCGTATGTGAGATTATACGCTTGAGAATGTCACATTTTCCGTGGTATTTGGTCAAGTTATAAACTTGGAAGTATGCGAAATTCGAAGTAGAGCGACGAGTACGGCGCTTCCATTGGACGGGCAAGCGCTCCGCTCCAGTAATCCCGCAAGCAGATTCTTGTTGAGGGTTTGGCATTTTATTACTAGTTGGTGACATAACACTGGAAACGTTAGGTTAACGCTTATTTTGAAAGTGTCTTATTTGAAGGTCGTAACGGTTGTCTTTTAAGAATATTATTTACTAGTTGCAACCCGAGAAATAGTCACAGAAGTAAAACAAATTCTACATTTTTGAAATGCCGAATGGAGCAAGAACAGCTTAAAGTTTTTTGGGTTCATTAATGTTTCAAGTTTAAAATAAAAAAATATACACCTTCTTGATTGATGAATTATTTAAATCTCAAAAATCTCTTTATACACGGTGTTTTGTGTATAAACATTACTGTTGTTCAATTTAAATCGTTGATAAAGTTTTCCTTGAAGAGTTGTTTCAGATATATTGACTTTAATGTTTTCGCGTTTCCGACATCGTCAAAAAGCCACATATAATTGTCTGCATTCAAATAAAGAGCATAAGATAAATAAACACAACTAATTATAAGGTTCAATATAATAGGAAATAAATGAATTATTTAATGAATTACAATTCAAAATAAATTGACATCGTCCCCTTTTACACCGGTTCAAAAATTGTTAGCAAGGTATTTAAAATTCGTTCAATATAGTTTCGATCTGTTAATTTATCACGAACCCACCGAGATTCAAATTTCGAAGTATTCCTCTCTCGCTCTCTTGTATTCAAAATTAAATTCTCGTATTCTTTCTTTGGCGACAACCGTTGTACGGGATTATGATTTTCGGCTTTAACTTTCTGGACTCCATGTTAGGTTTTTTAATATAAAATTACCACGTAAATCCACTAATCCCATTAGATGTTTGTTTCTACCTCCTATCTCGAGGCTATATTCATAAGGAATGATCCCGGTTTGTTACGAGAGCAATGCTTAAGTCAGATTGGTGTTAAGTTACATTACCACGTAAATCCACTAATCCCATTAGATGTTTGTTTCCACCTCCTATCTCGAGGCTATATTCATAAGGAATGATCCCGGTTTGTTACGAGAGCAATGCTTAAGTCAGATTGGTGTTAAGTTACATTACCACGTAAATCCACTAATCCCATTAGATGTTTGTTTCCACCTTCTATCTCGAAGCTATATTCATAAGAAATGATCCCGGTTTGTTACGAGAGCAATGCTTAAGTCAGATTGGTGTTAAGTTACATTACCACGTAAATCCACTAATCCCATTAGATGTTTGTTTCTACCTCCTATCTCGAGGCTATATTCATAAGAAATGATCCCGGTTTGTTACGAGAGCAATGCTTAAGTCAGATTGGTGTTAAGTTACATAGGAACTGTGTGTGGTCCATTGACCCAAAGAAAAAGTATTTAAGAGGGGTGAACACTTTTGCATGCTTTGATTATTTATTGCTTTTTTGCATATTTAAGAGTTTGTCTGGTAACAATACAACTCCACTTGCGGTTGTATTGCCAATACATATGATGACGAACTATAGAGTTTGGCTGATAACAATTTATTTATTTCTTTTATTTATTTTACACATGACAAGAAATATATGTAATTTTCGAAATAAACAACAGGTAATTTAATTTAGATACACAATTTTAATGGGTCTGGGTTTGTTGCCTTTCATTTGTCGTGTCCCCAGTAAATTAGGTTTTTGCCTGTGTCTCACTGAGGACATATAGCATGAAAAAATAAATCGATACTTCTTTCCGATTTTTGATAATATAAAACCCCAGTTGCACATTCTCATCAACCTGACAAACAGTGACACTTAATTACATATGTTTACATCATGCATTACATACGTATACATTTGTGTTAAGGTGCACCCCCCCCCCCCCCAAACTGATATACCGTAAGAAAGTGCTGACTGACATAAGGCGAAGTATATACTTTTAAGAATATTTTCACAGAACACATTTCGAATTATACGGAATATGTATCCTAGTTTTCTGATTTTTTTGCTTTATACTATCAACCCTTCCAAAGAAACCAAACTACAGTCAGCCAAGGGTGAACAAGTGTCCAGTGTTATGTACAATACAACTCCACTTGCAGTTGTATTGTCAATACATATGATGACGAACTACGAGTTTCGTGTCTTCTCTACTACAGTATAACTTAACCCGAAGGCACGATTAATGGGGCGAAGATAAAGATGTCTACCACGCAGATGGATGAATAAATAGAATAATTCTACTGCAGTTGTCTCTAAAGGGAAGACGATGGATCGAGTATTCCATTATTTATATTCGTAGATTTTTTTTCATTCCAAAGCTCCATTTATCTAAAACCTTAAATTGTATCATAGATTTAAAAAAAACATGAAAACAGCAAACTCTTGACAAATCAACACCAAGTTTGGAGCAATTAATTTATCTTTAGTATTATATTTTATGGCAGCACCGACAACAAATACAACGCACCCCCCCGGGACCACAACATAGTCCAACGTTCCAGAATACATTGAAATTATAAAATGAATTCCTACGAGTGAGGCAAGGCGCGATGGAGCCGAGAAAAAGCCTTATTTGGCATTAAAGAAGAATATAAATTTATTTCAAATGTTGAGGCTTTGTGAATAAAATGAATGTCTTATATTTTCTTGACAAGTTGCTCGCAGTCGCATTTATTGAACAGCGGTTGTCACAGATGGAAATTCTGTAATTTATTTCTTGAATTTCCTCATAAATTTGCAATTTACGTAATTGTAGTTTAAAACACAACTATATTTTAAATAAATAATAATAATGACACATTTTTACATCGCATATTCTGAAAGTTATGACTCGTGATGTTTATCTATGTATTTATTTTCTTGATAAATGTGAATATATAAAAAAAAATTGCGATCATGTAACTTGCTAGATTTACTTTTGTCTGGTTGGTTGGAAGAAATTGTCGCCTGGCAATAAGCCCGTCAGATTGTATTTGCAAAAAAAAGTGTTGAATAAATAAATAAATAAAAATAAGTGAGACTCAGGCCAGAACCCTTTTTGAAAAAATCTTGGTATCAACGAGGATCGAGTCCGCAGTCCCCTGGTTAGTAAACAGGCATCTCATCAACTAGAACTAGGCCAAGTATTGTATTGGATTGGTAAACAGACATCTCATCAACTAGAACTAGGCCAAGTATTGTATTAGATTGGTAAACAGACATCTCATCAACTAGAACTAGGTCAAGTATTGTATTGGATTGGTAAACAGACATCTCATCAACTAGAACTAGGCCAAGTATTGTATTAGATTGGTAAACAGACATCTCATCAACTAGAACTAGGCCAAGTATTGTATTGGATTGGTAAACAGACATCTCATCAACTAGAACTAGGCCAAGTATTGTATTGGATTGGTACGAAAGTTTTTGTCGTTTTAACGGTACTTATTTAGAAATGGCGGAAATGCTTGTCCATTGTCTTGAAACCTTTTTTTTGTCACTGCTTTTAAAATAGATGCTTTCTACCTGATTTGGACAGTTTTGTTTCAACTTCGGTCGTGTAACAACTTTCCAAAAAAATGCAAATGGCCGGGAAAAAAATCATTTGCGGCATTGTATGTTGTATGAATTCAAAAAAGGAAACAATGCAACTGTCGCGACTAATAACATTTGTTCAGTGTATGGTGAAGTTGTCGTGAAAACTCAAACATGTCGTATGTGGTTTAACAAGTTCCGTTCTGGGAATTTATCCCTAGAAGATGAACCCCCGTGCCGGACGGCCCAATTGAATTGATGACGAACTCCGGGCCATGGTGGATGCAGACCTTCGACTGACCTCACGAGAACTTGCAGATATATTGAATATTGACAAATCAAACGTTTTAAGATATCTACGTAAGCTAGGAATGGTGCCAAACCTCTCTGTTTGGGTGCCGCATGATTTGTTACAGAAAAACTTATCGGATAGGCTGACTATCTGCGGATCTTGCTCGCCAAACAAAAAAAAGAACCATTCTTGGATCGGATTGTAACGAGTGACGAAAAGTAGGTTGTATACAATAATGTTACAAGAAAACGACACTGGTGAACCTTCGGACAAGAACCCCTTTCTGCCCCCAAATGATAATTGCACCAAAAAAAGGTCATGTTATGTGTGTGGTGGGATATTATGGGTATAGTGTATTACGAACTTTTAAAATTAAACGAAAATATAAACCCCGATAAGTGCTGATAACAATTGGACAAATTAAATCAGGAATTGATTAAAAAACGACCCAATTTGGTGAATAGGAAGGGCATTATTCTTCACCACGATAACATCAGACCACATGTGGCATTCGTCACACAAAAAAGTAATTCACTTAAAATTGGAAGTTTTGCAGCATCTGACTTACTCCCCTGACATAGCACGTAGCGATAACTATCTTTTCCGATCCTAGCAAAATTTTCTCAACGGTAAAAAATTCAATTCCCTGGAAAAAGTGAAAACATCCCTTGATGAGTTTTTTGCCCTAAAACCAGAAGATTTTTATAGGGATGGGATAGATAAATAGATAAATAAGTCAATATATGGGAAATGGTTATAACTAATAATGGGAATTATGTAATAGACTGAATAAATATTGTTTCTTATAAAATATAAAAGTCTTTTACGAGTATGTTATTTGCAAACAAACGGCAATTACTTTCGCACCAACCTTTTAATTAGATTGTCGCGTTTTGAAGTTTTTGCTGGCGTATAAAACCTCTAGGAATGTTATCGAATACAATTTTATTATTTTTTTACAAAATATATTTTAATCAAATAAATTTAAACAAAATAGTTTATAAATACATATTTGTAAAGGATAAGTCATGACTATGAGAATTAATTACCTAAAATATAGCAAATATACTTCACTCTATCAAATCTTGTTTTATAACGAAAATTACATAAAACGTTAATATATTCTATTACAGAATTGATGGCAGGAAAAAAACATAGTTATACAATATATGAAGGGAACCGCTGGACTTGACCGCCGAAAGGGATTTAGTTTTTATATCATCAAAGGAAAAAGTAAAAATATTCGACGAAGGATAATGACATAAAAAGTTACAATACCTTGTTTCGGATCTTTTCAAACTTGATTAAGTCGAGTTTTATGTTACTGCCAAGATATGCGCATATTCAATCGGATACAAAATTAATCAACTTGTACAATACCCCTCAAGAATTTGTAAGATTTTAATTAATAATGTATTGTTTCGTTTGTATGGTACTAGTTGGAGGAATAGTATTGATTCAGCTTCGGTGTTCGATTTACCGGTATAATACCGGTCGTGCAGATCGTCAATATTACGTGGATATCAAAAGTTAAGATAAGAAATATTGATATTCGCTCTTTGATGGATCGAGAAGAAAAGTAATGTACAAATAATAATAATAATAAAAGTACAACTTACAAAGAGCAGAATCTTCTCAAGGGCGCTTTACCTCGGGACTCGAACCCACTTATATTGATAGATTAAACAGCAGAATCTCCTCAAGGGCGCTTTACCAAGGGATACAAACCCACTTATATTGATAGATTAAACAGCAGAATCTCCTCAAGGGCGCTTTACCTCGGGACTCGAACCCACTTATATTGATAGATTAAACAGCAGAATCTCCTCAAGGGCGCTTTACCAAGGGAAACAAACCCACTTATATTGATAGATTAAACAGCAGAATCTCCTCAAGGGCGCTTTACCAAGGGATACAAACCCACTTATATTGATAGATTAAACAGCAGAATCTCCTCAAGGGCGCTTTACCTCGGGATTCGAACCCGTCGATAGATTAAAGAGCAGAATTTCCTCAAGGGCGCTTTACCTTGGGATTTGAACCCACTTATATTGAAAAATTAAAAGTATTACAAAAAAAAAATCAAGTACAGGGTAAGAACTGGAAGACGGGAACCGTGACCATTAGATTAGACATTTCCCCGCATCCACATATGTATTTGATAAGAAAAATATATTTGATAAGGAAACTATTTGATAAGAAAAATATATTTGATAAGGAAACTATTTGATAAGAAAAATATATTTGATAAGGAAACTGCAGAAAACTTTCACATGAACTACATGGAAGCTTTTGTAGATCTTTCGATATATGATAGTTGTTTATAGGTAAAGTGTTAGAGATATGGGCGGTGTTTGCAGCTTTAGGAAGCACTTAAAAATATCCCTTATTTTAAATACTTATCCAAATGTATGATTTTATATGAATATAAACACACGCACCACACTACACCTAAACCCGAAAGTGTTATAGGAAGATATCAAAAGTTTCTTTGCAGTTCGTCTTCACATGGCAAGTTTTCTGTGATTTTTATTCCCAAATATGTATTTCTAAACATGTGCAAATGCGGGGAAAATGCAATATCTAATAGCCGCAACCATTACTTTCATATTCTAACATGGAATTTGTTTTTTTTTTGTAATATTTTAAACGTGTAATAATAATTGTGGGTTCGAATTCCGAGTAAAAGCGCCCTTTACGAGAGTCTGTTCTCTAAACGAGTCAAAGCGCCCTTTACGAGAGTCTGCTCTCTAAACGAGTCAAAGCGCCCTTTACGAGAGTCTGCTCTCTAAACGGCGTTATAAAAATTGTCCTTTTATTATTAAATAAATTTATGCCGTGACAAAATCGAAAGTGAAGAATAGTATGATTCTATTTACAGCAGAAGAAATGAATGAAAACAATTTATTTTAATAGTTGTCAGAATTGTTACTTTTTATTTCTCGCTTTCACCGCTACGCTACAGCATTCATATTTGTAGCGGTGAAATATCCATGTTCTTGTAACTGACAAGTCAACAGCGTGTTGTTAAACCGAAAACTGTCAGCTATCACACTGAACACTCACCCGAGTGTGAAAATAACATATTTTTATAGAGTCCGATGAAACAACACGAAAATAAAAATCTAAAACAAAACACAAAGAAGCAAACGACCTTTAATAAGAGTCAATATTTTGAACAGAAATTTTGGATCGGTGATAGAAAAATGTTAGATTTAGATATTTTCAGAAAAAAAAACAGATAAACAAAAATAATTTTTCGTTAGTTTTCGAAACGCAGATGTCGACTATCTGTGGATACGTGAAACTAAACAAAATACTGGAAAAGAGACATGTAAAAACAAAAAAGGGTTTTTTAGGAATATGTTGCCATGGAAGGTAAACACGCAGTGTTCGGTGTCGGTCGTGAATAAAAAAACCATACATGTTTATATATATCACAACGTGGTGAATAACATACAAACAGAAGAAGAAAACGTCGACTGAAAAATTGAAAATCACGACCCGTTTAACATATGAAAGAAAGGTAATAAAATGGAATATTGAATAATATAACTACGGCGTAAAATTTTGACAAATTAAATGGTTCAATTCACTGATTTCAATTTTGTGGTTTTAATACGTATCACTTTTATGAAGAATTAAATGTGAAAAGAACATTGATGAAAAATTGAGTAAATGATCTTTTGTTCGATTTCAATTATTTAATGCAGGATCGTATTCTGTGTAAACAATT
This sequence comes from Odontocerum albicorne, assembly GCA_949825065.1. Classification (NCBI taxonomy): domain Eukaryota; kingdom Metazoa; phylum Arthropoda; class Insecta; order Trichoptera; family Odontoceridae; genus Odontocerum; species Odontocerum albicorne. The sequence goes on along the minus strand of OX463839.1, from coordinate 957,065 downwards.
TCAATTCTATAAAAGTTTTTCCGAAACTAAAATAGGCAATGAAAGGAAAGCGTTTCGAAACGATTTTAAATATCCAGAATTTCCGACCGAGACTCAGAAGGTACTGTCAATTGTTGCGTTATTACGAATGAACCAGCGATGCCAGCGTTTTGAAACTTTAACGGAAGATAGTCGAAATGTGTCGCTAGTTAACACATTTATTCATCTAACGGTGGCGATGATGGTTACGCGAAAATAAAATCAATCACCTTTTCCATTGGATAGACTGTATTACGAACGCTGCAAACGGTCATCGTATTTCGCCATTCTTTCGGATTCCCTCAATTTTTAGGGTTTCAAACCATTCCTAAAAATAACAATTAAACCAAACCTACACTTATAAGATTCAAACGGATTTCAATCAACTGTTCTAGTTTTTAAATGTTACAATATTTTGGGAATTTTCAATAAAAAAAAAACACCGCGGTCTTGAAACAAAAATCAAACAAAGATTGTCTGGAATGGAAAATGCAGGTTATTTTTAATCTGAGTTAATAAATAGTGTTTTAGTATTAAGGAAAATTGTATGAAATTTGTGATTAAGGAATGAGACCACTTCGTCACAGGCCTTACCTAGTGAAGTTAATATCTGTAGATTTACGCATCGTTATGTTTTTATACTATTCGGTTACCTTTTTAATTACAACGATTAAATGTAAATATTGTATTGCGGAAAATACAAGATAAAAAAATATATACAAGTCCCTAAGAAGCATATCTAAAAGAGTTTATTAAAACCATTTTCTTGATGTATGTAAGTGCAACTTGGACTTGGCAAAAGGATAAAAGTAAGATTAATGCTGTGAAGATGCGTGCACCAAGAAACATTAGTGAAGTGTCAATAATGTATGAAAGGCGGAATGAAGACATCAGAAATTAATGCGTATATAAATTGGATATTTTAAGTAAGATGAAGAAAGGAGCTTTAAGATGGTTTGGACATGTGGAGATAATGAATGACAAAAGAATAACTAAGCGAATATATAAGTGAGAAGCGCAAGGTGTGCGTGGAAGAGGCAAACCGAGGAAAACGTGGCTGGTCAAATGGAACAGATTTTGAAAAAAGGTAAAGTGATAGGTATTTGTGTACTTGGATAAAAAAAACTTTGGAGATCTGTTTAACTCTGCTTACTCCGCAGGGTATAATGAGTGACGATATGTATGCATTTTCTGTCCTGTTGTTACTGCAATGTGCATTTACTGCAAGATTCTATGCGTATCCAGAAAGTAAGTGTACTGAGGCTCTCACGACCGGATGGATTTTATTTTCGACATGTTGGCTACACTTCCGTGTAGCCTGACCCTTCCCCTCCGCAACGAGGTCAGTACGTTGAGAAGTGTCGATGCGACAACACGTTTCGTGAAAAATGTCAATCCAATCTCCCGCCAAGTGCGAAATACGCGGCGTCATCCGTTATATCGTTTGGAAGGGAAAACCTCCGGTTGAGGTTTATAATGAGGTGAAAACTGCATATGGTGATAAAGCTATGAATCGTACGAGTGTGTACAAGTGGTGTCGCGAGTTTAAAAACGGTCACGTCACACCTCTTCACCCTCCGCCAAAAAGTTCAAAACCACAATTTCAGCCAAGAAAATCATGGCATCCGTGTTTTAGGACTGTCAAGGCATAATTTTAATTGAATATATGCCTCAAGGGGAGACCATCAACTCTGCAAGATACTGTGAGACCCTAAAAAAATTGCGGAGGGCGATTCAGAACAAGAGGAGAGGCATACTGACAAAGGGAGTCTGCCTGCTGCACGACAATGCCAGACCACACACGGCCAATGCCACGAAGGAACTGCTCGCCTCGTTTAAATGGGATGTCCTGAACCATCCCGCGCATTCCCCTGACCTAGCACCTTCAGATTACTATCTCTTTACATTCCTGAAGCTGCACATCGGTGGAAAAAGGTTTTCAACCGACGAGGAGGTAAAGGAGGAGGTGGAAAAGTGGACGGAGGGGTTGGCGGGAAACTACTTCGAGGAAGGCATCAAAAAGTTGATACCCCGCTTCACCACCTGCATTGAGAGGAATAACCACGTAATTTTTTTGTTTAATTAAAAAAAATTGTAACCTACAAAAATTCAGTACACTTACTTTCTGGATATGCCTCGTACATGGGTAACTAATAACATTACAGAATGATTTCTGTCTAGTCATACATACGAGTATATGCCAAGAGTAGATTATTTCTGTATGATATTGTGTAAAAAATATTTATTTCATTAAGAGTAATTACTCATTGAAATTACTTCGACAAAATATACAAGCAAGCCAAAAGTCACTTTGTGGGCCAAAAGTTTCTGAATTATTTATTTCTTACGAAGTAAATTACCACTATTCTTGAGTGCCGAAAAGGTGTGTACTTACATATTCATTATAAATCAACGTGCTAGAATTGTGGAAATTCACTTGAAAATTTCTACAACTTGACTCTTGCTCCGTGAAATGACATTTAGCACACTTGATGAACAACGGTTAAAACGAGTACTTTTTCATTATCAACGACAATTTATTCCAAAAGTTTGGGTGGACGTTAATTGTGGCTATTCTCAACGGCGAGGCGTCGTTAAGGAATCCATTATGCTCTCATATTTCAAGGTGTTAATTATTGTATTATATAAAGCAATCCACTTTCTATGTGGAAAATCTTGCGCTTTCAAGGTTGATACAATTATATTCGACAAACAAATTATAGCTTGGAAATGTTTTGATATTTAATTATGTTGTTTTTTTTATTTATTTTTCTCGTTATCCAACAAAATTAATTATTTTTCTCTCTCTCTTAATTGAACGCAACACCACTCATCATTCTACGTCATCCGCCAGGCCCATCCCTATGGGTGTCCCCCAAGGCAGTATACTTGGACCATGTCTATTTAACATTTACACACACGACATTCCTACTCCCCCAAACTGTAAACTCGCACTCTTTGCTGACGATGCGGCATGCTACGCATCGTCACTCAAGGTGGATCGAGCTGGTCGCCGTCTTCAGATTGCTCTTGAGATCCTTGAGAAATACTACCAGGACTGGAGGCTCAAAATCAATGACGCCAAAACTGAGGCCATCATGTTCTCCCGAAAAATCAAGGAAAGAGTGCCATCGATGCCCTTATTCATCGGTGGTTGCCTGGTTGAGTGGCAGGACGTGGTTAAATACCTCGGCCTGCACCTTGACCGGCGACTGACGTGGAAAACCCATTTGAATACCATCAGACAGAAGGGTCACAAGGGCATAGGGGCTATCAGTTCGATATTTCATCGACGCAGCTTCCTTTCACCCAAAAATAAGCTCCTCCTCTATAAAACCCTTATTCGTCCTATCTTGACCTATGCTGCACCCGTTTGGGGTAGTGTGAGCAACACGGATCACCTGAAACTCCAGAGAGTGCAGAACAAGGCATTCAAGATATCTTTTAACACCCATCCCAGAACAAATCTTACCCGACTTCACGCTGAACAGCGAGAAGAAACCCTACAACACCACATTCTCGCTTGGACCGTGAAGTTCTATAAAAGCCAACAAAATCACAGAAATCCCTTAGTCGCTGCCCTGGGGGCTTACGAGAGTAAATCCGACCTACCCTTCCGTTATAAGCACAAGCTCCCGAAGCATTATCTGTTGCCTGACTAGTCCACCTTCAGTATTAGCTGGGACGACCAAGGTCTGAGTGAATGTGATGGAATACAAGTAGCCTGAACGAGTGGACTTGTTTTTGCTGAATAATTAGTGTAAGAATTGTTATCTAGTTATAAGTAGTATGTAGGTGTTAATTATTTCTAAGATCTCATATATTAGGATTGAATAAATAAAATAAAATGATATGTAGGAAAATAAGATTAAATAAGTTCATAAATTATAACATATAATTAAGATTAGTTAAGTAATAAATTTGTACATAGGTATAGCCTCAACAAATGTTTGTATAATAATTTACTTGTTTAATAAATAAAAAAAAAAAAAAAAAAAATTGAACGCAATTGTTGAAACTTATATCAAGGTTTACAAGAAACAAGTTCGGGTTGCCGAAGAGTAAAGAAACATTATGTAATGTGGAATGGGTCCAGGGATTTATTTTGTTCCCCCATATATCAATGTCAGAGAGTCTCTCTTATCATCCCCTCGTGACTTAAGATCTTCACTGAAATACTCGTATCTCAACCCCTGCTGGTATCTCACTAACTTGTATATTTATGTAGGTTTTTTCACCAACTACTCAAACTGGTATCCGGTTATAGGTAAAAAATACTCCGTAACCGATATTATGCTAATTAAATAGTTCAATTCTGAGTTTATAATTTCATTACTCTGATAGTGATTTATACATAAAATTGATGTAAATTGCCCATTTTGGGTTAGGCAGACAGAGAGATCGCTACGCCTTTTTTTCTATGAACAGAGCGTTTGCCTCTTCTACACCTTACTCAAAATTTCTCTAACCATATTCTATCTTTATTCGGTGTAGTTCTTTCTTAATCTCCATTAGCCCTTCCTTCCCTGTGATGTGTAACTAGTACACATTGCTTTTAAAAACTTTGATTTCTCTATAAATATAATAAATACTGGGTACAGATTTTAGGTATTCCTCCGTAATACATTTACGCATTGAATGAAAAAATAATATTAATAATAATTAGCACTTATCGGCCACATCAGAGATATTTTGTGAAAATCGGGAATAAATTCACCAATACAATCAAACGTGTGCCACTGTGTGACGTAGGTTTATTTATTCTAAAAAACCGCTATTAGTGAGAAAGCTACGCTATTCACGTCGCACTATCACTCTACTTCGGTACATGGGAACCCAAGAAATAGAATCTTAGTTCGCTCACTTCTCTCGCTTCAGTAGCTCTCGGGCATCCATTTGAGGTGGCCTCTACGCCCATTTTGTGAACGTCAGTCGATGTTTTTTTTTTCATGTTTTCAACAATTAAATTTCAATTATTATCACTTTATACTTCAAATTTAATTAATTTAAGCAATTGGCCATGAATATTCTTATTTTTTCGATTTTAAATCGCAAATTTTTACATGTGTATTGAATATACAGCACCGGAATGGGCGGTTCATTTTATCACAGGAAGGGAAAGGTTAATTTCTAAAATATTTTATGTATATATTATATAATACGTGTTAGGTAAGTCTTTCGCAACTCATTTCCTGTATGTGGTTAAACCATCTTTAAATTATTTTTCTTCTAATAATATCCATCTTTAACATTTATTGTAATATATAGATATTCTTCGCGAGGTGTACACTTCTACCGTATTCATTTTTCTCTTATCACTCCTCCTTTTCAATACCCGTCCCGTAATCATATTTAAAATAAGTAAGAATTTAAATAAATACATACGTCAAAAAATGAATAAGCAAATTATGACTATAATAATGTATTTCTAAGTGCGTACAAAAATTTCATATTTGTATGAAATTTTCGGTTTTGTAGTGCGAAACAGGATCGATTAGTTGATTACGGTGATGTATGTTTGTTATGTAAACAAGGAGATGTCGGATAAATTGGAGAGACTTCAAAACGTTTGCATTCGATTAATATTTAACCTAAGGAAGTATGACCGCGTGTCAGAGTTACGGAACAGGCTTCAATGGCTTAAGATCAGGCAGCGAAGGAACCTTCACATTCTGTCGACATTATTTTACGTGCTTAACAATTTCAATTTTGCCTCATATCTTCGCGAAAAGATCCAGTTTCTTTTAGAATACGGACGTTCTCTTCGTTCAGGCGATGAGAGACTTCTTTGCGTAACTAACATATCACACCACATTTTCATTTGCCGTTCACTAGAAGCGACTGTGAAACGAACTTCCCAGATTTATCAGATGTGCACCATCCTTATTTGCGTTTAAGAGAGAAACAAAAAAATATATTTCATCATAATTTATCTTTGATTCACTTCCTTATCCTTGAACGAATTCCTTCCCCCTAGGTCTATTAGTATTGATAGAGAATAGTCATACATTTATTTTTTTACTTAAATTTCAACGAATATATTTTTTTGTAAAATCTGTCATTGATTAAAATAATTTAATGTATCCCAGATGAGCGAAAAACGGTTGGAAAGAATTGCTGTATAGTAATAAGCTCGCCAGATCTATGTACTATGTTTAACCATGTACACATATGATATACAAAATAATAATTTAAAAAAATGTTACTTCGCATAAGTTTTGTTTCTTGAATTCATTCACGTTTTACGATATTTATGGAGGTCTTTTTTTGTATTAACTGAAGGAAAACATGAATAATGAAGGACGATAACCTAGAAAAGCCAAGAGGAAAGCTCAAACATTAAATATAAAATAAAGTCATTCTTTATGGTTTTTGGTACTATAAGTACACGCGAAGGAGCTGTCAAAGCTGTCTTTCGAACGAGGAGTTGCCTAAATACAATTTTGAATATTTCACCATGAAACATAAACCATATCGAGATGTTTCGATCGCTTAAATGGTAAGGAGTTGAAGTTCTGACCAACACCGTAAGTTTTAAACAGTTTCAAAGTTGTCAGAAACTGTCTAAAGAGGATTTAGCATTCCTAACGTAACGCTGAAATCCTTTCGAAATATTTCTACCACCTTTGGCATTTTATCTCGCGCAAAACTAAACTACCCTTTTTTAATAAATAAAATTACGAGTACTCGTTTATAGAATTGGATCGGCAAATTTCGTGACTTATTTCGGCGAATTCTCCTGCCTGAATATTTCATTACACACAAGTCCTCTGTATACTTAATGGGGTCGACATAAGGTTTTTAGGTCGATTATTAGGAAACTGATGTTATTCAGGGGGGGAAAATTCTAAAGCAGCCAATTAGGCAAAGTTGTAAGTAGTGCTTTCCTTAAAAGACCATGAAAAAACCTAAAACCTCCTTTTTACAAAATATGAACAGGAGGTATACTTAGAATTAAAGGGTAAACAATATTTCAAAACTGTGTTGATCATGTTTTTTTTTGTATTTCTGATTTTTTCCCCCATAAACAATAACACATCGATCAATAAGTCCCGGGACTAACCAACAGATGGCGCCTCTAATAACATGAATGAAACGGATGAAACTTGGATTCACCACTATACTCCGGAATCAAATCGGCAGTCAGCTGAGTGGAGCGCAGCCGGTGAAAGTCGTCCGAAGCGACCAAAAACTTAACAGTCGGCCGGGAAGGTTATGGCCTCCCTATTTTAGGATGCGCATGGTATAATATTCATCGATTACCTTGAAAAGGGAAAACCATCAATAGCGAATATTACATAGCGTTATTGGAGCGTTTGAAGGCAGAAATTGCAAAAAAAACGGCCCCAAATGAAGAAGGAAAAAGTTCTCTTTCATCGGGACAATGCACCGTGTCACAAGTCGATGGTAACGATGGCCAAATTGCATGAGTTGAACTTCGAATTGCTTCCGCACCCACCGTATTCTCCAGATTGGGCCCCAGCGACTATTGGCTGTTCGCAGACCTCAAAAAGATGCTCCAGGGAAAGAAATTTGGCTCCAATGAAGAAGTGATTGCCGAAACTAACGCCTATTTTGATACCAAAGATAAATCGTTCTACACGGCTGGCATAGAAAAGTTAGGAAAGCGTTGGAATGAATGTATCGCTCTTGAAGGAGATTACGTTGATGAATAAAGAAGAATTTTGGCAAACGAATGTTGTTTTAGTAGTTAGTCCAGGGAATTATCGATCGATGTGATACATTATTTAAAATTTACACAATTTGAATGGAAAGTAAAACCGTCGAGTACATAAAGACCCTTCAAACCATCCATTTCGCTAGTGACGAAGTGGTCTCATTCCTTCATGACAAAGTTAATAATAATCACAATAATACAGACAATTTATATAGCGCCTTTAAGAGAGCAAACTCTTCTTAAAGGCGCTTAACTCGTGATTTGAACGCACTTTTATTAACAGATTAAAAATATAAAATTTTCCGATATGTGATAGTAATATTATACATTCTGTTTTACATGTAGTGTAGTGTATATGTATGTAGTGTTTATATATAATTATATATTTTTATAAGACCTCCCAAAAAGGTAGTCCTCAAGTGCTTCCTAAAGCTGCACACACCACCCATATCTCTAACACTAAGAGCTAAACCATTCAACGCCACAAGATTAAAGAAGCTTCATCACTATGTCTATTGGATCCCTGATAATTAGCAACAGTTCCACGCCATTTGGCTCTATCCACTGGCGTTTGCTCCCAGTTGTGCTGAGCATTAATGGTTTGCTCCCAGTTGTGCTGAGCATCAATGGTTTGCTCCCAGTTGTGCTGAGCATTAATGGTTTGCTCCCAGTTGTGCTGAGCATCAATGGTTTGCTCCCAGTTGTGCTGAGCATTAATGGTTTGCTCCCAGTTGTGCTGAGCATCAATGGTTTGCTCCCAGTTGTGCTGAGCATTAATGGTTTGAAGTGTATCATACAGTACGTCCTTATGTTACATCTCTTACGCTAACCACTGTGCCTCTTACTGCTCGACAAAGAGGGAATTTCTTGGGAGTCTGTACTCAGGCAGATGAGTCAAGCGTACACACGACACTATAATTTCGATGCTACAGTAGTTAGTACCTCTCGAAACTTCGTCGTTTCATAATCTATGATACCATCAAATTTTCATTATTAGCCTGAGGTGCCTCTATTGACATTTTTCGAATGCCCTAAAATGTCGTATGTAGCGAATTTATGATTCGCATCCATACATCAGATCAGCGGCGGCTGATCCCGAGGTGCGCTGGTGCGCTGAGCACCGACGCACCTCGAGACGCTGAGCGAATATGAAATATCGCTGTCTCACGGTTGACTGCATGTCTCTGGCTGCCCTATATGAATTTGCGTTTCCGTCCGGTGCGTATTGGAGATCGCTCCGGTAGTATTGGCAAACTTGGCCTGTCAATTTGAAAGGAATATTTTTTTAAATTTTACTTTAATTTTTTTTGAATTTTCACTTAAATAAAAATACACGTACTGTTTGTCAGTATTCTTATACATATTTAATCTATACAAATATTTAACATTTTTGAAGTCATGTTTGCGAATATATAATTTAATTATTGCGAATCATTTCTCCGGTTCAGCGCCCCAACGCACCTCCAGACCAGCGGCCGCTGCATCAGATATGTTATAATTACAACTTCATAGACTGCCGTTTTGGTTTTCAGTGTTGAATTGTGATTATTAAACACTAGATGTTTAAGCGCTCCATTACTATTGTACTACCCATCTATCGCTCCTATAATTTAGCTCCATTTCATGCGATAATGATTGTTTATTATATGAATGTAGTGACGGTGCCGCTTCTTTGCAGATCAAGGCTTGCATACAGAACTTCCAAACGGACAGCCTTTTAAGAAAAGTGTAGTCTACATACTTCAGTTAACAGCAATAGATGTCACGTTATAACGAGAACTCTCCACAACAAAAAAAACATCAAATCATCAAGACGAAATATTCCACGAAACTACAATTGAAAAGCTTTTAAAACGATCATTTAAAAATTTACAAATCACCTTCAAAATGCAAATCATCAAAACTTTTTGTTTGTTGAAAATATTTTCCATCGAGTAAGGCACGACGGCTCGGGAAAGGTACAGAGACGAAGATAAATTGATGTGGAAACAAAATACCTATTATTTGATAAAAATGTAATTCAAAACGAAAAAAAAAATCGGCAAAATGTAAATTTGAGTACGAGACGATGAGTCGAGGCGGCGTATTCTTGTTGATGTAAAGTACGTTTTCGGAAGATTCTGTTTTTTTGGTCGTGATGATTATATCATAGGTATCTTCACTCCATTTCCCTGTCGGGGCAGGTAGAGAGGACAGAGCGCCAGACTTTACTATCTCGACATACTTCCTTGGTATCTTCTACATCAATTGTTCTATATATTTGTTTTGGTAGTATTCTTTCGTTTTACATGTCCAAACCATCTCTGAGTGTTTTTTTGTCATCACACTCAACGTACCAGTCTTAAGTTGGCAATCATCCATAGACAATTCATCACGCCATCTCATCTACATCCTTTGCCTCTTCCATATCCATACAATTCCTGCGATTTCTCTGACTTTCTACGTTTTTTCTATCAAAATATAATTCACTTGATCCAACCTTACTTTCCTTGCTCTTCCTCTACCCTCGCCTTCCACTCACATTTGCACAATATATTTGCTTTGTTAGTCTTTCTTCATTTATTTGTTTTACATGCCCAAACCAAATCAGTGGTCTTCCTCTTACTTAACACATCAACGTTTAGTTCTAATTCTACCTTAATCTGTCATACATAGTCAACCCCTGTATTCTTCTAAGTGCACGCATTTCTACACCATTTATTCTGCCTTTTTCTGTATTGTTCCACGTCCATGTTTCACTTTCATACATCCAAAACGCTACAAAAATACTTTTGTGGGCTATTATTTTAGTAGATTGTGATACTGTCTCGTTCGAGCACATATGTTTAAGTGTCCCATTGACTTTGTTCCCTATCACTAAACGCCGTTCGATATCTCTCGTAACTCTTCCATCATCTGAGAAAATACTACCTAAATAGCAGGTTCAACTTGCTTTCATATTCATTACTCACCTATATATAGTATATTGCATTTACTTTTCCTTTCAAACTTTTCTACCACCATGACTTTGGAATCTGTAACATTTATTACCAGATCTTTCTCTTTACAGCGCACTTGATAAAAACGAGTAATACAAAGCTTTCGTAGACCCACGATCTGTTTGTTTTGCCTCGGCGGATGCTGGCGACCTCCGTGGCTTAGTTGGTAAGACTTTCACTGCGGAGTGTTGCGTTCGATTCCAGATGGTAGACAAATAAAAAATATTTTTTTTAAATTGTCCAGAGTCGTCTAGTAATATTATAAATACGCGCTAGACGTGTGCGAGTGTTGTTATTCAAGCATGGTAGCATTGCCAACACGCTGCGATGACGAACTGCGACGAACTCCGTACCTACTCCAGTGATTCTTAATCTATAGGCTACATTAATAGGGTCGAAGAGAGTTTGTTTCTTAGCCACGCTCTTCAATACACCGCTTCACCTAATCGGATATATTAAAGCGTACCAAACGAAATAACTTTATAAGATATTATTTCGTGTTAAAAATATAAATAAATTAGCCAACATTCATATAATAACTAAGTAGCCTTATTGGGTCTTTTTGTTTAATTTTTAGTTATTAAGTGCTAAAAAATAATCAAATAGGAAGACGTTATTTCAATGATAGGAAAGTTATTCAAAAAATAAAATTAAAGATTCAATTACAGAAAGTTATCGTTGACCAGGTTAGATTCGATGGGGTAGTAATTAACGAATTTTTAATAATAAAATATTTCGAAATGTAAATACAATAATTTCTTTACTGCCCAGGTTAATCCGGAATCTGGCTAATGTGACCCCGGATACTAGAGAGCCTAATGTATAGTGAAAATATTAGGAATTCGTGATCTTTTTTGTTCAATGGAGATTGTATACATTTTTTATACCAAAAAGACAAACTTGATCGAATGGTACGCGGATGTGATATATTCGTTCCCTGACCTAACAATTCTTCGTGTCAAGCAGAGTAAAACCCTAGAGCCAGAATAGTTGGTCACTTATATCGTACATCTGACAGCCGACCATGAAAACAGCCTTTGAGGCATCAGGAAGCTGACCACATAGGAGACAAAGGCGCGATTATTTCTGGATGTGTTGGCTGATTTTGGGCCGTTTGACGAAACGGACTGATACAGGGAAAAAATACGTGTTTTCAGAAAAGGATATTTTTCGTAAAATTCCACGCAGTTCTGTGTTTGTTGATTTATTTTAATTGCTTTTTTTTTGTATTTAGACTTATGTGAGCGTACAGAATAACATTGCACATAAGTTGGATGGACGGATTAGCAGATATTCACATGAAAAAAGTGAACTGAAAATGTTACTACAGTAAAAAGAAGAAATTTAAATTAATTTATTCTGTCATAATCCTATAAAGAACAAGGACGAAATTTATTCTGTCATAATCCTATAAAGAACTAGGACGACATTTATTCTGTCATAATCCTATAAAGAACTAGGACGAAATTTATTCTGTCATAATCCTATAAAGAACTAGGACGAAATTTATTCCGTCATAATCCTATAAAGAACTAAGACGAAATTTATTCTGTCATAATCCTATAAAGAACTAGGACGAAATTTATTCCGTCATAATCCTATAAAGAACTAAGACGAAATTTATTCTGTCATAATCCTATAAAAAACTAGGGCGAAATTTATTCTGTCATAATCCTATAAAGAACTAGGACGAAATTTATTGTCATAATCCTATAAAGAACTAGGACAAAATTTATTCTGTCATAATCCTATAAAAAACTAGGACGAAATTTATTCTGTCATAATCCTATAAAGAACTAAGACGAAATTTACTGTCATAATCCTATAAAAAAACTAGGACGAAATGTATTCGGTCATAATCCTATAAAGAACTAGGACGAAGTGGAAATGGAAGAAAAACGACGTCGTAGTTAAGAAAGATAATTGATTTATTTAAACGTCATAGTGCTATGCGTAATACGGCGCGTGTATTGCCAATTGGCTATCTGTTCCAACCAATGATACAATTATTTTACAAAGATTTGAGCGAAAGGTGGTAGATTTACACAATTGATGTAGTAAAAAGACTTTGCTGTATAAAAATAATAAATAAAAAACCAAGCAAACAAAACAAATTTAACAAGATTATTTATGGTCAGGAAAGGGAAAGAAAGATTGGCAAACAGGCTGATGGAAACCAGGAAAACACGGTTTATCACTAAAGGGAGGTGTAACGTTTTACTACGACTTCTTGGAATCTACGGTATTCCAGTTCAGATCGGCTGTTAATAAGGTCAAGATGGCAAACACGCAAAAATTAAATTAACTTCATAAATATTTTAATGCTAACTTTATCATCATTATTGATCTAATAGTAAAAAAACTTAAGCGGAAACTTAGTATCAAAATAGGAAAGCGTAAACAAAAGTTTCAAAGCTCTCGTGTCCATCGAACAGTTTCTTTTCCCCATACTGAGGAGACCATAACATGTCACAGTAATAATATTACGACGTTCCCCCATTAAAACATTAACCGACCGAGGCCGGTGCAGGCTGCCGATAATTGTGCCATGATACGGCCGATGAAACGGTTACTTGCCGACCATGTCAATGGTCTGGAGTAAAACGTAACAAGTCCATTCTTTCGATTTCCTCAGTATTATTAATTTGATATATAATAATAAATCTAAATAAACTGACCAAATAATTGCAAAATACAGAAAAATGGAAATTCACCAAAGATGGGTTATCGAAAAATATATTATGCAATGCAAAAGAGACCTATAGTATATGCCCTAATTGGTAAGACGCTTCTTTCTTATATCGGGGGTTGCGGGCTAGATTCTCGTTGGAAACCCGATTTTTTTTTAAATAAAAATATTTTGTTGCCGGGTTTACTTCAGGTATTTCTAACAACTTATGATTAGTTGAAAGATATTGCCATATGGCTAGTTGAAATATATCGCCATATAAGCTCACCAGGTTGTACTATCTAAAACAAAAGTATTAATTCTTGTCGGAATTTGAAAGCTAATCGATTTCAATAGTTTCAGACAATCGATCATTCCATTCAAGCCTTTGAAAAGTACAATCAAGTCCGCCAATATTCGCCGATCAGAAAAACATATCAAATTAAGGTTAGATAATAACAAATTATTATTGATATAATTCATATTCAGACCTATTTTAAAATTGACGTGTCGCAAAAATCAATGTTTCTCTTATACAATTCATTCCATTATATTAATTTTGGACATTATACAATACATTCCAGTGTACTGGAATGAATTGTGGATTGGATCCAGTGTACTGGAATGAATTGTATAATGGGGAATCATATTCAGACCTATTTTAAAATTGACGTGTCGCAAAAATCAATGTTTCTCTTATACAATTCCTTCCATTATATTAATTTTGGACATTATACAATACATTCCAGTGTACTGGAATGAATTGTGGAATGGATCCAGTGTACTGGAATGAATTGTATAATGGGGAATCCATATACGAGTACCAGAATTATATTCAAATTTACTTCTCACCAAGGCGATGTAAAGAAACTTAATCGCATGTGTTCCCTCAAATGATTTTGAAATTCTTAGAATTACAACATTTTCAGGCAACTACGAGTACTAATGAATTTGAAAATATGATTCGAAAAAGTGAAACCACTATCAAATATAACACTAAGATCACAAACCTTCCAATCCATCACAATCAATCGAATAAATAAAATTTATGGGGTTTTCGGTTTTTGGTATACACTGTGCTGTGTCCTCAGCATAATAATTTTCTTTGAATAAGTGAAAGAAAACCAAGTGAAGTATTATATTGCATTAATTATGGATTCCCATAAAGTTACACGTGTATTATTTAAACAAATATTCCCACATGAAAAATAAAATATAACGTTTCATGTTTTTTTCTCTGGCCCATTCATTTTTTATTGTACAAACCCACATGAATAATTTTCATAGCACCACTAATCCTTAAATCTTGAACCTGGGTCAGGGCCAGCATGTGATAAATATTTTTGCATTTTTTTATTTTATTACATAATAAAACAAAAAGGTAATTTGATAATATTTACTTACATTTGATTTGCGACATCGTATATTAAGACCTTAAGCAGTATTAACAGACTGATTGTGAATTGCCAAAGAATTATTTGTTCCATTCACGTATTATTTCTGCCCTTAGTTATGATATAGGAAACCACGGTAGAAGTTGGTCTTGGCACAAAAAAAAACATTAAAGGGATCTGTTTAAGATTGAACAATAGCTGTAATAGTGCTATTTTTCAAAGTATTGTAGCATTAACAACACTGAAGGAGACGATTGAAGGCAAAGTTTCTCAATTTCAGCGAATCGATACAGAAATATTTTCACCAAAACTAACAATAGTTAATATAGAAAAGGATTTTTATGGCCCTACACGTATTTACTGATAAAATACCACCTCGAAGATCATATTGTTTTTGAATTATTGAATGATAGTAAATGAACATAAATGAATCAAGTCTGGCAGAATAAGGTCTTAATATGAGATACAGTACCTGTCTTTTCATATTGTTGATAAGGGGTATGCTGAAGAGCGCGGCACCGACTCTTTATTAATCCTTCGAATAAAAAAAACTATAGTAGGTATTTCACTTGTAGTTTAAATATAATACTTACTGCCATACACGAAAAACAAAAATATGAATATTTTTTTGGGTAGAATCGGAAATCAAATCCGAAATCCTCGGGTGGCAGGAATCATCACACAACCCCCCACGGGGGTCGCCTGAATGCACTCGTACCACAAATCCGAAATCCTCGGGTGGCAGGAATCATCACACACACCCCCACAGGGGTCGCCGGAATGTACTCGTACCACAAAATTATTTTTAATGACTTTTTGTTTTATTCTTTTATTTTCAAATTGCCAGTTTCAAACAAAGCTATTTTTGAAAGAGGTATTTTTGAGTTATAATAAAATGTACATAAACAATCGTTTTACAAATTTATATTAAGTTCAAATCATTTAATGTCATTGTGTTAATTAATCTTTGAAGAGGCACAAGTTTATCTTGCGTGATCATTAATTTTCATGGATTATCCGGTTGACGTAGTAGGTTCAGAATGAATATTAAAAGCTTATCGGGAGTAACCTTATGAAGGCAAAGCTCAGTTATTCAGAATGTCTAATGAACAAGCGAGAACCTGGAATATTTCAGTAATGGGAGCGTTCTGTATACTCGTACAGTGTAACGGAACACTCTATAAATTATAGGATTTTGTATGATATAGGTACATCAGGATTTGTGTTAACGATGTTCTCGTAGCAACAGCACAGTTAATAAATCTCTTCATACAAATCTCAAAGAACCGACGCCTTCGTACATTCAATAAATTGCCTTTTTTATAAATCTTATTTAGAGTTCAAACATTTCCTATCGATTTTTTTTGTTTAAAATCGTGCAAACTATAGAATCTTCATTTTTGACAAAATCATGTATAATTTTCATAATTGGCGTAATCGAATTTAATTTGACACAAAACGAAATCCCTTAAATGGCAGCAATATTCCATTTATAATTAATAAAAGCTTTACCTTGTGTTTAAATAATACGAGTATAGCCTCCACAAACTTTACAAAAATAAATCGCTAATTGCATTTTAAAAATCTGAAAACATCATAACGCATATATTATATACACTTAAACTGAGCTGTGATGCTGTGATTTCTATAAAGCAATAAAAGCTTTCGTTTATTCAAAGTTCTTTCTCCGTTACAGATTTAGCTAAACCATTATTTGTAATATAGTACAATATGATTATGCTCATAAAGTGCTCCTGAATGTATGCTAAATACAATACACAGTATTCTATCGGCGCCAAATACAGACGCAATTAAGCAAAATAGTTTTTAAAATAAAGCCATTTGAAAAATAATAACTTAATAAATGCCGCACGTTTATAAAGAAATAGAAAATCGGATGCTTTTATTATTTCTGAAAGGTGAATATAAAAAAAGGGCATAAAAACATATTCGTAGGATATTGCTTGACTCCTGGAGAGGTACGATAATAACATATTAGGGGCACAAATAAACATATTCGTAGGCAATTGCTCGACTCCTGGAGAGGTACGAGTATAACATATTAGGTGCACAAATAGGATATTGCTCGACTCCTGGAGAGGTACGAGTATAACATATTAAGAGCACAAATAAACATATTCGTAGGATATTGCTTGACTCCTGGAGAGGTACGAGTATAACATATTAGGAGCACAAATAGGATATTGCTCGACTCCTGTAGAGGTACGAGTATAACATATTAGGAGCACAAATAAACATATTCGTAGGATATTGCTCGACTCCTGGAGAGATACGAGTATAACATATTAGGAGCACAAATAGGATATTGCTCGACTCCTGGAGAGGTACGAGTATAACATATTAGGAGCACAAATAAACATATTCGTAGGATATTGCTTGACTCCTGGAGAGGTACGAGTATAATATATTAGGAGCACAAATAGGATATTGCTCGACTCCTGGAGAGGTACGAGTATAACATATTAGGAGCACAAATATGATATTGCTCGACTCCTGGAGAGGTACGAGTATAACAGATTAGGAGAACAAATTAACAATATAATATGCAGCGATAGTTTCACGAAATCCAGATACTCGTAAATATCTCAAATTGGGATTAAATCGAATATTTTTTTCCTTTGCATTTCAAAGACAAAGTAAAATATTTTATTTCTTTTCAATATCTTAAGATTCTATAATTAGTAAATTCTACGTAACCAAAACAATGAGATCTGCTATGTCATGGAATGGCCAGTCGTGGAATAAGACAGACATTTTATTAATGTGTTTTGACCTACGTTGTCGAATTCCAAAATTATTATTTTATACAAACCTCTTTTTCAATTTTACCCAATTAAAACAATGCGATCAGTTTCAAACATAATTTTAAAGAGTAGTTGAAAAAATATTCCTAATTAAGTCACATAATAATAATAATATATATTATATAAACTCAAACCGGACAGTATCAACATCTGTTAAGATGATAGATAGTTCACAATAGTATTTTGATCCCAACTTTGATTTATGGGAGTAAGACGTGGACGTGGAAAAAGACTGAACGGAGTCGAATAAATGCTGTAGAAATGTGTGTATTTAAAAGAATACACGGAGTGACAATGTGTGACAGAATACGAAATGAAGTGATTAGGGATGAATGTGAATTTGAGGCTGATGTGTTAAACAAAATGAAGAAGAGCACGCTGAGATGGTTTGGGCATATGGAACGAATAAATGAAAAAAGATTAACGAAACAGATATAGTGCAAATATGAGTAGAAATCATGTGAGAGGAAGAGCAAGGAAAGTATGGTTGGATCAAGTGAATTATATTCTAAAAGAAGGAAACCTAGAAAGTCAGAGAAATCAAAGAAGTTGTATGAGAAGGTGTATTGATGTAGAAGAGGTTTAATATGTGTGTCGAGATAGGAAAATCTAGCGCTCTGTCCTCTCTGCTTAAGCCGTCAGGAAAATGACGTGATGGTATGTATGTACAACAAGACAGATTTTTCTAACATATTTTGATTTAAGCCGATAAATTCTAAAATGATTATTTTATAAAAAAATCGACGCTACAATGCGAGTTACGATCAGATGAATTTTCCTTCAAGGATAAGAAACCAATAAATGTAAACAAATAATTTATGAAAAACAAATCTGGATAAAAACCGTTCTCCGCTACAGTTTAAATAGATATACATTTAATGAGTATTTTTTGTTTATTTCATACAATGTATAAAGGTGTACACGCAGGGGATTTCCATCCTGAACATGAATTTAATTTTATTTGCTTTGCAGAGAAAATTTTAATTCAGGTAAATCAAGTAATTTTCCGGTGGTTAA
This sequence comes from Odontocerum albicorne, assembly GCA_949825065.1. Taxonomy (NCBI): domain Eukaryota; kingdom Metazoa; phylum Arthropoda; class Insecta; order Trichoptera; family Odontoceridae; genus Odontocerum; species Odontocerum albicorne. The sequence goes on along the minus strand of OX463839.1, from coordinate 938,487 downwards.
CTAACTTTTATTTACAAACTTATTTTCGGTTAGGGCAAAAAAATGTTATAAAAGTATATTCTGTATAGTTTATTCGTTCAAATAATAACATTAAAATTCAATACATAGGTGTTCATCACATTATGTTCATATCAAGGCATAAAAAGTATTATATATTACACGAACTTGAAACATTTTAGGATAAATTTAAGCTTAAAAATGTAAGAACATTGAAGGCATTAAAATGATAGTTTTATAAAATACACAACATTTATTTTTAAATAAACAGTTATATATGTAATGAATTGCTTATAACTACATGTGTGTATGGTTTATTTGAAAACATTTTTCATTCATTTTATTGCTAATAAGTTGGAATGACTCAAAACGTTTAAATTCGATTAATTTTAATCTTCGGAAGTTGACCACTTGTCAAAGTTTCGGAATATATTTCGGCAGCTGAACATCAGGCAGAGCAACCTTCACGTGCTATCGACATTATTTTGCGTTTTTAACAATCACGATTCTTTTTTATACCTTCGCGAAAAAATCCAGTTTCTTTTAGAACACGGGCGTTCTCTTCGTTCAGACGATGAGGAGAGATTCATTTGGATACTAACATATCCCACCACATATTGCACATTTCATTTGCGGTACAATCGGAGCGACTGTTGAATGAACTTCCAGATTTATCAGATGTGCACCATCCTTATTTGAGTTTAAGAGAAAGTTGAAAAAAAATACTCAGAATATTATTTGTTCTTAATTTTCCTTTGATGCCCCTCTTTATTCTTCATCGAAATTCATCCCTCTAGTTTTATTATTGATAGAGATTAGTATGTTAACGTATTTGTTTATTTACTTAAATTCCATTGAATATATATTTTTTGTGAAATATGTTATAAATAAAAACAATTTGGTGTATCCAAGATGAGCTGGTTGTATGGAAGAAATTGCTGTATAGCAATAAACCTGCTAGACATACCACGTTTATCCATGTACACAAAATAATTAAAGTCATAAAATAAATTATAAGAAAAATTGTTGACAATTTTTGATAAAAGTTAGCAATACGCTTCTCCTCCATTTAATTTTTTTATATTACATTTTAAACTGACACTAACGATTCTAGTAAAACTACATAAATATTTGACACATAAACCTTTTTCACTATTTTACAGATGTTAAAAACGTAAAACTTTGAATCCCCAACATCTTAAAAAAGCAAATTCATAAACCGTCCAACTGATATTCAAATGGTCAGTTCAGTAAAATATCTGTAACTGCGCTGTGAACTCGTACTACTCTGAGTAAACATTTTTTACATTTCTTAACGACCAAACCCGCATAACTGTCATACACAGAGAAAGGTTCAAAGGCAGAAAATCTAATTGGAATTCGCTTCCAAAGAAACTTCGAAAGTGGTTATCATTGGCCGTGCGTATTCCGGAAGAAGTAATCAAAGGCAGGAATATTTTCATATTTCTAAAAAAGAAGATTTTCGACGCCGAGAGTAGAGATAGATAAAATAAAAAAGAAAGTACAAATGAAACGCTGAAACATTTTTTCCTTACAAAAATGTTTCAGCGTTTTCTCTGAGATTTAATGGAAGTAATTTAGAGCTCAATATTGTGTTCCAATATTTTTAATAGGTCTAGTCTAATCATCCTAAGATTTTTCAACGAATAAATAAAGGTCTTTGTATATTTTTGATATTTTTTTGCGATATTAACGTCGTCTCTTTTATAGTTCTCGGTGCTATAGTATGCTTTTTACAATATTATCATTGGCTTCAAAGTTACGATAAATTATACAGGAATGCAAAATAAATAAAGGACTTCTTCCACATTTTCGTAATAATAATTGAGATCAGAAAGAAAGGTCTTGTAATGTCTAACTGGAAAAACACTCAGATAAAGAATAATAAATGAGAAGAATGTGTAAAACTGAAGAAATGATTAGGTGAGAAGGGCAGAGAAACAGAATGGATGAGACTTATTACTCGTGTAGTTTCTCACGGTTACCTCAGACTAATAAACGATTACCAGAAGATGACACAAAATGTTGTTTCAAAATACGATGGAACCGGAAAACATTTCTACAAGTGCGATCTGCGCCCACGACCTTTTCTCTCCGAGAAGCTCCTCTAACTTTTAAGTTATTGCAGCCGATTTTTCGACAATTAAAAAAAATCGGCATAACATTGACTCTTCAAAAAAGTAAATTGGGATGGTTTGGGCATTGCGAAAGAAAATCCTCCAAAATATATCGGGAATGCAGTATTAACTCTCAACGTCTCTATCCAGAGAAAGACCCAAACGTCGAAGATATTTATTTATTTAAAACTTTTATTGTAAATACAATCTGGCGGGTTTATTACCAGGCGGCAATCTCTTCCAACCAATCAGACAAAAGTAAATGAAGCCAGTTACGTGGTCGCATAAATCATTCAAATGACTATCCATCCCCACTAAATCCATAAACACATACGTAAGCATATATACCCACGAACCCCACAAAGACGGACGATCACCCAAATATTATTTTTCATGTAAAGTGAGATATCATCAATCAAAAGGAAAGGAAGGGATGGTGGAGAGGAAAGGAAAAGAAAAATCAGGAGTCTAATAATGGTTTGTAACTGATTCCAGTCCCACTGCATGGACAGTAAAGGATGACGTAAGAAAAGAGGAGCGGTGAACTGGAAAGGCCAATAGACAATCTCAGTTTGAGCGTAGCGCTTATCCATGATTGGAAAGACGCTGAAAATTTTCGGCGAGATAAGAGGGGGCAGTGGGACAGTTAAGGATATTATACAATAGAGACAGTATGTGAATTTGGCATCTATTTCTAACATTCAACCAGTTCAATGCCTTCTGGTATGAAGGCATTGAACTGGTTGAAGATAAGACCTAACATTGAAATGGGATGATTGTTAAGAAAAAAAATTATTCTTTGTATATCCTTCTTCACCCTGGCTCCATCCCAACTCACTGTCTGCGAAGACTGTCGGGGTCAGCTCTCCTCATCCTCAGGTTGTATGCTCTTCTGTCCCGGACTACGTCCCCCAGGCCGTGCCTCTGCATCAGGTTATCTTTTTGCACCACCCATGAATTCTTTGATCTTCCTCTGGTTGTTATTCGAGGAAGATCCATGGAGATTGCCTGGTTCACAATGCTCAGCGTCCAACGTGCCCATACCATCTCAATCGCTTCCCCTCCATCTTACTGTTGATGTCTGTAACACCTAGGCTTCCACGAAGGCGTGAGCTTTTTATTTTGTCTCTTAAAGACACGCCAATATAACTCTTTGTATATCCTATTAGTGCAGCATTTAACCTTAAGTTATTTCACTGTACGTTAAAAAATGAATGCTCTTACAACACGCTATTCGAAGAGTTACTTAAAAATATCATGGTTAGGAATATTATGTTCTCAAAATTGTGAAAGCATTCAACTATTTTAAATGCTCTCTTGAACAATTTTATTCGCGTGACTTACCTCCATCTACTTTCCACCTCCAGCCGTGTGATATTTATGTACAGTGATTTCAATGGGATACCTTTAGAGATCGAGGGAATTGGAGAGCCTAATTGTTGAATTGAAAACAGCCCGTTGGCTAGTCCTGACAGTTGTCTCTTATGAAAATTCGCAACTACTTGCGAGCCGCGCTAATTTAAAGATTAGTGAGGTCGACCCTTTGGAGTTTAGGGAATTTCGAAAAGTTAGAAAATTTCTCGAGGGTAAAGTTGATTTTACGACACCACAATATTATTAAAATCACAGCTTTGAGCAAATTAAGATACATTTTCATTTCCAACTAAATTAATATGATAAATTGTTGTTAAATTGATAAAACAATCGTCCTCGTTCGATTTGCAAGAATCACGTGATTCAGTGATTTATGTAATAAAAATAATATGCCAATAACAGTATGTTGTCTCTGTTCTGAGTTGGAGCACCCTTGAAGGGAGTCAACTCTCTAAACGGCCCTTTATAAATTGAAATTTTATTATTATTTATAAACTCGTTAAGATACAGTAAGCACATCACACTTCAAGTTATATTGTATTACACTTTCGTTGTATATATAACAACTTGGCGGGGCTATTGTCATGCTGTAATTTTTTTCGACCCATCAAAAAGGTGATAAAGAGGTATTAAGTGAAAACCAGACTGGAATAATTTTTTTAAATATCTGGGTTCCAACAGGAATCAAACCCGCAACTGTTGGCTTAGGAGACAGGCGTCTTACCAACTAGGTCGCGGAGGCGCCAGGTTATACGAGTAATGAAAGTAAATATGAACTACTTTGAACACTTTCGCTAGAATATCTCTGGCACGAATACAATTTATAAAACCGCGAAAATATTTGACATTTCAAGTTTAAACTTCTTTGCTCTGTACAGAAAAATAAACGGATACTTTACAGTTATTCCATTAAAATACATTTCCAATAACAGCATTATTGATTTGAACACTTCAATAATACAGTTTAGAGGACCTTCAAACAAACTTTCTCTTTTATTTGTCAGTTTGTACCCTTTCTTCTGTCAATCTCTCCCACGCGTCGCCTGATGAATATGAACCTACGCTGTAAGTTCAAGAGTATGAGCATTAGCAGGGGGGAGAATAATAAAGTGTGACTCGAGCCCTTTGATATATGAAGGTGAAACTTGTACGTAAAAGTACTCAACACTCGTCTCTATTCAATTTATTTCCAACATTCATTCACGTGTCAGGCCACGCCCTATCTTTTGTACCTTCAACGTTTTGCTATTAAAAAATAAATATTGTAACCAAAAAAATACCATTTTAGAAATAAATAATAACATACGAGTATTTTTCAGATTTACTATAGTTCAAAAAATGTAGGATGAGTCCTGTGACAGCTCACAAATTTGCCCCAATACAACTTTGTAACGATGTTCAGTAATTTCAATTATTTTATCAACTTTATTATAAGCCTCAATTCTAATAAATAGCAAGCTATTTAGGTAAATAAATTACATAAGGTTGTATTGGGGCAAATTTGTGAGCTGTTACAGGACTCATCCTACATTTTCCGAACTATAATTCAAATATTTAAACTAGAACGATTTAACTTAGAAAAAACGAATCCACAATACAGATTTATTTATGTAATCTACGAATAATTCTCATATACACATATCAAATTTTAAATACTGAAAATTAGCTTTGAAAGTTATAATTAAAATTGATCACGTATTTTAATTACATTTGTCGCACCACGAAGACGGCATGCAAATTAAGAATAAAACTCGTGTTTCCACTAGGCTAAACGACATTCAGTACAACATTAGTTTAATTTTTAAGTTAGAGCTTTATTTCATCATATTAAATATTCCTTTAAATCGGGGAGATGCCGAAATAAATCTAGTTTGTGTATTAAATAATCTGAAAAGCTTAGAATTCTGCGCGCGCCCTCTGTTTGTTAACTCGACAAATTAAGAGTAGAAGGTTGTATTCATTAATGCTAGGATAACTGCTATTTTTTTAATTTAAAACGGGACTGTTTTGAATTTGAACTTTTAAAAACGAGAAATTAAATAAAAAATTATCGTTGTGTGCAGAGTTTGAATGTTTTGTATTTGCTATTTTAAAGCAATAAACTCCAATGATGCTTAAAATTTGAAAACTCATAAAAAAGATTGGAATTTCTTTAATTTGTTCAACAAACTAACCAATTTCGGATTTTTCCACGTTCTTAAAATTTTTTGGTATATATTAAACATTATTATTGGGAACTTCGTAAGAAGCGGCGAGACGCAAAGTTTCACAAGAATTCTCCATAGAAAATCTCTATTGAATGAGTCAAAAGTTTTGGCTTAGTCAAAAAAGGGTCTTAAAGACTTCTGTCATGCTCTCGACATTTTTTTCTGCAGTTTCTTTATCGTAAAGATCATGTCCATTGCACCATGGGGAAGCTAAAAATCCAGCTTGCGACTCTGGTGTAACTCTGTCCAAGACCTTCAAAAGTTTATTTACGAAAATTCTGCAGAATATTTTACTCGTGACTGAAAGTAATGCGATCGCCCTGTAGCTACCAGAGTTCGACCTGTGTCCCTTGCATTTGTATATATCATATTTACAATTCGTGATTGACGAAAAACATAAGTCATGGTTCTTGACTGCCCAATAAGTAGCATCAAGCTATGAACGCTTCTAATGGAACTTCTGGTTAAGCTACATAGCTACAACACGTGTTTTGTCACATTTGGTCGATTGGAGACGAACGCATTTAAAATCAATACTGGCGTCCGCCAGTTTTCCACTTTCTGCCCCGATGCTCTTTTCAGGCGGAATGATTCCGGTTGTTATGAAAGCAGTGCTTTGGTCAGACTGATGTTTTATTCTTATGAACCACCCGCATCTAAAGTGTGTGTGTTTTATTGACGCAAATAACATGAAACCAGTCTGATCTAAGCACTGCTCTCATAACAAATCAGGATTTGTAATTTATTTTTATCAAACACTGTTTATTCCACTTTTTTGTGACGGTATAACCCTACCGGTTTCAAGGCTTTCCCCTCATCTTCAGGGGAGCGCAAACAAGACTAAATGCTGTTCGAACTGGTACCGATATACACGCTTCAACGTTTGGAGGCTGGGGGGTGAGGAAGGCACGGGACAATTTCGGCCAAGAGCGGAGAGATTTTGGGGATACACCGATCGGAACGTCTGTTGAACAGTTATTTCCCCAAAATCTCTCCGCTTTTGGCCGAAATTGTCCCGTGCCTTCCTCACCCCCTAGCCTCCAACCGTTGAAGCGTGTATATCGGTACCAGTTCGAACAGCATTTAGTCTTGTTTGCGCTCCCCTGAAGATGAGATGAAAGCCTTGAAACCGGTAGGGTTATACCGTCACAAAAAAGTGGAATAAACAGTGTTTGATAAAAATAAATTACAATGTCTTTAAACCTCCACAACGTTAATGCCTTAACTATAAACAACAAATCAGGATTATTCCGCCTGAAGAAAACCTCGGAATATGAGGTAGAAGAATGTGTAATTAGTGAAATAATAAAGGAATTTATTGATAAATATGCATAAAATATATTAGGTCCTTACATATGAAATTGGCGTTTTGCCGTACTGGCAACTTTGATCTCAAATATCTTCTCTTTGGTTAGGAATTCCAAATTCAAATTTATACAGCTATTTACTCAAGTATTTGTGTTTCGAAAATTATAATTCATTTGTTTTTTCCTCAATTGTTTTTTTTCTTTGCGTCACTCAGTTTACAAAATGGAAAACTTGAAATATCGCGTTATTTACGAGTACGAGTTCCACCGTGGCACCAGTGCTGCAGAAACGGCTCGAAGGATTAATGATGTGTATGGCGACGGTGCCGCAAAAGAAAACACAGTGCGTTTTTGGTTCCAACGTTTTCGTTCTGGAAATTTCGACCTGCTGAACAAGCCCCGTGGACGGCCGGAGACCAAAGTTGATAATGAAGAATTGAAGGCTATTGTGGAAGCGGATCCATCGCAAACCACGTCCGAGTTAGCTGCAGGCTGCGGTGTTAGTGATAAAACTGTTTTAATCCACTTGAAGCAAATTGGGAAGGTGAAAAAGCTTGAAAGGTGGGTACCTCACGAATTGAGTGAAGCAAATCAACAAACGCGCGTTGACTGCTGCGTTGCATTACTCAACCGGCACAATAATGAAGGGATTTTGAATCGAATCATTACCTGTGATGAAAAGTGGATCCTGTATGATAATCGGAAGCGCTCATCGCAATGGCTGAACCCTGCCGAACCAGCCAAACCATGCCCCAAGCGAAAATTGACTCCAAAAAAGTTACTTGTGAGCGTTTGGTGGACTAGTGCTGGTGTCGTTCACTACAGCTTTCTTAAATCTGGCCAGACGATTACGGCAGATGTCTATTGTCAGCAACTGCAAACCATGATGGAAAAGCTAGCTGCTAAACAACCGAGGCTGGTTAATCGCTCTAGGCCACTGCTGCTTCATGATAACGCTAGACCACACACTGCACAACAGACGGCTACCAAATTAGAAGAGCTTCAATTGGAATGTCTAAGACATCCACCGTACTCTCCGGACCTTGCCCCAACAGATTACTATTTTTTTCGAAATTTGGATAACTTCTTGCAAGGGAAAAAATTCAACTCCGATGGGGCAGTCCAAACCGACTTCAAAGATTTTATTGATTCCCGTCCGAATGGTTTTTTTAGTAAAGGGATCGATGAACTACCTATGAGATGGCAAAAGTGCATAGATAGCAATGGTACATACTTTGATTAAATAAATATATTATATTAAAAAAAAATCAACTTTATGTTCCTCCCAAACAAAACGCCAATTTCATATGTAAGGACCTAATATTGATCAACGCTATTCGCTCTCAAAACTTAAAAATTAAGGTGTTATACGAGTATAATAGATACTCGGCACGTATCGAATAAAGAATATGGGATTAAAACTGTTATTGATGCTTTTGGTGCCTTGTCTTCAAAATATTGTAAACATAGAGAAGCAAAACCCATGGAAAACCTAATGATGTTATACCTCCATGCTTCCACTTTCCCACTCTCGTACGACATGTCCCACGTTACGGTGCTCAAGTCACGTCGCCATGTTCTAACCCAATTTCCCAGGCGTGAAGCTCGGCTTGTCACCTTGTCTTTGATTTGCGCTTTGGGAGAGAAATAACAGAATGTATCTTGCGAGATGTAAAAAAAAGCTCTCTCTGGCGTAAAACACAAAAGAATACGCATAAAAAACAGGGACGTTAGAAGATGAACTAATGGTAAAAGAAATAAAATAAATCTTGTACCACTAAGGTCTAAACATTTCCACTATGAACAAGTTCCATAAGTCCACGCATGGTTAGGTGACGTTTTAGTTAAAATGTAATATCTCTCCCCTCAGTAGTATGTCAACAACGCCGTTAGAAGACGTGTTGTTTCGTTATATACTGAAATATACGTTAATTACCTTTTTTCTATTTATTTACACTTTTTAATTTTTTCAATGAAATATACAAAATACTCCCCTACCTTAGTAGGTGTTTGTTTCACATATTGTGCGGTTATCAAGTGTCTTTCAAAATAAGGGAAAAACTAGGATAAAATAAATGACGTTAAGATGGTGTCTACGGAGAAGATTTTTCACCTTCTACCGGCTCTAGTTGACACACCTGTGAGGGTAGAAGTAGCAAATTTTTACTGTAATATCGTCTGATCATGTGGTAGTCGTGGCCGGCGTGATATATATTCATACACGATCCAGTGTTCAGGCCGGAAACTTTTGTACCTTAGTAGTATATGATTAAAATACCATATCTTCACTCTTATTGGTAAAATTTACTCATTAAGGTGTCGATATGTTATTACTCGAATTTCATAGCATTTTTTTGATAGAATTTATGATTGTATATGTATAGTATAGATGTGGAAGAACCTGTAGATGTGGAAGAGATGAAGAATATGTGCTGAGATAGGAAAGTTTGGCGCTCCATCCTCTCTGTCTAGGGAGTAGATAAGGCAGTTAAGGAAGGTATCCTTTGATATGAACGCATTAAATAAAGGAGTTAACAGAACCTTTTTTAAGTGCTACATTCAGCGTTGCTCAGAGCCGGGAGGGATGGAGACAGGTGGTGCGCCGAATCGAGGAATAGCAAAGGACAATGACGCTCAGCATTGAACACGCGATGAAGAAGAAGGTCTCAATTAGAACATATGTGCATTAAACTTACAAACGTGGTTATAAAAGATTAATTAATTCATTTTTGAGTATAATATTTTTAATTACTCATGATAAATAATATTTTATCTAAAAATAATAAAAAAAACTGTTAACCAGCCCGCAAATTTTCCGCCTAAGTGCACAGCAAACGTTACATATGTGTGAGCGCTGGTCCTGCACACAAACAGGACGTACTGTACTGAAATATAAACACATTCGGATACATTATGTTGGGAAAAGTTAATACAAAAGGGCCGTTACCTCGGGGCCGTTCAAACTTTTCTTTTTCTTCTGAATACGTTTTATAGTACCCGTATATGGGCGGATCTATCATGAATAATGCTTTCAGATAGATCGTCCCAGCGGCGCATCTCAACATTTGAAGAGTGTTTTGGATTTTTATTTAAAAAAAAGTTTCTCCCGGAAAGATTAAAAAAAGCGAAAAAGTTTTTGGTATCATTAGTGAAAAAGTTTTTGGTTTCACAAATGTAAATTTTGACAGTTATTTGTTTAAGGTTTAACACGAAGACCTATTGAGAGGAGGCTTAACTGCCGTCACAGTCACTTCCTCCTTCTGGGCTGATAGCCCTGGTGTCGTAAACTCGATTATAATAAAACGGAATACGAAATTAGGACTAAATTGAAGTTATTTTAAGGATTTTCTTCGTAATTTGGAGGCGAAGCATGAGAAATACATATATAACTAAGGTTGAATGTAATATGTTTTAAGGCTTTCGCGGTTCGTCGAATTAGTCGTATAACGTTTTTCGAAGTGTTGTAACGCATGGTTTGACTTATGATGTCGACGTTTCGAAAATGTTGCAGTTCTTATCTTTAGAGCTTGTTTGTAATAAGTAACTTACGGCTAAAACAAGCCCTTAGGATGAAAACTACAACGTATTTATTTATTTACTTATTTAACACTTTTATTGCAAATACAATCTGGCGGGTTTATTACCAGGCGGCAATCTCTTCCAACCAACCAGACAAAAGTAAATGAAGCAAGTTACGTGGTCGCATAAATCATTCAAATGACTATCAATCCCCACGAAATACATAGACACATACGTGAGCATATGCCGACGAACCCCACAAAGACGGACAATCACCCGAACATTATTTTTCATATAAAGTGAGATATCATAAATCAAAAGGAAATGAAGGGATGGTGGAGAGGAAAGGAAAAGAAAAATCAGGAATGAAACACGTTATTTTTTACTAACTAGAAATTAAGATTTTTTTCAGTCGCTCCTTAAAGTATGCCAAGGACGGAGCGAGTCTTATATTGGTTTGTAAATTATTCTAGACTCTCACTGCATGGACAGTAAAGGACGACGTAAAAAAAGAGGAGCGGTGAACTGGAAAGGCCAATAGACAATTTATGTTTGAGCGTAGCGCTAATCCATGATTGGAAAGACGCAGAATATTTTCGGCGAGATAAGAGGGGGCGGCGGGACAGTTAAGGATATTACACAATAGAGACTGCAATTTGTCCAGCTGTTCCTCTGTAACATCCAAGTAACAGACGTCCGCATAGTCCAGAATCGTGTTCAAAACGTCAGCGTCATAAGCCAAACCATCCAATTCAACGCTCCGAGAGACTTTTATACATCGCAATATTTAGTCTATTGCAGTTTATGTAACTCAAGAATATTACTGATAAATAATCTATCGTGATCGAGAATGATTTTCAGCCAGGCTGTGGATGAAACACATATACATGTCAATTTATTTATTCGCATAAACTGTAGCACTTTAGCAATCGCATAGTGTTAATAAATTAAATCCAAACTTCGGAGCGCAAAGAGATCAATGCTTCAAGATGTTAACCATGTTAAATTTGTTGCGGCATTTCGTTAAGAAGATTTTTGAAATGAGGATATTTTTGTGGAACAGAAAATTTGATCATTAAGTACAAAAAAACAAATTTAGATGTAAAATGGTTTAAGAGTATGAGTAATCTGGAAGTGAATAAAACAGGAATCGAACCAGGGGCACCCTTTTAGTTTAGAACCAAGTACGCCCTTTAAGCTGTATTTGATTTTAAACAATCAATGCTCATGCCCTAATTATCGGGGTCTTTCAATCTTAATATTATATATTTAGAAATACAGAATTCTTCGAAAATCTCTGTAAGAAAAATTATCTACAACACTCCTTGTATACAGTACAACCTGGTGGGGGTTTATTGTCATGTGGCAATCTCTTTCGACCAACTAGAAGGGTGATAAGCAAGCTTTAAATAAAAGCATGACAGTTTAGCGAATGTCCTTGGAGGACGTGCTGATGATTATGATTGTTGTTTGGTATTTAAATAAAATACCTCGATTAGCAATGCGGAAAGTGAGAGTGAATAATCAATGAATAGTAAACAGCGATGAATGGTCAAGTGATTAATAATCTTTATTTATCGATAAGTAGGTATTTATACATATGCGTGAGTGCGCCCGCAATATATTTTTATCTCACTCCTGCGCGTGCAGAGGTGGTTGCAGACGTTGCGAATAATATAGTGGGTAGATAATTTGTCGACGAAAACGGTGAGACATCGCGATGCGTTCTCTTTCTACTGTGGAATGTAACGTAAATAGTATTTTCGGGTAAACAAAATTAATGTTCTGGTATGCGACCTTCGGACATGTCCGAAGGTCGGTTCGTCGGTCGTTGACCGTGCGTGTTGACAATATTCAGGGACGACGGTAGTCCCTACAACAGGAACGACAAGCAACGGGAATTGAATACGCAACTCCCGGGTTGGAAGACAGACGTTGTATCAACTAGGCTACAGAGGTCGAATGGAGAAAAAATATCCATTATAAATCAACGATTATATTACCTACAGAAGATATTATAACGGATTAATTAATATTTATGCCATATTTTGATACAACAGAGGCGATATAAATGTATTGTAACGATGGTCGCTATCAGTGTAGCACGTGTCCTATTAGGACGTGCTGATGATCTTGATATCGACATCGTTATCTTCGTTTTCGCTGATTCTGCGTTACTTCTCGTACAGAATCATCAATATAGCGAATTGCTTATTTCTATAAGTCATGATGATCTTGATTTGTTGTCAATAAATATGGACTCAGGAATGCGGATATAAATCGATAAGTGGACAGCAGGTAAATAAATAACAAAGTCTTGACAGTTGACTGAATGACAATACGAATATATGTTTATTTATCGGAGCGCCGGTCTTTTATACAAATGGGTGAACCAGTTCGCGTTACATGCTCCGTCTCGCTCTGGCACGTAAATTGGCGGTAGGTTAATTATTTATATTTGGAGATGACTGGACAAATCGCGGGTACTATAAAAATAGTAAACATTGTCGCCGTTCTTGACGTGTAGCTATCTATGAATACTTGATCGGTCAATGACCCTGTATGTTTATGATCAACAATAATTAATTTAATTTATTTGTGTTTTAACAATTCACTCGTTATTTTGACAATTCATTTAGGTAGGTATACAGGCAGGTACAGTATTATTAGAAAGTTTTAATAGCGTGTGCCAACATGGAGAGGTAATTAATGTTGATTCACATGCGAATATTTTGATAGGACGTGAATAGTCTCATTCTATACGATAAAAACAAAGGTTCTCAAAATACCTTCCATCATTAAATAATATTATATAATTTACTGTGGATATTATGTTTATCCTTTTCTTCTACAATAAAGTAAATCTAGTGTAGGGTCTGTTTCCACTGTTATCATTCCCGGAAGGTTCAATCGTTAATTTATTCGTATGATACTCCTTAACCAGTTCACCGCGTTAAAAATCAAAGTCCACGAATCCTGTGCGCGGCACAATTTCAGCGTTTTTTAATTTCTAAGTTTAAACACATATTTTGTTTAGAACCACTGATATTTGATTACAACACCAAGTAAACATGACACTTAAGTAATTTTCTGATAATAAATAATAGTCATTACTCTTAAGGAGACTCATTAAATAAAAGAGATAAACTTAACATTACGTAAAATAAACAAAGGAATGCTACGATCAAATCAATGCTTCATGACACTCACCCAATCAAATGCATATAGCACTAGTAATGTTTATTTACGTAAGAGAGACTTAGTAATGTTTATTTACGTAAGAGAGACTCATCGCAGGACTCGATCCGCGCGACAGGTCGTTAATGCTGGAAATATTGAGAAACCAAAAAAATTCGGCGCTCTGTTTATTCAACAATATCTCATAAACTAATATATTATTTGACAAGGTTTTCAGAGATGTCGCTAGAATAAAGATTATTTTAAATTTTAGTTCAATTTTTATTCCGGTTTTGTGTCATTTTTTTTAAGTATTTGTGATTTGAAACTTGGATTGTCGTCAGATCACAGGCGTTTGTGCTCCCCGCGGGGAACACGTTAATATCTATGATTTGCCTTGAGAGCGAAACCCTTATTGGACTTCCGATTGCATAAAAAAAAAGTTCCTGTCTGGTAAAAAGGTAATACTAGCATACGCCGAATACTTGTGCGAATGTTGTTGCCTCTTTATATGCGGTAGTGTTGCCAATACGACTAATTGCAAATTCCGTGCGTAATGCCATGTTTACACGAGCTTAGTACTTATCGTTTGCACTAAGCTGCTTAGTGACAAGTGAGAAGAAATCGTTTACACGTTGGTGTTAGGAAGAGGTATTAGTAGCACGACATCCGTCCGGAATAGACAACCGGCGACGCCACATTGTTTTGAGAAATGTGTTCAAATGCCAAAAAAAGAACGAACACGTGCGCTCACTTGCCGTTTCAATCTGTCACTTAACACTTGCCGCGGCTGTTTAGACGATTCTGCAAGCGACAAGTGCTTAGTTAAATTGTGGTGGGGGTAGCTGCTTGTCGCTTAGTAAATAAGTCGGCCTCCTATTCACTTGCACTTGCCAGATTTACTAATGCTTAGTACTGATATGCTTGTCTACACGTGGATATAAGTGCGCGTGAGAAGTACTAATGACAAGTACTAAGCTCGTGTAAACATGGCATAATCCTGTGGTTCATGCCACAAAGGTCCGATAACTGGAGCCGAAGATACTATTGTCTCCTGGTACGCTCTTCAATATTTTCGAATAGCAAATTCGGATACGTTCAAAGCAATCATATGAAAGAAGAAAAAGAATATTAATGTAAAGGTAAAAGAGCTGAATAATTCTCATAATCAGATCAGAGCATTTTGGATAATCAGACTGATTTCATGCTTTACGACGAGTTCTCCGATTCTAAGGAGGCAGTTTGGACAGGCATGTTGGTCACTAGATACGTGAATGAACGACGCACAAGAGCCCTAGTGCGTTGGACTGATCACGTGAGAGACATAAGAGGACTACGCTTAACGATTGTTTTTTCGAACTCCGGAGTACAGGGATGGATGAAGAGCAATCGTCAAGGGTTGCGGTGTTGTCTAAACAAAGCTGTCCTGATTTTTCGCAAATGAAACATTTTAAGATCGTACAGATAAGTTGGCAGACAAAGAGTTTTCCAAATTGAATTGTCAATTTGTTCTGATTTTGGCCGTCACTTCTCCAACCAGGCCCCACCATCCGGTGTTATGTTGTTTAGCTCCTGCACGCCTCTAGAAAACAGTGTCCAGCTGTGTTCTACGAAGTTCATGATTGAATTTACTACCACACTAGTGCATATCATACGCAATGCGGCCCCTTCGTATCTGAACCTATGATATTTAGAGTATACCACTACTTGACTGCCTTTGAGATGTGGTGCTACAGGCGCATGGCCAGGGTCCATTGGTCAGATCACATCCGAAACGACGAGGTATTGAGCGGGGTTGGATAAACAAGGCAACTCCTAAATAGAGTTGCACAACAACGATCCAGTTGGATAGGCCATAACATCAGGCACCCAGGCCTGCTCCTTACCATCGTCGAGGGAATGATTGAGGGCAATAACCATAGAGGCCGCCCTAGATATAGCTACGAGTACATGGACCGGGTGGTCCGGAATGTGCGCTGTGGCAGCTACCAGGAGATGCAGAGACTGCCGGATGACAGAGGTCAGTGGAGGGATCGAGTGCTTGGTGCAGACCAATTCTAGGATTGTAACCCGAAAAAAAAACCAGTATTTCCGAGGTAGGGAAAACTCGCCGTAAAAGTGTAATGTGATTGATTTGATATATTCTCGCTAATTAAATTTTTTTAGTCACATATATTGAGAAACACAATTGAATCGGCATTTTCCCAATTTCCGCCTGTCAAGCGAAATTTCAAGTCAAATACTACAATAATGGCGCATTTCATCCAGGCGAAAGATCCAAACCCATTCATGCGGTAAAATAAGAAAATATTTCAATTTACTGACGCAAATATTCCTACTGCTGTGGTTTGAAGAGAAGTGAAAATATTGATACAAAATCCTGACAACGGGAAGAGAAAGAAATAATATTTGCTTGGACAAAAAGAGATATTTCCATTTGGCCTACCCCGATAACAATTGACGACGAACATAAAAAAGTAAACGACGTAATATAATATCGAGCTGTTTCAGGATAAAATACTGTAAAGGTTAACCCAACATATTTACATGTTAGTAAAACCAAATTTATTTCATGAATACGTGGAAAATATTTGTCTATTTTCAAGAACCGATAAAAAGGCCCCCAGTTTCGTAAAACAGTTTATCTGGAAGCAATGCTAGACGTGTGTGTATTGTCACCTGTCCACACGCACACGGAACGACGTTGTTACCTGTCCACACGGAATGACTTTGTTTAATACATTTTTCCGATATCGATATCTTCCATATATCAGTGGAAAGATTAAGGATTTAGCTACTTTATAGGTATAATTGAGCCATATCACAGAGAGAAAAGAGTATCATTATTTCTATAGGAATTTTATTTAAATGTTTATTCATTTGATATTTTTCTTATTTTATGCACTATTTGATTTTATTATGTTAAACCTGTATCAAATGTAAAGTAAAATAAAACAGATAAATAAACTTATCTTATTTAATCAACTATTTATCTGGCGGGCTTACTGCCAATCTCTTACAACCAACCAGAGAAAAGTAAATGAAGCAAGTTACGTGGTCGCATAAATCATTCAAATGACTATCCATCCCTACGAAATCCATAAACACATACGGTGAGCATATGCCCACGAACCCCACAAAGACGTACAATCACCCGAACATTCTTTTTCATATAAAGTGAGATATTATCAATCAAAAAGGAAAGGAAGAGGTGGTGGAGAGGAAAGGAAAAGAAAAATCAGGAATGAAACACGTTATTTTACTGACTAGAAATTAAGAGTTTTTTCAGTCGCTTCTTAAAACATGCCAAGGACGGAGCGAGTCTTATATTGGTTTGTAACTGATTCCAGAGTCTCACTGCATGGACAGTAAAAGATGACGTAAAAAATGAAAAAAGTGCGATAGTATTTCAAAGAAGTACAATGGCGAACTGTGAGTTACTTACCAACTCTAATGATTCTGAAGACTCGATTACTCGGATCAAAGACAATATTTTCTCCCGGCGACACTCTTCAACATGTATGTATTTATTTATTTATTTTTATTTATTTATTTATTTTTTCAAAACAGGCTTAGCCCAATTACTTTGAAAATACAAAACATCAAAAAAGAAGAAATATTACAGAGGGAAAAAAAATAAGTTAAAAAATTATATAAAATAAAAAATAATGCATATGCATACAAACGAGTAAATACACACATATATTCACAGTCATTTAGGTATGTTGATGAGTGCCTTCTAACGCGCTCAATCTAAGAAGAAAATTTACTTTTGCTTTTGGTAATGTGATATGAAATATGTCAATATCCGAAGCAGTCCCGTTCAGAAGAGTTAAGGCCCTTCCAACAGGCATAGCTGCTGGAAGACCCGTTCTTGCGTATGTTATTGAGAACAGTTCCTGCCGGCGCAGTCTAGTGTAATTGTTAGGAACATTTAACGCTAATCTTTGTAGTAATGCTGGACAGCTCACAACTCCTCGGACGAGTTTGACAACGTATACCAGGAGACGCACATCTCTTCTTACGCTCAAGGAGTTATACCCGAGCATGCCCAGTAGGAACTGAGTAGGATAAAGCCATGGATAGACACCGAACTCTCTCATATAGAGATATCGTAGATATTTTTCGTATGGCGAATTTAAATATATTGAGGGGTAAGATACGAATAAATAAAAATGATTAATCAAGAAAACATTGCGCCAAATGTTTTCTGTAGCTGACATCACGAATGAATGTTTCTGTTAGCGGTTTGCGAAATCACGACCCTCCTTTTGCCGGAAAACTACTTTAAGAAACAGACTTATTCCAGCCATTTTTCGACTTTCAATCTTCGAGGAACATTGCTTCTTTAAAAGGCACATCTTCTTCATATTTTTCAAATCTCTTCCTGATCACTTTTTCTTACACTGAGAGTTAGTAAGAGTGGGTTTACAGTATGAAAAAAGTCGTGAGGTCGAATTCTGCTTGCTGAAATATCCTTTTATTTGCATCGTTTTTTTTTCAGAGCAAGGCATTTTGTATCGGACGTGTAGCGTCACCCTTGTGTGTGTGTATGTGGTATGATGAGATAGACAATGCTGTGTAGATCTGGAGGGAAATTCACCCTAATATTTGTATATGTTCCTGTATTTGTTAATCTTTGTATGTTATAATTCATTCTATATGTTTGCTATATTTGGATACGTTTGTATATGTAAATCTGGTATAGAACTATGTTATATGTATGTTTGTTTGACTCCGATCGCATTCGCGACCGCACTGGAAATAAGTGACTTGCCGGGCGAGGCGATCGGAGTAGGTCGGGGGCCAGTCGGCGTAAGCGGGGCCCAAAACCCCGAAAGTTGTTGTATTTCGCGGGCAATGGGCGCTTGCGACGGCCGACTGACCATTAATATAGAGGGTCCCCCAATTTGGAAATCATGTTCATGTTCTTGTGCTCCGTCATTAAATAATTCTCAGTAATACCGATTTTACCGTGTTTTTACTTGAGACCCGCTACCCTATATCGACTGCCTGAGAGGAATCTCTCCCTGCTCTTCTTCTTCTTCTTCTGCTGGATCTTCGATACGGAATTCGCTACTTTGATTCTCGGAGCGCTACGCGGCGACCAACCCCCTATCTACAGTCTTTATTCATTTATTTATTTAACACTTTTATTGCAATACAATCTGGCGGGCTTATTGCCAGGCGGCAATCTCTTCCAACCAACCAGACAAAAGTAAATGAAGCAAGTTACGTGGTCGCATAAATCATTCAAATGACCATCCATCCCCACGAAATCCACAAACATATACGTGAGAACATGCCCACAAACCCCACAAAGACGGACAATCACCCGAACACCATTTTTCATATAAAGTGAGATATCATCAATCAAAAGGAAAGGAAGGGATGGTGGAGAGGAAAGGAAAAGAAAAATCAGGAATGAAACACGTTATTTTACTGACTAGAAATTAAGAGTTTTTTCAGTCGCTTCTTAAAGCATGCCAAGGACGGAGCGAGTCTTATATTGGTTTGTAACTGATTCCAGAGTCTCACTGCATGGACAGTAAAGGACGACGTGAAAAAAGAAGAGCGGTGAACTGGAAAGGCCAATAAACAATCTCTGTTTGAGCGTAGCGCTAATCCATGATTGGAAAGACGCTGAAAATTTTCGGCGAGATAAGAGGGTGCGGCGGGACAGTTAAGGATATTATACAATAGATACAGTATGTGAATTTGGCGTCTATTTCTAACATTCAACCAGTTCAATGCCTTCTGGTATCAAGTTATATGATCGTACTTTCGTAGGTTGAAAATAAATCTTAGGCACACATTTGTCTTTGTACCTGTCCGGTACACATTTGGTCAAACGTTTTCTCGATCATTGAAAACGTTCTCTTTAAGCAGAGTATGTGTTGAAATGATAAATGTTTAGCTGTGATTAAAAAAATATATATTTTAAGAGATACTGTTCTAAGAGATACTGTCTTAAGATATAGAATAGATTCCCCCCACTCAACATGGAAAGCGTTATTAGATGAAGAATGCATAGCCCCTATAGGTAATTAACAGTATGCATTAAGACTTATTAAAAAAAATCCTTTTCCGAATATTTTGAAAGCACTTAACATTTCTGTTCCTCGTCCAATTCTTAGGATTCTGTATATTCTCAGATTACCCTTATACCATTAGGGCACTTCTCCTCTCGAATTCTGCCAGTAATTTTATTTCATATGAAATCAGAGCCTCTCTCATAACCCTTCAGAATACAAGCAAAAAATATTATATCGGTAGGAATTCCCGCTCACCAGGGTATAATGAATTCACAAAATGTCTTGCAAAAAAAGAAAATATTAATCGGTTTGATAATGTTGAGCACTACGTGTTTGTAAGTGAATTGTCACAGAAAATTATATTTTCTCGTACATAAATACCATCACGCCATTTCCCTGTCGGGGAAGCAAAGAGGAAAGATCGTCAGACTTTTCTATCTCAAATGCATCTCAGCTTTTCATACATCCACACTCCTCACACAACTTCTCTGATTTCTTTAATTTTTTACGTTTCGTTCATTCAAAATATCATTTAATTGATCAAACCACACTTCTCTTTATGTTCCACTCACATTTGCACTATACGTTTGTTTTGTTAGTTTTTCTTCATTGATTCTTTCTACATGCCATATCAGCGTGTTCTTCTTCATCTGAATTAACACATTAATTTCAGATTTAAATCAACCTTAATTTCAGAGTCATCCCTAATCACTTCATTCCGTATTGTCATACATTGTAATCCCATTAATTCTTCTAATTGCACGTATTTCTACAGCATTACCTTACAGTTTTTTCCACGTTGTTTCCCTACCATAAAACAAAGTTGGCACCAAAATACTATTGTTAACTAACATCTAATTACATGTTGATACTGTCCGGTTCGAGTATACGTGTTTTAGTGCCCCAGTGACTTTGTTTCCTATCAATACACGTCGTTCAATATCTCTCTTAACTCATCCATTTTAGGAAATACTACCCAAATAGCAGAATTCCTCAACTAGCTCCAATCTTTCATTATTCACCCATATATCTCATTTACTTTTCATTTCACACATTTCTATTCCCGTTACTTTGAATTTCGCAAAATTCATTCTCAGATCTTTATCATCACATCTCTTATACGATTTACTTACCAAACTCTGCAATTCATCTTCACTCTCCGCCAACACCACCGTGTCATAAGCACACAGCAATCCGCATACGTTCCCATTCGACATTTATTTGCCACCCATTGACATCTGTAGTTCCTTCAAACATGAATCTATATAAATATTAAATAGCTAGGGTAACGTAACGCATCCTTGTTTTACCCTCTTTGAAATATTAAACCACCTAGTCAAAGCACCATTTACTCAAACACATGTTCTACTTCCGACGTATAATGACGCAATACCACGTATTAATTCACATTCAACACAATATTCATTTAATATTTTACATAGTTTGTCTTATTGCGCGGTTATGAACTTTTTTGTTATTTTTTCTCTACGTCAAAAAAATACTAAGATTCACCCAATAATAAGCTGATACGAGGCGTATCCAGAAAGTAAGTGTACTGAGGCTCTCACGACCGGATGGATTTTATTTTCGACATGTTGGCTACACTTCCGTGTAGCCTGACCCTTCCCCTCCGCAACGAGACCGGTTCGAGGTCAGTACGTTGAGAAGTGTCGACGCGACAACACGTTTCGTGAAAAATATCAACCCAATCTCCCGCCAAGTGCGAAAGTTTGTAAAAAGGCAAGAGTTTTTGAGGCGCTGCAAACTCCATGGAGATGAATTTCTCCGCTCCATCGTTACTGGAGATGAAACTTGGGTTGCACACTACACGCCTGAAACCAAAAGGCAGTCTCAACAGTGGCGTCACACCTCTTCACCCTCCGCCAAAAAGTTCAAAACTACAATTTCAGCCAAGAAAATCATGGCATCCGTGTTTTGGGACTGTCAAGGCATAATTTTAATTGAATATATGCCTCAAGGGGAGACCACCAACTCTGCAAGATACTGTGAGACCCTAAAAAATTGCGGAGGGCAATTCAGAACAAAAGGAGAGGCATGCTGACAAAGGGAGTCTACCTGCTGCACGACAATGCAAGACCACACACGGCCAACGCCACGAAGGAACTGCTCGCCTCGTTTAAATGGGATGTCCTGAACCATCCTGCGCATTCCCCTGACCTAGCACCTTCAGATTACTATCTCTTTACCTCCCTGAAGCTGCACATGGGTGGAAAAAGGTTTTCAACCGACGAGGAGGTAAAGGAGGAGGTGGAGAAGTGGACGGAGGGGTTGGCGGGAAACTACTTCGAGGAAGGCATCAAAAAGTTGATACCCCGCTTCACCACCTGCATTGAGAGGAATGGCGACTATGTCGAAAAATAGCTTACATATGTACTACGGTAACCACGTAATTTTTTTGTTTAATAAAAAAAATTGTAACCTACCAAAATTCAGTACCCTTACTTTCTGGATATGCCTCGTACATTGAATTTGAAAAAAATGTAATATTCAAACATTTCTACGTGACAACGAATATTTCCACCCTTTTTAAATAATTCTTAAATTCAAAATGAGTCTTGATTCGCGATTCTATTTTCCAGCAAATGGTTATACTCGTACTTGAGAATCGCGAATGTTAAAAGGATAATAACAAACGGTGTAATCATTTCAACGATTTGAAGTGATAAAGGAAACAGAAGACAGGAGACAGCATTGTATTGCAAATGGCGTGAAAGGGCTTCCAGATTGTATACCCTCATTCTTTTAGAGCTTAAGGCGGTAATATATCGAGTCGAGTTGTCTAATAAACACTAACTTTGGTAATCGAATAAATATTTTGTTTCGCTTTTTGTTATAAAAAATATACCGAGTGGGTAAAAGTTAAGATTTGTTTTGTACTAAAACATCACATGAAAGGCGCTGTTTTTTTATTTATAAAAGGCAGATATGAGGATTCGGAATGTATTTATATATGTGTGGCGGTCGCCCACTCGAATACTGTGGGCGTTCATACATACGGTCAATGACCGATGAGATGACTTTCGCACTCCTCGACAATTTTAAATAAGCGAGTCCAAAGTTCACCCGCCGGCCATTCAGCCCATAGCCGAGCGGACCGCATTCCACACTAGAGAGAGAGCGCACCACGCTTGTCTCGCTAGTTCCGTATTTGAATGATACCTACATACAACAATTAATCGTTTTGCATTCACAGAAACGAGACGTAGGCATATCGCGAGCGCATTCTCGCGCACATTCTAAAAATATATAAATACCTACGTTACTTATAAAAAAGGACAGACTCTCTTTCCGCATTGCGATCTAACGTGTTTTATTATTTATCAACAAATCATACTCATCATCTCTTCCCACAAGGACATATCCCCTAAATATGTAACATATATTGGTTTGTAACTGATTCCAGACTCTCACTGCATGGACAGTAAAGGGCGACGTAAAGAAAGAGGAGCGGTCAACCATAACATACTCGTACATAGTAAAAATAAAATTGATATATCAACAATCACAGCAGAAAGAAAGGCATAGTGAAGAAGCAAAATTGGGAAGAAACCCTTTGTATTACTGGCTTAAAATGGAGAGTTTTTTAGTCGCTTTTTAAAACACGACAGTAACTATTACTCCAACCTTACTTGTTCAAGTGACAAAAACACTTCAAAGTGTTATTTTAAGCAAAAACATTTTGAGTGACAAAATTAAAAATGGCACCCAATTAAAGTTTGAAAATTTTCTTCTAACGCAACATGTATTATAAGCAAAAAGCAATTTTCCATTCCGCGAGCTGAGTTGGAGGCGTTTGTATGCCGATAGTGTAATTTATCTCTGAAGAGCTCTTCACCGTCTGCGCAGCGAGGCGGGAGCGAGGCGGCAGCGAGAACTCAACCTCAAGAGCGATACAAAATATGTATTGTGAAACCAAATATTTACACAGTAAAGCATATCACGTGTGTTTCAACGGAATTCGAGAATTCAATTATCTAAAAAGTAACGCGATATTCAAAATAAATACACATACATACTATTACGCCGTTTCTATGATAGCATAGGCTGAGAGAACAGAGTGCCAGAAATAGTAGGAGCTGTATGAGAAGGTTTATAGACGTGGAAGAGGGAAACATGTATAAAGAAAGCAAGTTGAATAATTCTGCTATTTAAAGAAAGCAAGTTGAATAATTCTGCTAATCTGCTATTTTATCAGATGATGAAAGAGTTACGAGGGATATTAACGGCGTATAGCGATAGGAAACAAATTCAATGGGGCGTTAAAACATATATACTCGAACATGATAGCATCAAAATCTGCTAAAATGATAGTCCACAATAGTATTTTTGCGCCAATTTTGATGTAAACGTGGATGTGGAAAAATACTTAAAGGAGCCGAAGAAATTCTGTAGAAATTCGTGGACCTAGTAGAATACTTGGGGTGACAATGTGTGACGGAATGAAGCGATAAGGGATGAATGTGAATTTGAAGTCGATGTATTGAGGAAGGTAAATAAATGCACCCCGAGTTGGTTCGGACACGTTGAATGAATGAATGAAGAAAGATTTACAAAGCAAAAATATAGCGCAAGCGTGAGTGGAAGGCATGGTAGAGGAAAGTCAGAGAAATCGTAGGCGTATGGATGTAGAAGAGGCGATAAATGTGTGTGTCGATGTAGGAAAGTCTGCCGCTCTGTCCTCTTTGCCTACCCCGAAAGGAAAATTTCATGATAGTATGTACGTACTTACTTTTTTTACTAAAAAAACACGACTTATACAATCCAGTTTACTCGTGATTTTAAGATTTTTGTATATGATAATAATTAGTGAAAAGTTATTTAGTTTGAACCACATTTTGCTCTGGTATGGAGGTACTCAGTCGCTCGCGTAACGATAGGATAACTTTCATAAACGAACCACTTTATGTCACCATTATAGGGGTTGGCTTGAGCGAACGGGTAATGTTCCAAGCCATGCTATAGATACGATCCAACGATTTAGGACAATATTTCCTAAGTGCATATTCCAAAGTGCAGGACTGACAAAACGTTCGGGCTTTAGTTAATGGTAATTGTTATAGTGATTTTTATTTTTCAGTGCCGTTCAATGATATTGTACCACCTCAAGAGCGCCTTGATGAATTCTTGTATAAATAAATCATTTTCAATTATATAATAGAAACATTATAGTTAATTACTAAGTGCAATTACCTCGCAATATGCAGACAGTGCTGCATGTTTAAGAGCAAATGGAGAACTCACTGAGCGGTTCATAATTACGAAAGGCGTAAATCAAAGATGCATGATGTCACCTTGGTTGTTTAATTTATATATAGATTCAGTATCGGGACTCATCAAAGATAAAGCTAATGGCACAAAATCGTCAACAGTCAATGAATTAAGAGCAGCCATTGTAAGAAAATACGCCCAAATACCAAAACGAATTAATTATAATGTTTGCGATTCCACGTGCAAGGATCAGCAGTGGAAGGATTAGAACGGCCATTAATTTCAGCACTAGCAATAACTAAAAAAATGTATGCCTATTTTCTTCAATTTGAAAATTTTAATTTTACATATACTCGTATATGTACATTCGTAAATACAGAATTTATAATTATTCAAAGTGTGTATCAGGTCACCCTGTATTGCCTCAGAGTCATTATATGTATTAAGCACATGGCTGACAGATTAAACTTTAAGTTTTAATGCACAAAGATCATTCATTCATTCATCCTTCTTTTAAAGCTCCTACAGGGGGCATAGGGAGGCCACCAGTCTTCTCCATTCAGAGCGGTTTTGGACGGTGTTGGTAATCTCCCTCCACGACATTCCTAACGCTCTGACTTCCTTGTCATAGGAACGGTACATCGTGAGAGAGGGTCTTCCAGGCCGTCGGGACCCCAATGGACAGAAAAACAGCGCTCTCCTCGACCAACTATCATCGGGCGTTCTCAGAACATGTCCCAGCCGGGAGCATCGCCTCTCCCGAATTACAGAGACGACAGACCCCTGCCGGGTGCGCCGGCGTGCAGCGTCGTTTGTTATGTGGTCATACCACCTGACTCCCAATATCCTCCTGAGACACCTGCTTTCAAAACTAATTATCTTGCGCTCCTGAGCTTTGGTGAGATGCCAAGATTCACAGCCGTACAGGAGGATCGGGATGATCAAGGGAAGTGATAATCACACACCTCCTCTTGAGATTTCTTGTAACTTAATATAATATAAGCCTGCTTCTCAAATATGTACCATAATAACGTCCAGCTGTGTTCGTTCATTAATGAGGGAATGATAACCGTCTGAGATGTTAAAAGGGTCGATTATTCATCTGATTTTTTTTTAATTTTCGTAAAATTCCGTTGATAATTAGTTCAATCGTAAATATTTATTAATCAAATATAATTAAATTGAAACACTGATTAATTCATTTAAAAATAAAATCGACCACTATCGAGTCACATGCGACTTGTCTTCTGAGATATTCCTAACTAACGGTGGACCACACAAACAAACGCAGACATTTTTTTATTACACTCGTAAAAAAGTACACATTTTGAAGTGGATAAAACATTGTTTCAAATGAATTATATTTGAATAAATATGAATTTCCGTAGTGTAAACATAAAAATTGTGGAAGTTGTATGAGAAGGTGTATGGATGTAGAAGAGGCTAAGGATGGATATCGGGATTGGAAAGGCTGGCGTTCTGTTTTCTATACCTATACCGACCGGGAAACTCCGTGATGATATGTATGTATAATATATTCGAGAATATCAAAATATAAGTTTTATTTAAAAATATATTTTGTATATTTAAAAAATATTTATTATATTTATCGATATGTGTAAATCCATTTCACATCCCTGTCAGAGTCTGCCTTCATTGCAAGCCCCCATCTCCCACAAACCAGCATTTTACGACAGGTAAGCATTGCGAATGGAAACTCCAATTGACATCACTGTACGGACATCCGTCAGCGGTTTTCTATTTAGCTTTTATGAGGTTTCATTGTTTCAAGATATCACCGCTAGTCGAGCTCAGTAGGAAGATATTAAAAATGTACATAAAACAATTTTATTTATAGTTAAGGCATTAGAACTGTGGAAGTTTCGAGACATTGTAATTTGTTTCGTCAAATACTGTTTATTTCACTTTATACGAGCATAACGTTATAACCCTACCGGTTTCAAAATGTTCACCTCATCGTCTTCAATAGTCTTGTTTGTGCTCTCCTGATGATGAGATGAAAACCTTAAAACCGGTAGGGTTATATCGTTATATAAAGTGGGATAAACAGTGTTGGCTAAACAAATTACAGAACATATAATACAATATTTTATTGTACTAATTAAAATTAAAATAAAATAATTGAAAATATCGTCTTAACATACATACCATCACGCCATTTCCCTGTAAGGATAGGCACAGGAAACAGAGCGCCAGTCTCTTTCCAATCTCGACACACATATTTCGCCTCTATATATACACCTCCTCATACAACTCCTATGATTTTTTGACATTTTTCTTTCTAAATATCATTCACTTGATCCAAATATACTGTCATTGGTCTTTTAACTTGTGGGTCACGACCCCCCCAGAGGGGACACGGTGAAAGTCGGGGGGTCGCGAAAATAAAAATAGCTTACGTGTACATACGTATAGTATATATGTGTACACACACATCATCACGTCGTCTCCCTGTGGGGATAGGAAGAGACGAAAGAGCCAAACTTTCCTATCGTGACACACATTTTTCGCCTCCCCTATTTCCATACAGATCCAACGATTTTTCTGACTTTTTACATTTCTTTCTTTCAATATATAATGGACTTGATCCAACCACACTTTCCTTGGTCTCTTCTTCCACGCCTTCCAACTACATTTGCACTGTATTTTTGTTTTGTTAATATTTATTCATTAATTCGTCCTACATGCCCAAACCATCACAGAGTGTTCATCTTCATTAATTCGTCCTGTATGCCCAAACCATCACAGAGTGCTATTCTTCATTAATTCGTCCTACATGCCCAAACCATCACAGAGTGTTCTTCTTCATTAATTCGTCCTACATGCCCAAACCATCACAGAGTGTTCTTCTTCATTAATTCGTCCTGTATGCCCAAACCATCACAGAGTGCTATTCTTCATTAATTCGTCCTACATGCCCAAACCATCACAGAGTGTTTTTCTTCATTAATTCGTCCTGTATGCCCAAACCATCACAGAGTGCTATTTTTCATTAATTCGTCCTACATGCCCAAACCATCACAGAGTGCTCATCTTCATTAATTCGTCCTACATGCCCAAACCATCACAGAGTGTTCTTCTTCATTAATTCGTCCTGTATGCCCAAACCATCACAGAGTGCTATTCTTCATTAATTCGTCCTACATGCCCAAACCATCACAGAGTGTTTTTCTTCATTAATTCGTCCTGTATGCCCAAACCATCACAGAGTGCTATTTTTCATTAATTCGTCCTACATGCCCAAACCATCACAGAGTGCTCATCTTCATTAATTCGTCCTACATGCCCAAACCATCACAGAGTGTTCTTCTTCAT
Organism: Odontocerum albicorne; assembly: GCA_949825065.1. NCBI lineage: Eukaryota > Metazoa > Arthropoda > Insecta > Trichoptera > Odontoceridae > Odontocerum > Odontocerum albicorne. The sequence goes on along the minus strand of OX463839.1, from coordinate 910,168 downwards.
TAATTCGTCATGTATGCCCAAACCATCACAGAGTGCTATTCTTCATTAATTCGTAGTACATGCCCAAACCATCACAGAGTGTTCTTCTTCATTAATTCGTCCTACATGCCCAAACCATCACAGAGTGCACTTCTTCATCTTACTCAAGCCATCAGTCTTCATTTCACGTCCATCCCTAATCGCTTCATCACGTCGCGTCGTCTTAACGATGGAAAAAAGATAAGGGATGAAATTAATGTTCAGGTGGATAATTTTTTTGCAAAAATAAAATAAATTATTGAGTTTAGTAAATGCAATCACATTGGACATTATTAATAATCAGGTTAATTTCAGTAATATAAGACACGCTCCGTCCTAGGCATTCTTTAAGAAGCGACTGAAAAAACTCTTAATTTCTAGTCAGTAAAATAACGTGTTTCATTCCTGATTTTTCTTTTCCTTTCCTCTCCACCATCCCTTCCTTTCCTTTTGATTGATGATATCTCACTTTATATGAAAAAGAATGTTCGGGTGATTGTCCGTCTTTGTGGGGTTCGTGGGCATGTGCTAACGTATGTGTTTATAGATTTCGTGGGGATGGACAGTCATTTGAATGATTTATACGACCACGTAACTTGCTTCTTTTACTTTTGTCTGGTTGGTTGGAAGAGATTGCCGCCTGGCAATAAGCCCGCTAGATTGTATTTGCAATAAAAGTGTTAAATAAATTAAAATAAATAAATAATAGTCTTCTTTCTCCTTAACATGTTTCCCATTGACAATAACTTAGTGACTCGGCCTACACATTCCTTCCCCTTACTATCACTAATCCCTCTATTGTTTTAATAGTCACATTAAACTAGAAGATCAAACAGTTTGACAAGGCAATTTTTTGACTTGTAGGGTACCCACGTCCCTAAATATTGTTAACATGCAGGGTCAACGACCGATGAATCAACCTCTGGATATCTACAATTGTCACATACTAGAAACGTCAACACTGTTTACACGAAAATAATATTTACATCGCATTCCAAGGTAGAAAGAGAACATATCACGCCGTCTCGCCGTTTCGACAATAAATATCCTACCCACTGTAGTATCCGCAGCGCTTGCGACCACCTCAACACGCGCAGAAGTGAGATCGAGATATACCTCGGACGCATTCACGCGTCCCGTTCTGAAATTCTATATATACCTACTTATCGATGAATAAAGGCCCTTGTTATTATTCGCTTGGCCATTCATTTCTGTGTATTATTTACCGACTATTCACTCTCACTTTTATCGCATTCCTGAATCGACGTATTTTATTTTAAATACAAACAAATCAAAATCATCACGACGTATCAAATTAAGCATCCCGCTAAATTGATGACCCCGAACGAAAAGGAACACAGAATTCGACTAAAGCGAATACAGAGATGTCAACAACATCATTATCAGAACGTCCTACTAGGACACACGCTACAGACTAAATGACAGCACTGAGTAAATTGATAAAATATATACAACTATCACAACGTTTAATTTTAATTTTCCTAATTAAAAATAGAGTTTGGTGAATTCTGAAAATCGATAGTACGAGTATTACTAATGTAATTGAGTTTCTCATCACCTGAAGAAAAAAAGGGTCTATAAAACAGGTAGTGGACTTAATCGATTAAACAGTGGTTAATACATTTTGATGTATGGTTGCGAGACATGGTGCATAGGCGAAAGGGATTGAAAAAGATTGGACGCCTTCGAGATGTGGACCTTAAGGCGAATCCTAAGGATTTCCTGGAGAGACCACATTACAAATGACGAGGTTCTCAGCAGGATCGAAGAAACCAGGCACCTGTCAAACACCATATCGGAAAGGCGTGCAGAATGGATGGGCCATGTGCTGCGACATGAAAATCTCCTACACAATATACTGGAGGAAATGATAGAGGAATCGATTGGCAGAGGGCGTCCTCGCCGAGAGTATCTGGAGCAAATAGGCCACGATATGGACTGCACCTCCTGTACAGAGCTCAAGAGGATCACTGAAGACCGAGCGGAGTGGAGGAGGAGATGCAGAGCTTTGCTGCTAACCAATCCGCAGGATTGAAACTGAAGAAGAATAATACATAGTAAAAAATCTCAGAGTTGGTTTATGGATGAGAAGTCATAGGGTTAAAACGTAAATTTAAAAAGGCCCGATATACATAAAAAGACGTAAATTGATAACTTGATATCACGGATTTCAGATAAAATCGTACGAAACAAATACCAGATAGCTTTCAATAATAAAAATTTCAACGAAATCCAAAGATTTATATAGGTAATAAGTAAGATTTATTGTTTTTCATTCGAATCTGCACCATTAAATGGACATTCCCGTATATCTTTATATTTGTTTTTCATTCGACTCATATAAAAACATACATAAAACAGGATAATATTTTTTTTCTAGTTTCAATGATGAATCAAAGAATAATTGTATCCATTTTAATATTTCTTGTTTCTGAATATTATATACTCAACACAAAAGAAATACCATCGAAAAACCCACACAAGACCACAATTTTCGAGAAAACAATAAATCAACATTCGTTAAGAATACTCAAATTTTGTAAAAAGAAAAATTTCATATGAAAAAATATATTTATTGAAACATATATTCGTAGGCGTTAAATTCAATTTCAGGATAAATTTTTCATGAAATCTTAAGACCGAACTCTGCCCCAATATTGTGACGCGACCTTGGCTGAAGCGGTGGAGGGTGGAGTAAGGAAGGAATAAGACTCGGCACATCGCCAGCGTTTTGTGGCCAAAGCAATGTTCAACTGGTGCGATGCTGTTACTAAGATGGTCAACAGATTAACTCTTATAAAAAAAATATGAAGGTTAAATTTCAAATAAAATAGACGCAATTAATGGAAAACATCGTTTATATAAAATGACAGACCAACGAAAGAGTCGCATTTATATATTTTGCAATATTATATTCTATATTACCCCCGTCAATATTATATTCTATATTATTATACTTGATATTCGACATACTCCTAGTCAGTAATAAATACACACTGAAGCAATGCCTCCTTTCTCAGGCCGTTGCTGAGTCTGAGCAAGTTTTATTGCTCATTGGGAAATAGTGTGGAGATTTTATCGTCTATGGGTGGTTACGTTTAAATACATAATTCTTGAGGTTTAGAAGACTTAAAATGGGAATACCTAGTCAGTCGGCCAGTAGGTCTACGCTACAGTATCTGAGTATACCTAGTCAGTCGGCCAGCAGGTCTACGCTACGGTGTCTGAGTATACCTAGTCAGTCGGCCAGCAGGTCTACGCTACGGTATCTGAGTATACCTAGTCAGTCGGCCAGCAGGTCTACGCTACGGTATCTGAGTATACCTAGTCAGTCGGCCAGCAGGTCTACGCTACGGTATCTGAGTATACCTAGTCAGTCGGACAGCAGGTCTACGCTACGGTGTCTGAGTATACCTAGTCAGTCGGCCAGCAGGTTTACGCTACGGTGCATGCGAATAAAAACGAAACATAATGGAAGAAGGGGAATATGTTATTTTTAATAAAATATACACGTGTGTCAATAAACTGCTTTATTGTTTTATTTTCCCTTGTCATGTCAAAGAAAATTTAATTTGACCTGATTTAAAATTTAATTTCACTTTGTTTGTACGCAGTACAACCTGGCGGTAGGTTCATTTTCATGTAGTGGTATTAATTTATAACCAACCAGAAAGGTGTTATACAAGTAAAACCCAGATTGGAACTGTTCGTATACAAAAATGATCCATCTTACATTTTACTTGCTTTACGGAGACATGATATTTCTTTATATCTAACGATGTACATATATAAAGATAAAAAAACAGTATCTAACAATGAATTATTTAACTTGTTTGATATTATTGTGCAAATGTGATTTAAGTATATGTTGTTTATAGTCTTTTGACATGCATTTAACAATCAAAAGTGTTTTGTGAGTTGTATCCTTTTCTCTTATATGCATCAAATTGATCATTATCAAAATCGTAATATATAGGTATATATTAATCTGTACACCGCGTTAAAAATCAAATTCCACGAATCCTGTGCGCGGCACAATTTCGGCGTTTTTTTAATTTCTAAGTTTAAACGCGTATTTTGTTTAGAACCACTGATATTTGTTTACAACACCAAGTAAACATGACACATAAGTAATTTTCTGATAATAAATAATAGTCATTACTCTTAAGGAGACTCAATAAATAAAGGAGATAAACTAAACATTACGTAAAATAAACAAAGGAATGCAACGATCAAAGCAATGATTCATTACACTCACCCAATCAAATGCATATAGCACTAGTAATGTTTACTTACGTAAGAGAGACCCATCGCGGGACTCGATCCGCGCGACAGGTCGTTACATGTGACGCAATAACTACAAATATTGAGAAACCAAAAAAAATCTGCGCTCTGTTTATTCAACAATATCTCATAAACTAATATATTATTTGACAAGGTTTTCAGAGATGTCGTTAGAATAAAGATTATTTTAAATTTTAGTTCCATTTTCATTCCAGTTTTGAGTTATTCTTTTTGAGTATTTGTGATTTGAAACTTGGATTGTCGTCAGATCACAGGCATTTGTCCTTCCCGCGAGGAACACGTTAAAGACAAGTTAATCACGAAAAATAAATTATTTCTATTTAAAAAATAGGCGTAAAATAAAAATAATATACTGGTACCGATTTTTCTACTTATTTTTTTGGATTCAGTGGAATTGAATAATTAGCAAAATAGAGAAACATTATTGCGTTATTCGAATTTGACCCACACCGACAGACATAAGGAACGAATCTGTTTCTTACTTAGATCGACCAGCATTCGAACTTGTTTTTGGAACTTGTTCTTTTTATGGAAAAAAATCTACGAGACGACCGAGAAGAAATGTATCTAAATTGCTACCATTGGGTGATTGGAAAGATATAACCAAGACAATAAATAATACTGTTTAGCGAATGTCCTAGTTGGACGTGCTGATGATTATGATTGTTCGGTATTTAAATAAAATACGTCGATTAGGAATGCGGAAAGTGAGAGTGAATAATCAATGAATAGTAAACAGCGATGAATGGTCAAATGATTAATAATAAGTGATTCTTTATTTATCGATAAGTAGGTATATATACAATTTCAGAACGGGGCGCGTGAATGCGTCCGCAATATATTTTTATCTCACTCCTGTGCGTGCAGAGATGGTCGCAGACGTTGCCAATAATATAGTGGGTAGAATATTTATTGGCGAAACGGCGAGACGGCGTGATGTGTTCTCTGTCTACTGTGGAATGTGTCGTAAATAGTATTTTCGGGTACACAATATTAATGTTCTGGTATGCGACCTTTGGGCATGTCCGAAGGTTGGTTCGTCGGTCATTGACCGTGCGTGTTGACAATATTCAGGGACGACGGTATTCCCTACAACTGTAATATATCAACGGTTTCGGGTTGAATTTTGTGAAACAGCGTGCTAAAATATTTTACACTGCAATACTTTGTAATTCCACTAATTATATTCATTATGGACTGAGACGGATTTTCATTTGCTTTTTTGTACTTTATGATATATTTTTTCACTATCTTAATAAGGGAAACCTAAAGGAACAACGAACATTAAAAAATTTAATAAATAAATGGAGATGAAATAATCCTCATTTTTTTTGTTTACTACTTTAGAGGATATTAATTTTTTTGTTTACTACTTTAGAGGATATTAATTTTTTTGTTTACTACTTTAGAGGATATTAATTTTTTTGTTTACTACTTTAGAGGATATTAATTTTTTTGTTTACTACTTTAGAGGATATTAATTTTTTTGTTTACTACTTTAGAGGATATTAATTTTTTTGTTTACTACTTTAGAGGATATTAATTTTTTTGTTTACTACTTTAGAGGATATTAATTTTTGATTATTTAAATAATATTAAGATAACCCGAAGACGAGATCTGGATATAATAAAATAATTTTAATATAAAAACTATTTTGTCCATACTTACGCTTCTAAATTTTTTTAAATATTGAAAATTTAAGCTTTGTCCTAAAGAATGTTTTATGTCAAGACGAAACGGGTGAGCGATTCGGGGGCTATCCCATTTTCATTCCCTTTCCCACGCCATCGGCAGCCAGGGCGGAGAGCTGGGGGAAGGAAGGAGGGAATAAAATGAGAAAAGAAGTGAACGGAAAATGGGGGGTTCATTCAATAAGCGGGTTCCAAACTTCCGTAGCTCGCAGCTCGCCGCGGGAGCTTCCAATGTGCCGACACAATGCCAAGATGCAAAGACCCCGAATAGAATGGAATATGCCTTACAAAAGTGGCTGATGGCGAAATGAAGATAATTATTGCCGACGACGAGGCAGAAAATTCGAAACGTAAGGAAACATTTCAATGATAATTGGGAGGATGTGTAAAGATTGTTCTTACTCAGATTATCGTACACTGGATGTACGAATTAGTGTTTTGGACACATTTAAAAGCGTAGCCGGGAGAAAATGTTGTCTTCGGCCCCAGTAAGCGAGCTTTCGGATTTAAAACCTCTGGAATAGGCACATAACTTACCATCGCTCGGAACCGCTCGGCGTGTGCGACTATTGTAACCAGACGAATTATTTTACCAGACTGGCACCTCTGGCCGTCTAGTGGAATTCAGTTCAGAATGTTACCATTAGGCTACGGAGGTCGACATTTTTTTGTATTCAAAGTGATTCTATTATATTTTAGAGTATGGAAAAGGCATTTCAAAACAGTATTCTTTGTAATTTGTTTTATCAAACACTGTTTATTCCACTTTACGTAACGGTATAACCCTACCGGTTTCAAAGTGTACACCTCATCATCACAAGTCTTGTTTATGCTCCCTGATGACGAGATGAAAACCTTGAAACCGGTAGAGTTATACCGTTACATAAAGTAGAATAAACACTGTTTGATAAAAAAACAAATTACAATGTCTTTAAACCTCCACAATGTTAATGCCTTAACTATAAATAACAGTATTATGTATATTATATTTAACAATAAATTACTTTGTTATTCAACTTATTAGATTAATCCCCGCTACACGTATTTCTACCTCCCTTCCCGAGGCTGTCTTCAGGTGGAGTAATTACAGTTTGTTATGAGAGCAATGATAAGGTCACACTGGTGTCATGTAACTATAGACCACCCACATCCGAAGTGTGTGATCTATTGACGCCAAAAACAATTTTAATAAATTAATTAAACTATTTTATATAAATCTTTTTTATGAATTCGACAATAATAATTCCATTTGTTTATCAAAAATTTCTCTTTTTAATAATAAATGTCAAGGAAAAATATTTGGGAGGTGTCACAAGCTTTTGGCATTCTTTGGTTATGTATTAATTTTATGCTTTTACTTTTGGATTTGTGTATCTCAAACGTTTCTAAATTCTTGCAACATATGCCCAACTTTTATTTAATTTTTGTAACGTATGCCCAACTTTTACATAATTTGTGTAACGTATGCCCAACTTTCATATAATTTTTGTAACGTATGCCCAACTTTTACATAATTTGTGTAACGTATGCCCAACTTTCATATAATATGTTTGAAATTATGATTTGTTTATTTAATGTATTCATTTAATTAACGCTTTAATTCAAATAAACCTGGCGAATTGACTGATTTTTAGCTATTTGTTCCAATCACCAAGTTCCTTCTTTTTTATAATTAATTTTAAAATTTTCTATATATTTTATTAAAGTATAATATGTTCAGTATGCAGCTTTTCAATTATAATAGAAGCTCAATAATTAAATAAAAATAAACAAACTAATTTTTCAAAGTTTCATATACATATTTCCCCTTCTTGGATGATGTTTTCAGCTTGCCAGGTCATTATCGACAATATGTGTAGGGTGAATAACACCAGGATAGTGGACAGACGAATGTTTAATTTATTGAAGAAACGTGTTTCGGTAGTAAACAAACACTAATCCAGACTTCAACTTAAAATGATCATACATGTCACATTAAATGATCATATCACAACACCGTGCACTTAAATTACCCACCCCAAATATTAGTAACGAAATATTAAATTAGGATCACCCTCCTTCAGTATCATGCCTTCCATTTATAATGAAATTATGTTCATTGTCCTCAACCACCCAGAAAATTACGCATCTCGTCAAGATAAGGGACGCTACTTTACATAATGGGCCATACCATCCTTGACCCGAAATTGTATATTATGTACGAGTATGTTAAACGGCGCCGCTTTCAAATGATTCTGTACAAGTCCATTAAGATAAATGTTTCGACAGTTTTCATAACACGCCGAAGTTTCAATTGTGTATTTAGTAAATTATAAGCAAAACCCACGTTTGTTTTAGAACGAATATACTCGTCAAATAGAGAAAACGAAAGTTTTAACAATAATAACACCAGCCGCCTTGGCCTACTCGGAGAGCCCTGAATAGACTCTGAGTAGGGGTGGATGGATGCAAGGTGAACAACGCGCGAAGATGTTTCTCGGATTGAAGAAAAAACACTGTTTAACAATAAAATAATTTGTTGTTCCACTAATTACACCAATTCCCGGTATACATGTTACCTCCTATCCGGAGGCTCCAATAATTTCTCTGATAACTTCATTTCCAGGGCCTCGGAACAGCAGGTAGACACGCGTGTAGCCGATATTAATTTAATTACTAGAATAACGTTTTTTTAGGGGTTAAAAAGCAATCGCATTGAACTTTCAATAATCCAAAAGCATCAGATATTGGGAAATGAAAGTTATTGGGTACCTCATGGTAATTAGAAAGACGATTTCATTACTTATTTACAAACGAAAAATGGTTTGAAACATTTTTTTAACAATACAAATCAGTCAACCGGCGCTCTTTTGGCTTTCCGCAATCAACTTGATTATTGTAAGAATTCTTTCAAGTGCCAACATTTGCCACGTACACCGGGATAATCTACCGTTAGATGAGAGAAATGTCAAGATGTGATGAAAATATACGAGGAATGTGGGCGACCCGGGCTTAAATTCCAAATCTCACTTTGAAGTCTGATACTTCCATTTATTCCCCGAGGCATAAGTTTTTTTTTACTTATTTATGATGCTGCTACGCCGCAAAAATAAATTGTAGATATTATTTTATTCAAATTTTGTAAACGAAGCGTATTCCTCTATCTTTGACATTTAACACAAAATATCACGATATGTGTTTGTAACAGAAAATTGTTTCTCTTTTGACGTCAATTGTACTCGTATGATTGGTTGATAATAGGATTTAAACGAGTGTTGTGTATAGTTTGGTTGGAAATTGGTTATTTTATAAATAGTGATTCGTGTTTTAAAAAAGTAAAATTTTGTATCTCAGAAGAATTGGATGACGGCGTGTAACGGGATATTGAAAGAAAAGTAGCCGGAGGCAATATAATGAATGGTGGTTTGGGCAAAGAGCTTTCAAACCGGTTTAAACAGAAACCGGGTAATTGGTTATTTGGATAATTTTGAAATAACCGAAAACCGGCTATTATTAGGTTAACCGGTTAGAATTTTTTTTGACCAAACACATTTTTTGTTATATATTAGTATAGCATATGTGTACATATTCAAACACGACGTGTTATTTCACAAGGGTTATTTTTTTTTAACTGTGATTTGATAGATATAATAAAATTGTTTAAAGAATAATGATGGAAGATGTGGTTTATTATCTGTTTTATAAACCATCCCACACAAAAGCAATACCAATTTTTAATATATAATGAGGCTTGAAATTATCAATCAACAATAATGAGTACGGAGGAGTGGCTCCGTGGCAGAGTAGGTAGAGTAGTGGACGTGCATGCTACAATTCACTTGTTTAAATCCTGACACTGCCAAAGAGCTATTCCTATTTTCATAACACAAGTGAATTAAGCATGGAAATAGCAATTTAAAAAAGATAAATGCTAACATATATGTTATACCATAAAATAGTTGTGTTTCTGCTTTAAAAAAAATTATATACAGATATATATTTCATAACCGGTTAACCGGTTTCTTGGATGTAAAAATAACCGAAAACCGGTTAGTCGAATTATACAGTTAATTGGAAGCCCTCGTTATATCGACTGGAGGATATCAAAAGAAGCAAATATGACTGCCATTATGGAATCTTGGTCCCAACATTGACGTATGCGCGGAACTTAGACGTGATAATAACATGACATACGATAAATGCGGTAGAATTTAGTGTTGCTTAGGATGCGTAGAAAACAATGCAGAATAAGGAATGGGGATATTAGAAAATAATGTAGATGGAAACAATGCAGCGTTTAAGATGAAAAAAAAAAATAGCATTGAGATAGTTCGGCCACGAAGGAAGAACGAATGAAAAAACATTGTTTAAAATAATCTATAGGAGTTGTATAAAGGTACGAGAAATTTGTGAAGTCATAGAAAAACGTGGCACGACCAAATCAATCAAATTCTAAAAGAGGGAAAAGTGAAAAGTCTTCATAATAGTAGAATACGTATGGCAAGGTGAATAGATATGTCAGAAGCGAAGATGATATGTGCCACGATATATCGACGCGAGTATGTCATCTCTGTCTACCCTTATAGCATGGCGTGAAATTTTTCATTGAAATTTTTCCACGTGAGTCTATGCGTGATTAGGAAAGACGAAAAACGTTCTTCAGGCTCTCATCATTCCGCCTGAAGAAAGCCTCGAAATAGGAGGTAGAAACACATGGAGAGAGGATTATTTTTTATAATTTTAAAGAACAATTTTATAAAGCGCAATTTAAAGAGCAAGACTCGGGGCTCAAATCTACCATTATTAAACAAATCACTTCTGGCATCTTATATGTATAGCAGCGCCCGAGTGAATCATGTATTACACTTTCGGTATATACACAACAATCTTGTGGGTAGCCATGTAGCAATCTCTTTCGACCGACCAGAAAGCTGTTGATGATACCTTAAATGAAAACCATATTGATAACTTATTTAAAGAAATCTTGGTTTCAACGCAAAATCGAACCCGCAACTTACGTGTTAGAGGATAGGCGTCTTACTCAAATTTTGTATTTTTCAATGTTATTGAGCAAAGCTTGTATTTAGAAAATAAATAAATACTAACTAGGCCACGGAAGTCGTCGTAATTAATGTAATGAATAAGAAAGTAATATATTGTTAAATATTCTAAAAATATTAACACTACACTTAATTTTGTTGAAGAAAATGACATTAAAATGTATTACTCGAAATAAAATAACGATTATTCTCGACTACTTTGCTTCTTTGAATTAACAAACTGAATTTCAAACAACTTGAATTGCTATTAAGCACTTGTTGAAATACAACGATATCCAATACAGCCTTCCAAACTGCTTCATTACTTATTCTAAATACATTTTGAAACTAACGGTCCTTGAAAAATCTACCCTTGAGTTTTTTGCTCATCTCGTCAGGCTTTCACGTATTTTGCCTCCATTTTCATAATCAACGAAAATTCCCTCTGCTCCGACGGATGCAGCAAAAACCTTTTGTTAGATAATGAAGTTTAATGAAAAATGCTCGCATTTAGATTTTTTGACTTTCATTGCGAAGACTTTTTCTGAACTTCAAAGGTTATTTTATTGTCTCCTCGTATAATACAATAAAGATTCTTATTACATAAAATAAAAATGTATCACATAATTATAATATACAATACAACAAAACTTTTGATTGAAATTGTATTTATTTCATTTTACATTTGATACAGGTTTAACTCTAACTATTATGGATCAAATAACAAGAAAAAATTAAATTATTGTATAAAGTCAAAGCATAATGATGACAGAAACAGTGCCACTCATGCTTTCCTGTTAATTTACTAAGTTATACCTACGAAGTTAATTAAAGTGTTTAATCCTCAATTTATCAACCGAGATGTATTAGGTGTTAACATAAGTTGTGTCCGTTTTTTTCTAATTTAAAAATGAGCACCAAAAGTAAAACAAAATGATAAATGTTATACGTCATTCAAAAGAAAATTTTCTGCTCTACAAGATATTGTGTTTGCTTTTACATTACATATATTATTTTATTTAAGTCTTCAAAATGGAATGTCGAGTAGACGAAAGTGAGCATTTTCGACACCTCCTTCTGTTCGCGTTCAATCGAGGGAATAAAGCTGCCAAAGCTGCTCGCGATATTTGCGAAGTATACGGTGAAGATGCTATGAATTAAAGGACAGCTCGTCGATGATTTTTGCGTTTCAAAGACGGTAATTTCGACCTGAAAGACATGGAGCGTTCCGGACGACCAGTGGACTTCGATGAAGACCGCTTAAACCATATTATTCATGAAGATCCCCTTCAAACCACCGTAGAATTGGCTGAGCAGATGAATTGTAGTCACATGACGTACATGACCATTCCGTACTCTATCATATTTTCATATCACACATTTTTCTAACAGCATTCATTCAGATCGCTTCATTATTTTTCAAGATTTTTACTCAAAAAACGTTTCACTAAAATACGAGTATATCAAAATTGGCATAAACATCCTGCTCTAAACAACCACCTAAGCCGACTATAATACTCTATAATTTATTTTAGTGTCTCATTGACTATGTTTCAAATTGCAAAGCCTCTGTCAATATAGTTTTTCTGAGAATACGTGTATACTGCTCAAATATCAAAATTCTTCTATTTGATGTAGTCTTTCAATCTTCGCCCAAATATGGCATTTATTTTACCTTTTACATTTTTCAAAAATTATTACGACTTTTATGGCCTAATTGATAATATGTCTTGTTGCAAGGGGGTCGATAGTTCAATTCTAGTTGGTACACATTTTGTTGCAAGGGGGTCGATAGTTCAATTCTAGTTGGTACACATTTTTAAAAATAAATCTACTTTTGTTGTCGCTTAAGCCGTCCTTAACATTTTCTAGTCGGTTTGAAGAAATTTAACCACCACAAGAATTAGTCATTCGGTGCTTTTTTAGCTTTCCGCGATCAACTGGAGTACTTTACTAGTATAAGATTTTTTAAAGTGACAACATTTGCCATGTACACCGAGACAATTCCCCGTTAGATGAGAGAAATTTCAATTTCAAGACGTGATGAAAATACACGAGGAACACACACACATGTTTGAACGGTATAAAAAAATATATAATACAATACATTATAAAACATGACTTTTAATTTGTATCATTCAAAGACATAAATTGTTATATCAGGATTATTTATTTAAGTGTTCACATACATAATGTAAATGACACTAACTAAAACATGACTTTGAATTTGTGTTATTCAAAGACATACATTGTTATATCAGGATTATTTATTTATGTGTTCACATAGATAATGTTCAAATACATTGTTATATCAGGATTATTTATTTAAGTGTTCACATACACAATGTAAATGACACTAACTAAAACATGACTTTGAATTTGTGTCATTCAAAGACATACATTGTTATATCAGGATTGTTTATTTAAGTGTTCACATACATAATGTAAATGACACTAACTTAAACATGACTTTGAATTTGTGTCATTCAAAGACATACATTGTTATATCAGGATTATTTATTTATGTGTTCACATACATAATGTAAATGACACTAACTAAAATCAACAAGATAAACCACTGCAAAGGTCCTAAAATATTCATAACAATGACATACATTGTTACATCAGGATTATTTATTTAAGTATTCACATACATAATGTAAATGACACTAACTAAAATCAACAAGATAAACCACTGCAAAGGTCCTAAAATATTCATAACAAAGATATACATTGTTACATCAGGATTATTTATTTAAGTATTCACATACATAATGTAAATGACACTAACTAAAATCAACAAGATAAACCACTGCAAAGGTCCTAAAATATTCATAACAAAGATATACATTGTTACATCAGGATTATTTATTTAAGTATTCACATACATAATGTAAATGACACTAACTAAAATCAACAAGATAAACCACTGCAAAGGTCCTAAAATATTCATAACAAAGACATACATTGTTACATCAGGATTATTTATTTAAGTATTCACATACATAATGTAAATGACACTAACTAAAATCAACAAGATAAACCACTGCAAAGGTCCTAAAATATTCATAACAAAGATATACATTGTTACATCAGGATTATTTATTTAAGTATTCACATACATAATGTAAATGACACTAACTAAAATCAACAAGATGAACCACTGCAAAGGTCCTAAAATATTCATAACAAAGACATACATTGTTACATCAGGATTATTTATTTAAGTATTCACATACATAATGTAAATGACACTAACTAAAATCAACAAGATAAACCACTGCAAAGGTCCTAAAATATTCAAAACAAAGACATACATTATTACATCAGGATTATTTATTTAAGTATTCACATACATAATGTAAATGACACCAACTAAAATCAACAAGATAAGCCACTGCAAAGGTCCTAAAATATTCATAACAATACAAAAGCTGCGAAACTTTCTCGTCCAAGTTAAATACGTGTATATCTCTCTCGGGTGCATTTAATGGAAATGGAGAAAATTTGAAGCAATAATTAATAAGGCTCTCGCGGAGTTCGGTAATGAAGCATTTGCTGAAACGGGTGCAGACAGTCTGTTGGACGTTAATACTGAAATATATAATTTTGAGAGAAGGAAAGGTAAAGTGTAAGAGGAGCCGAAGGAAATATATAATCATATGTATGGATATAATACACATACTCGTATGTATGGATATAATACACATATGTATGGATATAATACACATATGTGTGGATATAATACACATATGTATGGATATAATACACATACGTATGGATATAATACACATACGTATGGATATAATAAACATACGTATGGATATAATACACATATGTACGGATATAATACACATATGTATGGATATAATACACATATGTATGGATATAATACACCCATGTATGGATATACTACACATATTTATGGATATAATACACATATGTATGGATATAATATACATATGTATGGATATAATACACATATGTATGGATATAATACACATGTATGAATATAATACAAATATGTATGGATATAATACACATATGTGTGGATATAATACACATACGTATGGATATAATACACATACGTATGGATATAATAAACATACGTATGGATATAATACACATATGTATGGATATAATACACATATGTATGGATATAATACACATATGTATGGATATAATACACCCATGTATGGATATAATACACATATTTATGGATATAATACACATATGTATGGATATAATACACATATGTATGGATATAATACACATATGTATGGATATAACACACATATGGATGGATATAATACACATGTATGAATATAATACAAAAATGTATGGATATAATACACATATGTATGGATATAATACACATGTATGGATATAATACACATATGTAGATACGGCGAAGGAAGTACATTGTGGAATACATACCTTGGATTTTATTTGAATCAATACATTTTAATAGTTTTTTTGTATCATGTGAAGGTGTAATGTATTGTATCATAGTTTTGTTGTATACTGTACGACTTAGCGGGTTTATGGCAATCTCTTACAACCAACCAGAAAGATGTTGAAGGGGGTTTAAGTAAAAAGCAGACTGAAACTTTTTTTTATTACTTGGGTTCCAACTTGATAGCTAATCTAGAGCCTTGGATACAATTTGGTTTACTTTGTTTCACATATGAATCCTGTGAAACATTTATCGATGATTATTTTTAAATACATATATTTTTAAGGATGATTTAAAAAAACGTGACACGACCAAATGAATGAACTTTATGAAAGAGGGAGAAGTGTCGAGCATTTATAATAGGCGAGTATGCATGATGAGATTTATGAACATGACAGAAGCGAAATACGTATCAGGATAGAAAGAAGTGGAAATTTGATATCTCTGTCTATCTTTAAAGGGGCATGGTGTGATGATGGTTGATGACTTTTATTTTGTTGTTGTGCTTGCTTCTTTTGCTATGAATAAACGGGAATACATCGACATTTGTTTATATGAAATTTAGGTCCTCTATATTCTCTGCCTACTTCAATACGGAAATGGTGTGATAGTATGTAAGTATTCAAAGTTGCATAAATATAAAAGGCAACCTACGTGGTCAAGTTAGTAAGACGAGATTGGGACACTTTTTTTTACGGATACCATCAAGAATTTCGAAACCCTGTCTTCTTACCCGGAGGTTATGGGTTTGATTCTCGTCAGAACACAGATTTTTTAAAAGGACATCAGTCTAGTTTTCATTTATGGCCCCTTAACATCTTTCATGTTGATTGAAAGAGATTGTCACGTGGCAATAGATCCGCTCGGTTGTACTGTATACAACGAAATTGTAAAGAAAGTATAACAAAGTTACGGAAAAATTCCTACGAATACTGGTGACCGGATGTTGAAAAACACTCGTCAACCCCTTAAAGCAGGGCTGTGGAGTCGGAGTCGGAGCCGGAGTCGGAACATTTTAGGCGGAGTCGGAGTCGGAAAAAATCGACCGACTCCAACTCCGTTTAATTATTTTAACATTTTCTTTAATGAATAACGTTACGGTATGTGTTAACCAGTTAACCTCTCATCGTTTCATGCCTGATACTATGCAGACTTTTATAATCGCAATAAACCCCAAAAGGGGATTACGTTCAGTTTACAGTTTTTACAAAATTAGATATAAAAACAGCAATACTGCGATATCCTGAAATGATTCAAGATTCAGCGCTGACCGTCACGGTCTTACCACTTACCACCTACACAAGTTAAGAGCTTCCATAAATCCTGACTTATTTTGAGATCTAATTCCATTTAGACCACGAATAGGAAATAAGATTTATATAAAGTATATTTACTTTCAAAAATCTTATCTTGTGTTTTTTAATACCTACCTGTGTTGTTTTTCTAATTATTTTAAAAATTTCATTTAATTATTTTTTTAAATATTAATATATATTTTGAATATTATTTTAGTGTGAAGATATTGCTTAGTGCGTATTGTTTATATATTTTTTTATAAAATTGTTTCATTTGTGTACGAATATAATTAATTTTTAATTTATACCTGTATCCATTATTAATAAGTCCATATAAATACATTAGGTAGACGCAGTAAATTATAAAATAAAATTTAAATTGAAGTCAGAGTCAAGAGTTGGAGTCAGAGTCGGAGTCGGAGTCGGTGTCGGAGTATAAAATAAAGCCGGAGTCGGAGTCGGTAAATTTTCATCCGACTCCACAGCCCTGCCTGAAAGTGAATATTACGTAAGCATAATTTGTAAACTGTAATTTGAGATATTCAAATATTTGTTAAAATATGTATTTATGTAGAAAATGTTAAGAATTCTAGTGTGATTGTTTCCGCGAAGCTTGTTTTGCGAAGGAAAAAATCTCTTTTTACAGAAACGTGTATTTTATGGTTTAATTTTAAATCTTGAACCTAAACATTATTTGTTTCATTTGTTTATTTATTTGCACAAAAATAATTCCTGATAAATAAATAACGAAGGAAGAATCTTCAGAGGAAGGAGACAGCAAAATATCAACTGAAGGAGATATAAAAAGAATGTAAGGAGACAGCAAAATATCAACTGAGGGAGATATAAAAAGAATGGAAGGAGACAGCAAAATATCAACTGAGGGAGATATAAAAAGAATGGAAGGAGACAGCAAAATATCAACTGAGGGAGATATAAAAAGAATAGAAAGAGACAGCAAAATATCAACTGAGGGAGATATAAAAAGTAAAAGAAGCACGTATGACGTAAATTTATAGCGATCTTAAAATCTCTATATTGATTTCGGCTAAGGCCACACCAAAGTGCTTCGCTAGGTGCTATGTGAATAATAAACTAGGTGACTTCATGCTTGGCCACACCAAAGTACTTCGCACAAATTCATTTGACATTTGGGAGCGGTTGAGTCAACAAACGATGCCACTCTCAAAACCAACCAATTTCATTACAACTTACCATCTTTATTTACTTCCTGTGCAACTTCATTCCAAAGTGATTTTATTACGCGTATATTTTTGTATAATTTGCTCGATGTATTCCACAAAGGTTCCCTTTTATACACAGCTGTTATTAAAACTTCCGCCATCTTGTAAAATCCCTTGGTGACACAATAAAATTAATCAACACGTATGTTCGTTAGGAGACTCACTAGTTGACTAATCGTCATGTAGCGTGGCGCGAAGCGTGCAATGTGGTCATTGCGATAGTATGCGGTGCGTTGGTTCGCTAGGATATGCCGCCTAGCTCGCAACGTAGCTCTAAGTACCAAGCGAGGCTCCTACTTGTGTGGCCGAGGCCTTCCCAATCTTTATACTTAATAATTGAAGATTTGTTCTCGTAACAATAGTTCAGTGCTTAATAACTGGAAAAATAAAATTGCCGTGTGAGCGTGGAGAGTACACGCAAACAAAAAGTTGAACAAGCTATCGACAGTCAAAATGTGAACAGTCAATCTATCGAATATACCTGAATATCTTCATATTTGAACAATGAATATGTGGGAACCACGGTCGTTGCTGAATATTGTCAACACATACGGTCAACGACCGACGAAACGACCATTGGATATGTCCAAAGGTCACATACCAAAACATTGACGCGGCCGGACATCTCGCCGTTTTTGTAAACAAATTGTTTACCCACCATACTATTTACGATACATTCCACAGTAGAAAGAGAACGCATCACGCTGTCTCGCCGATCCCGCAAACTAATTGTCTACCTACAATACTATTTGCGATGTCTGCAATACTGCAATCGACCATTTCGGCACGCACAGAAGCGAGATAAAAATATATCGCGGGCGCACTCCCGCGCCCATTCTGAAATGTATAAATACCCACTTACCGATAAATAAAACATTAATTCATTCACTCTCTGCTTCCGCATTGCTAACTGACGTATTTTATTTATTTACCAACAACTACTATCATCATCTCTTCAGACAAGAAGCATTTCGCTAAAAATATATAAGTTTTATTAATGAAGTTGCCTCCTTTCATAATTCTTCGGAAAATTATTGAATTTCGAGTATCAAAACTTTGTAATTGCCTACAATTGAATTACCTTTAACTTATGTAGATACCGGCTTGAGATGTATTTATAACCATTTCAAACGATTCAAAACTTCATTATTCATTATAGAATTACGAATAAATTTATAATTTACAAAGTATACATTATAATAACAATTGTAAACTAGAAAAAAACAACATATTTTTTAATATAATGAAATTGCGATAGAAAAGTTTTGATAAAGAAAAGAAATTTTAAATTTACTCGCGGACGAAAATCGGAATTATAAAAGTGGAAACTTTATAAAATTTTGATAAACATACACTCGCACTGTGTATCTTTTAAGGTAGGTAAAGTGGATATATCTACACGCCTTTTTCTCAAGTACGCAGTTTTTAGTTTATCCATATTTATAAATTTCGACATATGTACGTGTTTTTATGTTTCTCATATTTCTTACCTCACGTTAGTTAAAACATTATACCTCTGATCATTTTTTTACATTCTTTTCTCAGTCCTACTCTCCATTCATTCCGGGCATATATGTTTTTTTAAGAGTCTATCGTAATGGATACAAACCATCTCAAGTGTTCTTTCTCATTTATAATGAAAACGTCCGTCATAATAATAATAATAATAAAAGGAACAACTTCCCCTCTTCGAGGGCGCTCTATCTCGGGACTCGAACCCAGTGTTATTAACAGATTAAACACATCACAAAATAAATATGTACAAGTACAGTGTAAGGATAGGAGATAGCCGCTATAGCCATTATATTGGGTATTTCCCCGCATCTGTTAGGTTAAGAAGAAAAAACGTATTTGGTAAGAAAACGGCAGAAAATTCACCGAGGGAAGACGAACTACAGTGACCTTTTTGTAGATACGAGTATGTCATAATAACGCATTCGGTTAAATGTGTAGTGTTCATATATACTAATGAATTTTGAGATCCCAAAAATAGTTATTTTCAAGAGTTTATGTACTTATGCTGCACAGGTCACCCATATCACTAACACTATGAGGCAGACCATTCCACGCCACAGGACCAGCAACGGCAAAAGATCTATCATAATACCCCAACCTAATGCATCGATTTGGAACATTCAAATTATTATTAGATGATGAAGAAATCGACCTCAATGTTTTAGTCATCTCCGAAGGAAGTCTATTATAGTCAACTTCATTTTTACCTTAACATATTATATACTCAAACTGGACAGAATAAAAACCTGCTAAGATGATAGTCCATGAAATTGTTCAACACTATAGGCAAATCTCATGGTTCCGCAATATACGTGATTGGACTTGTATAATGAGCGTTGGGGATCTTTTTCGGGCTGCCGGGGACAAAGATGTCTACTCTCAGGTGATATTCAACGTTGGGGGGATCTGACATGACACTGGGAAGAAGAAGAACACCATATTTGAGGTATGACAGTGAAACGTAGACGAGGAAATGACTGAAAGGAATCGAATAAATGCTGTAGAAATACGTGCACTGAGAAGAGTACACGGGTTTGACAATGTACGAGTATGTCAGAATACAGAAAGAAGGGATTAGGTATAAATGTGAACTCGAGGCCGATTTATCTAGTAAGCACTTTGAGGTGGTTTGATCATGTAGAACAAATTAATGAAAAACGACTAACAACATAAATGTACAGTGCAAATTTGAATGGAAGGTGTGGTAAAGAAATACTAAGGAAAGTATGATTGGAGGAAGTGAATAATATTTTGAAAGAAGGAAATGTAAAATGTCAGAAAAATCGTAGGTGTACGGATGTAGATGTAGCGAAAGGTGTGTGTCGCGATAGGATCTCCTCTGTCTACCCCTAAAGGGAAACAGCGTGATGGTGTGTATGTATTAAAATTTGATATTAAAAAATAGAAGTGAAAAAGTATTCATTTTTTATGTTAAAACGTTGATACCAAATTAAGACTATAATTTATATTATATAAGTGTTTCGTGTTAAAAAAATATCAAACGAAAAAGTGTGTTTGTCGAGGAATAATATTTTTATAAGAAACATGAAAATGAATTTGAAATAAAACAACATATCCTCGGGCGATAGCCAAACATCCCTCTGGCGTAGGTTGATTGGAAAAGTTCACGAACCTTTAAAAGGATTTTATTTTGTGTGCTCCGGAGAAATTAAATAAATTCTTTTCTCCGAACCAATATTTCTACTCATAAAAATGTAACTTATTAAATATTGAAGAGGTCGTTAAATTACGATTGTGATTGAATGAATGAATACTTGAAATACGTTTTTAAAACGATTTCAGTATTTAATAATGTTTAAATTTGAAACTGTACTAAATATTTCATTACGCATTTTTTGTATTTTGTGGTACCCTTCAACATATCCAAATTGGTGATTCGGAGATATTTAAGAGCGTGACCGGGAGACAATATTGTCTTCGGTCCTAATAATCGAGTGTAACATCCCTTATCAACTTTTGTCTGGTTGGTTGTAAAATATTGCCACATTGCAATAATCTCTAGGTTGTGCTGTATGCAACGATAGTGTAATACAATGCAATACTATAGCAAGTCGAAGAAAAAGCTCACCCGCAACAGTTGAAAGTGGATACGATAATATATCAGATAATTATTATATCAAGCATTTTATTATAACATTTAATTAGTTAAACAAAAAATAAAGTCTTCTGGAGGGTGAATCAATAAAAAAAAATTAAAGTATTTGCTAACGTTTTTTTTTCAATCCGCTAAACGTTTGTGGAGCGCACTTTTTGAGATAGCCTTTAAGATCATCCAGCTATCTCCTCCATAGTCGCAAAACGTTGTCCTTTAAATGTCCTCTTCATTTTCAGAAAGAGGAAAAAGTTGCAGGGGACCATATCTGGTATATATATTATTTATAGTTAAGGCATTAACATTGTGGAAGTTTAAAGATATTGTAATTTGTTATATCACTGTTTATTCCACTTTTTGTAACGGTATGATATAACCCTACCGGTTTCAAGGTGTTCACCTCATCATTAGGGGAGCACAAACAAGACTCTTATTTGTGCTCCCCTGATGATGAGGTGAAAGCCTTGAAACTGGTAGGGTTATACCGTTACACCAGTGACTGGTGAATATGGTGGCTGCGGCATCACGACGGTATTGGTTTCGGTAAAAAAAAACACGAATTAGAATTGAAGTGTGAGCCGGTGCATTATCGTGGTGCAAAATCTAATAGTTGTTTCACAATTCTGACCGTCGGATTGCCTCACGCAAGCGGCGTAAAACCTCATAAATTCAGGCATGCCAAAATGCGTTGTAAAAACCAAACCAAAATACGGTGAAAAAAATGTAAACATTCCAAAGTGCGTTGTAAAAATGCGTGTTAAACACAAACTGCCCATTCAATATGGCTGAAAAGTAAAATGTACACCACAGACAGTGTCACTAACACGAGGAATAAAGATAGACTAAAACAAACGTACATATTTAGAAATTAAAAAAAACATTTTTTATCAACTCTCGTATAAATATGTACGTCTTAAAATTGATTAAAAATAAACACCTTTTCTTTTTCACTTTATTTAATGTCATAGCATTAGAATCTGCGTTAAACATTGGCAAGTTCTTACTGTGTACTATAATACATACCAATTACTTGTTATGGCGACATTATCATTAGAATATAAGTAAAATATTGTACATGCGAATGAATTCGGGGGCAAAGCTTGTCGTTAATACATGGGTACTCGTAAGGTTTTCGTTTTTTGAATAAAATAATTAAGTACACAACTTTTGTCCTGACTTAAGCTTAGTTTACTGAAGATTAAATATTAATCCACATAAAATACAAGACAAAGAATAGTTGACTTAAATAATTTTCATCTAAACCTTATGCGAAAACTTGAATAAGTATGAACAAAACCAGCTATTAGCATTTGAATAATGTAATATACTCATGAAAAGATTATCAAAGGATCGCCCGGATAGGTTGTTACTATGGCTACGCTCAAACCCACGAATCCTGAAACTAGCTATGGCGCTAACATCAAGTTGTGAATTTGTAAAGGGCAATCGAGATTGTCCTGAAATTTCATGCGTGAAAATTCGGCAAACGAAAAAAGAAAATTCGGCAAAAAAAAAAGTCAGACGATTAGATTTTTTTCATCTCTCGTGTATTACGTTTAAATATGTTATTAAATGGGGAAAACTGAAGAGAAGAAATATTGGGACAAAAAAAAACAATGGTATATATTAGGTGTTAACATAAGTTAAGTTGTGTCCGTTTTTTTTTTCAAAATTAAAAATGAGCACCAAAAATAAAACAACATGGTAAAGGTTATACGTCATTCGAAAGAAAATTTTCTGCTCTACAAGATATTGCGTTTGCTTTTACGTTACATATATTATTGTATTTGATTACAAGCCTTCAAATTGGAATGTCAAGTAGACGAAATTGAGCATTTTCGACACCTCCTTCTGTTCGCGTTCAATCGAGGGAATAAAGCTGCCAAAGCTGCTCGCGATATTTGCGAAGTGTACGGTGAAGATGCTATAATATGAATGAAAGAATAGCTCGTCGATGGCTTTTGCGTTTCAAAGACGGTAATTTCGACCTGAAAGACATGGAGCGTTCAAAGTCAAGACCGGATGGTTTTTATCGCACAGGCATTGAAAAACTTGTAGAACGTTGGCAAGAAGTTGTAAATAATGAAGGAGAATACATTATTGACTAATTTGTTGTAAAATAATGAAGGTGAATACATTATTGACTATTTGTTGTATTTTTTTTTGTTGTGTCCTCTTGTTCTCTTCATTTGGAAAAAACGGACACAACTTATGTTAACACCCAATATTAAAATCTGACATGAAACGTAGGAAAATTCGGGATAAATATTAGAACGCCTACACCGGAACATAAAAGTTAGAACGCCTACACCGGATCATAAAAAAAGTTAGAACGCCTACACCGGAACATAACAGTTAGAACGCCTACACCGGGTCATAAAAATGTTAGAACGCCTACACCGGTTCATAAAAAAATGTTCAGCCTAAACCTGCAGCCTTAAGGCTCGGGTCATTAAGTGTGGGCTTTTGAACAAATCCAAATTTTGCGAAACAAATATTTTTATTTTTTATTAAAACTTTTTGTTCTTGTATTATTTTTATTTTCGTCACTGTTGCTGGGCCTCGTAGTCGACGATACCCTCCCCTCGCCAATCCAATGTTCACTCATCAAACGTATTTAAGTGACTTTGAATATATGTGTATTTTCGTGTGTTATATACGAGTATGTATGCGTATATATATAATTTTATATCATTTTGTTTTATGTTAACAACTTTTGTATTTTTCAATGTAATTGGGCTAAGCTTGTATTGAGAAAATAAATTAATGTCAATTCAGTTGGAAAGCAAAGCTGTGCCGCGGAGTTTTTTTTTATTCAGTGAGTGAGCCGTTGCCCACCAGCAAACTCACCGTCCACACCGCTGTACTATGAAACCGGTATGGTCCTACCGTTATGTTAAGAAGAAAAACAGTGTTTTACTAAACAAATCAAAATATATTTTAACCTCAAAAATTTTACTATAAATAATATAATAACGTATTTATAGTTTAATAGCAAGTCGCTCGTAAAACGCTGGTTTAACAATCCGCCGTAAAATCACTGGAAATATTAAACTTATATTTTCTACCCATAACAGTAAACGAGCAGCATGTACGGGTTACGACCCTTTAGAAACAAGAACCTACTTTCTGAAGCAATATACTCGTAACGTCAAAAAGAAGTACCGTATTATCATAAACTAGTAAAAAGGAGTGCCGTGTTATCATAAACTAGTAAAAAAATATAAAAACAGTGGTATGTAATAGTTAAAATCACGACCTCTAGTTGATAACACTCCAATTCCCGACAATACCCAAAAAAATATGTAAGGAAAAGGGTTCCAGTCTGGTGAAAGAGTTCGTCAAGTAATAATACTCACATTTGTGGTAGTATTACCAACACATGCCATTACGAACCGCGAGTTAAGTGCATACTCCAGTGTTTCTAGCCCCGAAGACTCGATTACTGGGACCGAAGACAACACTGTATCCCGGTCACGCTGTTCAATATATCCGAATCACAAGTATGGATTTGTTGAAGGATACCAATTATCAAATCAGTAGTCATATATGTAGCCTAGTACTCGACCATGACTGTTAAGACTGGTTTGATTATAACAATTATTAATGAACAAAATATTGATCAAACGAGTAGTCACATATGGAGCCGAGTCATGGACCATGACTCTTAAGACTGGTTTGATTATTAATGAACAAAATAATGATCAAACGAGTAGTCACATATGAAGCCGAGTCATGGACCATGACTCTTAAGACAGGTTTGATTATTAATGAACAAAATAATGATCAAACGAGTAGTCACATATGAAGCCGAGTCATGGACCATGACTCTTAAGACTGGTTTGATTATTAATGAACAAAATAATGATCAAACGAGTAGTCACATATGGAGCCGAGTCATGGACCATGATTCTTAAGACTGGTTTGATTATTAATGAACAAAATAATGATCAAACGAGTAGTCACATATGAAGCCGAGTCATGGACCATGACTCTTAAGACTGGTTTGATTATTAATGAACAAAATAATGATCAAACGAGTAGTCACATATGGAGCCGAGTCATGGACCATGATTCTTAAGACTGGTTTGATTATTAATGAACAAAATAATGATCAAACGAGTAGTCACATATGAAGCCGAGTCATGGACCATGACTCTTAAGACTGGTTTGATTATTAATGAACAAAATAATGATCAAACGAGTAGTCACATCTGAAGCCGAGTCATGGACCATGACTCTTAAGACTGGTTTGATTATTAATGAACAAAATAATGATCAATCGAGTAGTCACATATGGAGCTGAGTCATGGATCATGACTCTTAAGACTGGTTTGATTATTAATGAACAAAATAATGATCAAACGAGTAGTCACATATAAAGCCGAGTTATGGACCATGACTCTTAAGACAGGTTTAATTATTAATGAACAAAATAATAATCAATCGAGTAGTCACATATGAAGCCGAGTCATGGACCATGACTCTTAAGACTGGTTTGATTATTAATGAACAAAATAATGATTGAACTAGTAGTCACACATGGAGTCGAGTCCTAGACCATGACTCTTAAGACTGGTTTGATTATTAATGAAAAGATAATAATCAAACTGGTAGTCACACATGGAGTCAGGTCCTGGACCATAACTCTTAAGACTGGTTTGATTATTAATTAAATAAATGACGGCTGTCTTTCAACCGATGGTAACGTATTCAATTCCCGTTAGAATCCAGATTTGTTTAAAAGGACTCCAGTCTGGTTTTCACTCAATGCCTCTAACATATTTCTGGTTGGTTGGAATACATTATCATTACACGTTGTACTATATATAATGAAAGTGTAATCCATTAATATAATACAAACAAAAAACTAGAAGTTGAAACATTAATTATACGAGTATAACACGGAATTGCTTTATTCTTTCTGGTTGGGCGTTGCGGAGCACTTAAATAAAATTCGGGTCACCCAAGCATTTCGAAGACCCACTGGCATATTTCCAGTAATGGCTCGTCTAGAATAATGATTCTGGCGACACCGACTCGTGTTAGGTATTATTAGGTGATTGGGGTAAAAGCGTGACAATTTTACCTTACGTTTTTTTATTAATTTAATTAAAAATTAATTACAGGGATTTTTTTTTTAATAATTCCAAGTACAATTAATTTTTTTAATAATTCCAAGTATAGTACCCGGCGGTAAGTAATACACATCAGGTTTAAGAAAGAGACTGTCGGCCATAATCAGCTAACTTCGGCTTTGTAGAGCGTCGTCTTTGTCCCTAGAACGCTTGCCTTCTTCTTCTCAGTGTCGTCAGGTCCCCCCAACGTTGAATATCACCTGAGAGTAGACATCTTTGTCCCCGGCAGCCCGAAAAAGATCTCCAACGCCCCTTATGCCAGTCCAATCACGTATATTGCGGAGCCAGATTTGCCTCCTACCAACAACTCTTCGGCCTTCTATTTTGCCTTGAATGATCAGGTGCAGTAATTTGTACTTTGCTCCTCTAAGTACATGACCCAAGTAGGGCACCTTTCGGATTTTAATAATAGTCAGCAACTCTCTATCAACTTTGGCTCTTTGATGAACCTTTGTGTTGATTATATCCGTCCAGGGTATCCGTAGCATTCTCCGGTGCATGCACATTTCTAATGCTTCCAGTCGGTTCATACTACTAACTTTGAGGGTCCATGATTCCACTCCATGCAATAACACTGACCAAACGTAGCATTTGACTAACCGTTGTCGAAGTTTCAAGTTTAAATTATCATCGCTTGCCAACAACTTACAAATCACGACGGAACACGTGTATGAATGACAGAGACGACGCTCTACAAAGCCGAAGTTAGCCGATTATGGCCAACAGTCTCTTTCTTAAGCCCGGTGTGTATTACTTACCGCCGGGTACTGTACAAGTGTTGCATGCGTTTGAAAGCTCGTTCATAGCCAGATAAGAGAATCAAAATAACATATTCCATAATAATATAAAAATAATATATACATCGCTGGTTAGAGAGAAAACTCTCCTCAAGAGCGTTCTAGCTCGAGACTCGAACCCGCTATTATTGACAGAATAAATATACTAATTTTACCAAAACCTTTATAAATACCTGCCATATACTAAACGAAAACCAGGGTATCTACGAGGCATATCCAGAAAGTAAGTGTACTGAATTTTTGTAGGTTACAATTTTTTTTATTTAAACAAAAAAATTACGTGGTTACCGTAGTACATATGTAAGCTATTTTTCGACATAGTCGCCATTCCTCTCAATGCAGGTGGTGAAGCGGGGTATCAACTATTTGATGCCTTCCTCGAAGTAGTTTCCCGCCAACCCCTCCGTCCACTTCTCCACCTCCTCCTTTAGCTCCTCGTCGGTTGAAAACCTTTTTCCACCCATGTACAGCTTCAGGGAGGTAAAGAGATAGTAATCTGAAGGTGCTAGGTCAAGGGAATGCACGGGATGGTTCAGGACATCCCATTTAAACGAGGCGAGCAGTTCCTTCGTGGCGTTGGCCGTGTGTGGTCTGGCATTGTCATGCAGCAGGCAGACTCCTTTTGTCAGCATGCCTCTCCTCTTGTTCTGAATCGCCCTCCGCAATTTTTTTAGGGTCTCACAGTATCTTGCAGAGTTGATGGTCTCCCCTTGAGGCATATATTCAATTAAAATTATGCCTTGACAGTCTCAAAACACGGATGCCATGATTTTCTTGGCTGAAATTGTGGTTTTGAACTTTTTGGCGGAGGGAGAAGAGGTGTGACGCCACTGTTGAGACTGCCTTTTGGTTTCAGGCGTGTAGTGTGCAACCCAAGTTTCATCTCCAGTAACGATGGAGCGGAGAAATTCATCTCCATGGAGTTTGCAGCGCCTCAAAAACTCTTGCCTTTTTACAAAATTTCGCACTTGGCGGGAGATTGGTTTGACATTTTTCACGAAACGTGTTGTCGCGTCGACACTCCTCAACGTACTGACCTCGAACCGGTCTCGTTGCGGAGGGGAAGGGTCAGGCTACACGGAAGTGTAGCCAACATGTCGAAAATAAAATCCATCCGGTCGTGAGAGCCTCAGTACACTTACTTTCTGGATACGCCTCGTACATCAGGAAATCAATTGCATCAGCTGTGATACATTGGCAAAACAAACATGTATGTGTGTAGTGTTCATAAACCCTCATAAACTTTGCTAAGACCTCCAAAAAAGGGTTGTCTTCAAGGGTATCCTAAAGCTGCACACGTCACCCATATCTCTAACACTAAGAGGTAGACCATTCCACGCCACAGAACCGGCAACGGCAAAATCTCTATCATAATACCCGCCATATTAGATCGATTTGGTATAATGATAAATCATATAGGGTTGTCATCAATCATTAGTTGGCACTTCACTGGAGTTTATGAAAATGTTAAATATAAATATTTATAAAATTATAATAAAGCGCGCACACAAAAGGAAAAAAGTAGTCAGATAAATGAACGATCGGTCAATCAAGACTTTCTATAAAGTTAATATCATAAAATCAAACAACATTTTCTATAGATGAAGAAACCTTTATCAATTTTAATTATCGTGGTAATGGCGCTTAAAGTGTTATCGTCACATCGGAAATTATTTTTCACGCTAACAGCTTGAAATTTTATCTAATTTGTCGACACTTTATTATGAAATAAAGGCTCGCCATGACTTTGTTAAATTTTCGATGAATATACTTAATTTTTTTTATGACTAGGGCCGTAATAATTAATACATTGAATGTGATTTATGTTTAATGTGATTTATGTTTGGCTTTCAGCTCATCAAAAAATGTACAATATTTAAGGGTGAAAAAATATCCAAAAATAAGAAATCACCCCTATAATGTAAGGGCAATATGTATTTTGTTAATAATTCTACTCTACACAAGATAAATGGTCCGTATTATCCATCTCAATAGGTTCGTCGCCAGTTCCAAGGCAGTTGACTTATACCTTCGAAATTGAAATACGAGTATATACACACCTAAACAATACCGAGTTGCAGTCGGTCGTGAGATTTGAAAATTCCAAGAAAAAAATACTCGTATATATACAATATTAGTCGAAAAGAAATTTTAAAGGTTCACCTAACCTTCAAAGTATTTCAATAAATAACGAAAAACACCTGAAGTATCAGATATTTAAAAACAGGATTTTTTTGCATCATCGTTTACTTAGATGGCTTCGATTC
Source organism: Odontocerum albicorne (assembly GCA_949825065.1). NCBI lineage: Eukaryota > Metazoa > Arthropoda > Insecta > Trichoptera > Odontoceridae > Odontocerum > Odontocerum albicorne. The sequence continues at coordinate 880,289 of OX463839.1, read as the reverse complement.
CATACAGGGACTGTTTTGCTATCACCGTTTACTTAGGTGGCTTCGATTCCATACAGGGAATGTCTTGCTATCACCGTTTACTTAGGTGGCTTCAATTCCATACAGGGAATGTTTTGCTATCAGCGTTTACTTAGGTGGCTTCGATTCCATACAGGGAATGTTTTGCTATCACCATTTACTTAGGTGGCTTCGATTCCATATAGGGAATGTTTTGCTATCACCGTTTACTTAGGTGGCTTCGATTCCATACAGGGAATGTTTTACTATCAGCGTTTACTTAGGTGGCTTTGATTCCATACAGGGAATGTTTTGCTATCAGCGTTTACTTAGGTGGCTTCGATTCCATACAGGGAATGTCTTGCTATCACCGTTTACTTAGGTGGCTTCAATTCCATACAGGGAATGTTTTGCTATCAAATTATTCGATAGCAAAACATTCTCTCATATCAAAGAAACGGATTCCATTTAAAATTAAAATGGTACTTCATAGCCAAATCGAAGCGAAATCAAAATGAAAATAAACAACAACTTAAACATACACGGGTATATGGAAGCCGCGAGTTTCTTTTCCCACGGTGAGACGGACCCATGCGCTCACGTTACAGTTCAGATTCCGCTATAGGCCAAGTGGTATCTTCCATTTATGGCAAAGTTCAATGTAAACAAACCGTGAAGATGAAGACAGGAACGTTTTCGAAACGTTGGCATCATAAGACAAATCATGCGGTACAACATTTCGAAATACCTCGCTCACATAACTGATGAAAGACTCAATACATTTTTTACTTAAATATAATTCCTGTTTTTAAGCTTTGGCTTTACACCATAGTCGAGGATGGCGTGTGCCGTGGAGAGTCGAAGATCACTCAGTCCAACTCTACTTGTGGATTATATGGGCACTGTCCCCGAGGCCACATCTTAGGATGCTTTACACCATAGTCGAGGATGGCGTGTGCCGTGGAGAGTCGAAGATCACTCAGTCCAACTCTACCTGTGGATTATATGGGCACTGTCCCCGAGGCCACATCTTAGGATGCTTTACACCATAGTCGAGGATGGCGTGTGCCGTGGAGAGTCGAAGATCACTCAGTCCAACTCTACCTGTGGATTATATGGGCACTGTCCCCGAGGCCACATCTTAGGATGCTTTACACCATAGTCGAGGATGGCGTGTGCCGTGGAGAGTCGAAGATCACTCAGTCCAACTCTACCTGTGGATTATATGGGCACTGTCCCCGAGGCCACATCTTAGGATGCTTTACACCATAGTCGAGGATGGCGTGTGCCGTGGAGAGTCGAAGATCACTCAGTCCAACTCTACCTGTGGATTATATGGGCACTGTCCCCGAGGCCACATCTTAGGATGCTTTACACCATAGTCGAGGATGGCGTGTGCCGTGGAGAGTCGAAGATCACTCAGTCCAACTCTACCTGTGGATTATATGGGCACTGTCCCCGAGGCCACATCTTAGGATGCTTTACACCATAGTCGAGGATGGCGTGTGCCGTGGAGAGTCGAAGATCACTCAGTCCAACTCTACCTGTGGATTATATGGGCACTGTCCCCGAGGCCACATCTTAGGATGCTTTACACCATAGTCGAGGATGGCGTGTGCCGTGGAGAGTCGAAGATCACTCAGTCCAACTCTACCTGTGGATTATATGGGCACTGTCCCCGAGGCCACATCTTAGGATGCTCTACAATGTTCTACCTGTGGATTATATGGGCACTGTCCCCGAGGCCACATCTTAGGATGCACTACAATGTTCTTGGAAGGAGAAACCCCTTTTTGATATTTGTACTGGAATCATCTATTCGAAATCTTTATTTACTAACAACTGGTTTACTTAACATTCCCTTTAAAAAAGTTCGTGACTGGAGTCAGTGGTTGTTAAATATTGTCTCAGAGCAGAATTTTTCAACTATCTCCAAATATTCCTCATTATCCTTCCTCATTATTAAAGCTATTGAATGTTTATCATTCAGGGATTGGACATTACCGAAACACTTTTGACAACATGCAGAAAAAGAATTCTAAAGTACTTAGGGCATACTGCTAAAAAAACACATGAAATCAGGAGAAGTTGATGTTCACGGGGAAAATTGAGGGAAGGCGAGCAAAAGGAAAGCGTCCTATGAGATGGACGGATCAAATAAATGAGTTAACAGGAGCATCTAAACGCGCTGTATTCAATACACGCTGAATTAAAGGAGATAACAAGATCATATATACGCGCTGCATGTCCTAGGACCGGGAGGGATGAAGACAGGTGGTGTACCGAATTCGAGACATACCAGAGGACCACCCACAACACTCAGTATAGAGCACGCGATGAAGAAGAAGAATATTTCAGTATCTATCTGGACATCTTGACTATCAGTGTTATCCCTAATGTTTGAGGGATAGTGTTTTTTGGTTGGATAGATCATTGAAATTATGGCTTCATATTAAAACTCCGAAAACCGATACTGAAATTTAATAACCGGTTGGGTTGGACTTATGTAAACCGGCTGCATGATTTTTATATTTTAGTATACGAGTAGTAACACTTTTCCAAGAACGTAAGCGAGCAAAATATGTAATTTCTTATTTGTATTCGTTCCCAATTGATGTTCTCGACAAAAATAAACATTTCTCTGATTAGACCAAGCAAAGTGGCCGGGGAAGATATTAATCGATTTAAGGCTGCACGAAGCTTTAAGGCTGCACGAAGCTTCCTTCTACTTTATGGGTTCTCATTTCCTCGCAAAACCACGAAATGAGGTCTGAGAATTGATCTGGGCAACCACGCGCAGAGCGCCCAGGTAAAGGAACGAGGTTGGGTTAAACCGAACTGTTCTCTATAAAGCGCTCGATAATAATAAGAATTGAGGGGTCCAGTGAGAAACATGACAAGTCACATTTTGTAAGTTTTACAGTAGAACGAAAATAAGATCAAAATAATTATTAGTGAACGTCATTCATTGAAATACTGAACGAAATGTTTATACGAGTACATCTCTGATATGGCCGATAAGTGCTAATTATTATTAATATTATTCTTTCATTCGATGCGCAAATGTATTACGGAGGAATACCTAGAATCTGAACCCAGTATTTATTATACAAACGAGTATGTTAATCCTCTTATACATTTAATAACCGCAACACTTCTTTCTACCTCACATGTTGAAGTTCTCTTTAACCCTTGCCGATCTGTGAACGGACAAGAGTGACCAAGACGTATATTTTATTTTATTTCTCGAAATATACTGCTTGCAGGGTCTTCATACTTTATGTATTCCTCATCGAAACCTCTATGATTTGAATGATGTAATTACGAAATAAAATCATTAATAAATATCAACAGAAATGAATGATAATAAATCGAGAATTGACGAAATGTCAAAACACTCCGTATGACTCATTCTTTTTTGACAGTTAATATTTTACGAGTACATTCGTTCCAGGGATTGGTTACCAGTTTTATCAAACACCTGTGCGTTTAGTACATAGAATAGAAACGAAAGTTATTTCGTGCCCCAATTGCGATAGACTTTCTCTACAGGATTAAATTTTGATTTTATGATATGTTTGTCCTATTTTCAAATTTTGACCTATTTTCAAAGTGTTTATATTTTCCAAATGGCATATTTTATTGATTTGAATTTCGTGTTTGTTTTTATATTATTATTTTTGAATTTATATATTCATTTTATATTTTGTTAATATGTTAATTATTGTCTTAATTCGAATTATATTTTTATTGCCAAAAAATACACGCTATATTTTATTGTATAATTTTATGATTTTTTTTTAAAAGGTTGGAGACCTCTTTTCAGTCATACGCATTCTGAACGTTGCGCAGACCGAACGACGCAGTGGGAAAATTATATTCCTATAGAAATGTCACCTCTCTGTTTCAACTCTTATTTTATCATTTCTTACACTTATTTTATATTATTCGACATTTTATTACATACTAAAATGATGTTTATAGCTAATTACAAAAAAACCAATAGATTTTGCATAATTTAAATTTAAAACATACATGTTTACTGTACCCTCAGTGTCCAACACCGTTACTGGCGTAATTTTTTAGCACAGTAAGGGAAGTGTTAAATTAACCATGGCAATAGATCTAATTAAATTCTATAACTAAAACATATTAATACAACAATGTACTAAGTAATGACAACAATAGTTTGACGACCTCGGTAGCGTAGTTGGTATGAATCCCCCCTGGTATGAAGAGGGGTTTCGGGTTCGATTTTCGATATTTCCTCAAAAAAGGGGTAATAGTTTAGTAAAATATTTTGTCTGGTAAGAATGTTCTTACACGCTAGTCATGTGAGAAAATTATCGCTTCTTCCCATGCGGTGTAGTATTCTAAAAACGTACGATGACGAACTAAGAGTTGCATGCCTAATTAAATTGTTCTAAATCCGAAGGCTTTATTAATAGGGGCAAAGACAATGTTGTCTCCCAGGCATGCTCTTTAATATGCCGGAATCACCTATTTGGATCTTACCGAACGAATTTATGAATGAGACTCTACAATGGTTATTAGTTAAAAATTTTGAATGAGACTCTACAATGGTTATTAGTTAAAATTAGTTAGAATTTTGAATGAGACTCTACAATGGTTATTAGTTAAAATTAGTTAGAATTTTGAATGAGACTCTACAATGGTTATTAGTTAAAATTAGTTAGAATTCTGAATGAGACTCTACAATGGTTGTTAGTTAAAATAGTCGTCAAAATAAAGCGAGGAAAAAACTGACAAGTTCAGGGCTTGTCATATTATTTCTCAATAGGATTAAAAAATACTGTCTTAAAAGGTTTGTTATACTAATATTTTAACATAATTTTGAAAAATAAGTAAATAAAAACCATAAAATTATTTATATTTAGACATAATGAAAATATCAAAATGTTATGAATAAATTTTGCATGGACTTGTCACGTTCTCCCCCCGGACCTTTCAATTAAATTGAAGCATACATAATAACATTTTACTGAATGCCACAGCGAATAATATAAAATTACACGCAGGCTCTAATGATAAGGTAACCGAGATACCAAATAGTAAGAAACAAACGAAATACGACGGAATTTAACAATTAGAGCTCAAAATGTATATCACCTGTTTAATTGTCCTAATGTTTTTGTAAATATTTGACTTTTTTCCGCTATATTACTAAACGCGTTTCAACACACGCTGTGTCCTCCTCGGGTGACTCAGTTAAACTGCCAGCTAAACAATTTAGATGACTCACCTGATGATATAAATGTTGAAATGCGCATAGTGTTATGCTTTAGAACAGGGGTCTCCAAAAATTTTTAGCCTAAGTGCCACACTGACTCCTCCGCTAAGTCCCAAGGGCCAAGACCTAGCTAGCTCACCATAGCAACATACTGTAGTTTTGAATTACGCGCAAACTTTCGTATTGGGACTAGCCGGCGAGTGAGATATCTATGGCGCAGGGCACGGGGGTGGACTCCCAATTACAGATCCAAATTAACTGATGAGCATTTGAGGTCGCTGCTGATAATTTCCACTAGTAAACTTGATCTACAACTTACTGCAAACAATTGTCAGTGGTAAGTTACAGCTACATAAATCTCATTTATCATAATTATAATGTTTAATTTCATTATGTGAATTACCTATGTACGAATATGTCACTTATTGTAAGTTTTTAGGATAAATCTCATATCATTAATTATAGTTAAAATGTTAAATTTCATTATGTATGTCAGTTATTGTGTTTCTTAATTGGTCGTTAAATAAAAACATCTGATTATTATTTTGTATGATTTACTTAGGTACTCGTACATTGTAAATTTTACAATGTAATCAAAATAAACTATGACGAGCCGGATTGGTGGTGTTCGCGGGCCGGTGTTGCCCCGCGGGTCGTAGTTTGGAGACCCCTGCTTTAGAATATAGATAAAGGAAACAAATTCAAGTTTTTTATTGTATTAATATTCCATTAATTACGAATTTTCACAAAGTAAAGCCTGAATTATTTAAAGAAATAATAGAAATGTGCTTTTCCAATGAGGCTAATAAAGGAACCCCCGATGGTAATGCCCCCAAGACTGCTGCCTCTAATTCAAATATTAATATTTCAAACAAAATTCATGAACAATATACATAATATAAATAAAAGTGAGATATTATCAATCAAATGAAAAAGGAAGGGACGGTGGAGAGGAAGGAAAAAGGAAGGGACGGTGGAGAGGAAGGAAAAAGGAAGGGACGGTGGAGAGGAAGGAAAAAGGAAAGGACGGTGGAGAGGAAGGAAAAAGGAAGGGACGGTGGAGAGGAAGGAAAAAGGAAGGGACGGTGGAGAGGAAGGAAAAAGGAAGGGACGGTGGAGAGGAAGGAAAAAGGAAAGGACGGTGGAGAGGAAGGAAAAAGGAAGGGACGGTGGAGAGGAAGGAAAAAGGAAGGGACGGTGGAGAGGAAGGAAAAAGGAAAGGACGGTGGAGAGGAAGGAAAAAGGAAGGGACGGTGGAGATGAAGGAAAAATTGAGAATAAAACATGATATATAACTGACATGAAATTAAGAGTTTTTGTGTGAGTTTGAGTATTGTATGAACACTACACACATACACTACACTCCACCTAAAGACGAATGTGTTACTATCACATATCGAAAGATCTACAAAGATTTATCTGTAGTGCGTCTTCCTGCGCTATGTTTCTGCGCTTGTGCTTGATACCAGCGGCGGCCGGTCTAGAGGTGCGCTGTACCGGAGAAATAATTCGCAATAATTAAATTATGTATTCGCAAACATGAATTCTAAAAATGTTAAATATTTGTACAGATTAAATATGCATAAGAATACTGACAAATAGTACGAGTATTTTTATTTAAGTGAAAATTAAAAACAAAAATGTAAAATAATTTTTTTTTAAACATTCCTTTCATATTGACCGGCCAAGTTTGGCAATACTACCGGAGCGTTCTCCAATACGCACCGGACGGAAACGCAAATTCATATAGGGCAGCCAGAGACATACAGTAAACCGTGAGACAGCGATATTTCATATTCGCTCAGCGTCTCGAGGTGCGTTGGTGCTCAGCGCACCTCGGGACCGGCCGCCGCTGCTTGATATGCAGATACGAGGATTTTTTTAATTCAATGGCCGCAACCACCACCTTCTTAGCCTTACACTCAACATATTAGATTTTATTTTATTTAGAATTTATCAATAATAGTATATTCGAATCCCGAGTCAGAGCGCCCTTGAGAAGAGTCGACTCTCTAAATGGCCCTACATAAATTGTCTTCTTATTATTCTTAATATATAATATTCCGCCCGTTATTAAAGTATTCCACTAATGGTGCGAATCAAACAATAGTTGGTGGTGACATGATCTTGAATAGAAAAAAAAAACAAATGAAAAATTTGCCGCGCGTTAGTATTTTTTTTCCGCGTAACCGGTAAAACATTTCGAGGGAACATTACTTGGCCCGGCCCCCTTTACGTGTTCAACAATCGATTGAGTAAGCTGTAGCAACTGGTTGGATGATCCATAGGATATTGAGTAAGCCATAGCAACTGGTCGGATGATCCATAGGATATTGAGTAAGCCATAGCAACTGGTCGGATGATCCATGGGATATTGAGTAAGCCATAGCAACTGGTCGGATGATCCATAGGATATTGAGTAAGCCATAGCAACTGGTCGGATGATCCATGGGATATTGGAGAGCCATAGCAACTGGTCGGATGATCCATGGGATATTGAGTAAGCCATAGCAACTGGTTGGACGATCCGTGGGATATTGAGAAAGCCATAACAACTGGTTGGATGATCCGTGGGATATTGAGTAAGCCATAGCAACTGGTTGGATGATCCATGGGATATTGAGTAAGCCATAGCAACTGATTGGATGGTCCGTGGGATATTGCGACAAATGATTCATCACTCGGTTGGTATGAAAATAAATCAATGGTTAACCACCAACGTAGGATATATGCTATTTACATACCTATCATTGCACGACGCCATATCCCGTTATGAAGGTAAAGAGGGCAGGTTTTTACATCTTTCGATAAAAGCATTGAGTTTTTACCACATCCACACCTGTACTTATCAGCATTCTCTCAGTTAAATTTTTTCTTTCATTACTTTTTTGGTTAGTCTCTAGTTACAAAGAAACTAGATCTTCTTTCTTCTTCTTCATCTTATTTTAGGCATGTTGCCCTGTTATGGTCCTGCATCATTGTTTGCCTCTTGCAACGTCGACTGCCAGCTGTCTTTCCATCTTTTGGGAGGTCGTCCTGGAGGTCTGCTCGCTTGGGGGATACTGTCCCTGGTCATTCTTACGGCTCTTGGTCCCGCCATTCTGGATACGTGTTCGTTCCAGAACCTTCTTCTCTGTCGTCCCCGTCTGACAATATCTTCAACTTCGCACGTCCTTCGGATGTCTGTGTTACGTACTCTATCACGAAGGGTTTTGCCAGCGATACTCCTGAGTACCTTCATTACGCTGGTTCGAAGGAGATTTTTGGTTCTGACAGTGTCGGCTCTGGACTCTATGTTGTATGTCATTATGGGGTGGACACAGGTTTTGTATATCCTCACCTTGCTTTGGATGTTCATATACTTGTTTTTCCAGATAGTATTCTTTAAACATCCGGAAATAACTGCGGCCTTTTGAAAGAAACTAGATACTTTTGCAATATGGTGCTATCGAAGAATGCCGACAGTTTCATATGTTTACAAAGTCTATAAAGATGAATAAAGACGGAGAAGTATTATCCACCATTAAGACAAGAGTACTTTGGGCATACAGTGCGAGGAGAAAAAAAATGATATTTCAAATAATACTGCAGGAAATATCAAGGAACAAGAAATGCGGGAAGAAGACGCATCGAATGATATAAGAAGATCTTGAAAGAAGAAGAAATATATTGTACGAATCTAATCGTTAACATTCTTACGCGTGTTCCGTGATTATCTTTTTCCCTAACAGGCATGGAGTAGGTGGTGTGTGCCTGTAAGCCCGAAATATTTTTGGATATTTTTTTGTTTTTAAAAATATTTAAAGCTTTATAATAAATATTTAAAGCTTTATAATAAATAAAAAAGTTGCCAACTCACAGTTTGTTGATGTTTTATTATTATTTATGCCACTTTTTGATAAAAATCAATATTTGTTTATTTATTTTCTCCATATAAATTCAGAGTTGTCACTACACTTAAAAATATAAACTACGAGTCGTATCCAGAAAGTAAGTGTACTGAGGCTCTCACGACCGGATGGATTTTATTTTCGACATGTTGGCTATACTTCCGTGTAGCCTGACCCTTCCCCTCCGCAACGAGACCGGTTAGAGGTCAGTACGTTGAGAAGTGTCGACGCGACAACACGTTTCGTGAAAAATGTCAACTCAATCTCCCGCCAAGTGCGAAATTTTGTAAAAAGGCAAGAGTTTTTGAGGCGCTGCAAACTCCATGGACATGAATTTCTCCGCTCCATCGTTACTGGAGATGAAACTTGGGTTGCACACTACACGCCTGAAACCAAAAGGCAGTCTCAACAGTGGCGTCACACCTCTTCACCCTCCGCCAAAAAGTTCAAAACCACAATTTCAGCCAAGAAAATCATGGCATCCGTGTTTTGGGACTGTCAAGGCATAATTTTAATTGAATATATGCCTCAAGGGGAGACCATCAACTCTGCAAGATACTGTGAGACCCTAAAAAAATTGCGGAGGGCGATTCAGAACAAGATGAGAGGCATGCTGACAAAGGGAGTCTGCCTGCTGCATGACAATGCCAGACCACACACGGCCAACGCCACGAAGGAACTGCTCGCTTCGTTTAAATGGGATGTCCTGAACCATCCCGCGCATTCCCCTGACCTAGCACCTTCAGATTATTATCTCTTTACCTCCCTGAAGCTCTACATGAGTGGAAAAAGGTTTTCAACCGACGAGGAGCTAAAGGAGGAGGTGGAGAAGTGGACGGAGGGGTTGGCGGGAAACTACTTCGAGGAAGGCATCAAAAAGTTGATACCCCGCTTCATCACCTGCATTGAGAGGAATGGCGACTATGTCGAAAAATAGCTTACATATGTACTACGGTAACCACGTAATTTTTTTGTTTAAATAAAAAAAATTGTAACCTACAAAAATTCAGTACACTTACTTTCTGGATATGCCTCGTATATCAAGCAATGGGCAAATTTAATTTCATTATTTATATATTGGGTGTTAACATAAGTTGTGTCCGTTTTTTTTTTCAATTTAAAAATGAGCACCAAAAGTAAACTCGTCAAAGCTGCTCGCGATATTTGTGAAGTGTGCGGTGAAGATGCTATGAATGAAAGGACAGCTCGTCGATGGTTTTTGCGTTTCAAAGACGGTAATTTCGACCTGAAAGACATGAAACTTTCCGGACGACCAGTGAACTTCGATGAGGACCGCTTAAACCATATTATTCATGAAGATCCTCTTCAAACCATCGTATAATTGGCAGCTTTATTCTTTCGATTGAACGCAAACAGAAGGAGGTGTCGAAAATGCTCACTTTCGTCTACTTGACATTCCATTTTGAAGGTTTGTAATCAAATAAAATAATATATGTAAAAGAATTCCTTTATTGGAATTCTCTTTGAATTGTGGCGCGTTCTCTGCTGTCAACGGTTGTCCGGACTGACGCGATAGATGGCGCTGGCGGTAGGGTAATGTGATGAATTCTGCCCATGTATCTTTCGGTTGTCTGTGGTATAAATTGATAGTTGGACGTTATAAATTATGATAGATGTTTCATAAAAAAGAAGGATCGACAAATTGACTTAAATGTCGTTTCTTTGATTTTTCAGGTAAGGTTGCGTTTTGGAGGTGTAGTTTGTGTGTGTAAAAAGTGAAAAAAAAGTGTAAAATTAATAAAAATCTTTGATTTTTCAGAGCAACACGTGGTTTCAATTTGTCTAACCTCAAGTCTTATATATATGTAACGTAAAAGCAAACACAATATCTTGTAGAGCAGAAAATTTTCTTTCGAATGACGTATAACATTTACCATTTTGTTTAACTTTTGGTGCTCACCTTTAAATTGAAAAAAAAACAGGCACAGCTTATGTTAACACCTAAATATATATTTTATTTATTTATTTTACACATGACAAGAAATATACACAATTAACGATAAAACAACAGGTAATTAAATTTGGATACACAATTTTAATGGTTCATGGTTTGTTGCCTTTCATTTATCGTGTACCCAGTAAACTAGGTTTTTGCCTGTATCTCACTGAGGACTATATATATAGCGCAAAGTACATTAATATCATATATAACCGAAATATTACCTCAAGTGTAAAACGAATACGTGTTAATGCAATATTAAAAAAAATTAAAATAAAAAGCTAAAAAAACATTAAAATAGCCTTAAAATTCACAATTTTAAATAACCCTTCGGGGCACACGAAATAAATGACGATATTGCGATACAAATAAATGATCAGTTATGGGACATCATCAATCTACTAAATTTGTTGAATTACTATAAACAAAAAACAATGCTAACGGGCCAACTCTAGCGATACATGACGGCTGTCAAACGGATCACCATCGAAAAACACTACTAACGCGCCAACCCTAGCAACACATGACGGCTGTCAAACGGATCACCATCGAAAAACACTACTAACGCGCCAACCCTAGCGACACATGACGGCTGTCAAACGGATCACCATCGAAAAACACTACTAACGCGCCAACCCTAGCGACACATGACGGCTGTCAAACGGATCACCATCGAAAAACACTACTAACGCGCCAACCCTAGCGACACATGACGGCTGTCAAACGGATCACCATCGAAAAACACTACTAACGCGCCAACCCTAGCGACACATGACGGCTGACAAACGGATCACCATCAAAAAACACTACTAACGCGCCAACCCTAGCGACACATGACGGCTGTCAAACGGATCACCATCGAAAAACACTACTAACGCGCCAACCCTAGCGACACATGACGGCTGTCAAACGGATCACCATCGAAAAACACTACTAACGCGCCAACCCTAGCGACACATGACGGCTGTCAAACGGATCACCATCGAAAAACACTACTAACGCGCCAACCCTAGCGACACATGACGGCTGTCAAACGGATCACCATCGAAAAACACTACTAACGCGCCAACCCTAGCGACACATGACGGCTGTCAAACGGATCACCATCGAAAAACACTACTAACGCGCCAACCCTAGCGACACATGACGGCTGACAAACGGATCACCATCAAAAAACACTACTAACGCGCCAACCCTAGCGACACATGACGGCTGTCAAACGGATCACCATCGAAAAACACTACTAACGCGCCAACCCTAGCGACACATGACGGCTGTCAAACGGATCACCATCGAAAAACACTACTAACGCGCCAACCCTAGCGACACATGACGGCTGTCAAACGGATCACCATCGAAAAACACTACTAACGCGCCAACCCTAGCGACACATGACGGCTGTCAAACGGATCACTATCGAAAAAAATCCTAAATGTCAATCAGAAAATCTTAACAAGTGACAAAAATATTTATAATCTTCTACAGCGAAAGCATTATCTGTATTAATTATAAAAAATATAGCATATGTCAAATCGCTAAAATAAACTTAACAATATGAACGCGGATATCCGCGATCGGCGTGCGAGGTGCGGATAATTTCGTATGTGTCACTGAAACGGTTGATATCAGTTATAGAGTCGCGCATCAAAGTAAGCATAAGGGAACTAAATTGTCAGGTTTATTTATTTTTGCCAGAAAAAAATAATGCGAAAAAGCAGCGAATAACACGCACACGGCGTAGCGAGGGCGGGGCTCTTACAAAGGTATTGATTTAAAAACAAGTAACATTAATTCCGACAGAAGATTGGATACGAACATATACAAGATGGTGTGGAGAGGGGATTGCGATGACATCGCCGAGAGCGGGAGAAATCGCGATTATATATGTCGTTCACTTTCAGCAGACGCTAATTTATGAGCAATATCACGTCCTTTATGGCGGACGGGAACGTTTATTATGTACATAGTGAGATTCAGTGAGATTTTTATTCTCATCGCGCAGAACTTTTCAGAATAATAATCAATTCATTTAATCCTCTCAAGCCGGGGGAGGATTAAGCCCTTCACGTTGCGTGGAAGCGCGCTTTTAATGGAAAAACAAGAATTTGAAATTACATTACACCATGCGTCAACTGATACAACCTTTGAAAATAGATACTTTTGATATGAATTTATATTATGACCAAATCGTTAGTAGATCAGGTTACATTTATTAGTTTTCTATTTGAAGTGCTATCACTTGAATTTACACGTACGAGTATATTAAATTAAAAGAATTTTAGAATATTTAACACTAAATTACTTTGCTATTCCATAATTACATTTATAGCTGTTACACGTGTTCTAATATGAAATTTCACAAAGTTAAAGTTCTACTAACAGGGAGGTTTTTGTTGCTAAAAGCATAGACCGCACCTCACAAATATTTGAAACCTTCTCTAAGAACTCAAAACCCGTTTTCAAACGCAGGACGAAACCATTTTCCAATCTAGATTACAAACTGTTTTGTTTTTTCGATCAAGCGGTCTTATTATTTTACTTATCGAAAAACTTTCCTGTTATTTTGCTTCGCAACTTTGTTTACTGGGCAAATTGTTGACTGAAATTTAAACAAGCGAGAGCATTCAGCTTATCGGGAACGTATTCCTATTTTCAATTTTAAAAATAAATACAGTTTTATTAATTCATTCATTCATTACGCCTCGACATATTGGAGTTGTATTCTCTTCGGCCTCTGTAATCGAGCTTTTGGGTTGAAAACCACTGGAGTAGGCAAATCGTCGTCATTTCTGGGCCTCGTAGTCGAGGATCCCCCTCGCTATTCCAACGTCAAGTCAGTTGGAAAGCGAAGCTTGTGCCGTTAATTATATTTTGAGTGAGTGTTCTGTTGCACACCAGCAAACTCAACGACCACACCACCGTGCTGGATTCGATGGCAAATCGAAGTGAGACGATCGGAGCACACCGGCATGTTTTTCTCTTCTTTTTCTTTGAAAGAATAAATACCATATGACCGAAGTCATAGCTATCCTTATACCCTCAAATACTAGATGGAAAAAAATGTCTGTGTCATTTGAGGGGATTAGCACAGCACGAAGTTCGAACCGGCGACCTTCCGCATGGAAGTCCAGTCTATTACCGCGCGGCCATGCACCTCAAAGGAGTAGGCAAGTAACTTACAGTTCGCCATGGTACATTTTGGAACAACTACCGTACGTGGCCAGCCAACACCACTCGCACAAATCTAGCGCGTGCGAGTATTTCGACCGAACGAACGCTTTAACTAGGCTGGGTCCCAATTTTTTTGCAACACGTTGCTGTTATCCGGAACCGAACTCGATATCCTCGAGTGGAAGAGGAGAGACTATCCAACTAGGCCACGGAGGAAATCACTGTTTTATGTCAATTAAATTAATAATTTTTTTTAACGAATCGATATCGTCTTTAATTCATCATCATCATCATCATCATCAGCCTGTATCTATCCACTGCAGGATGTAGGCCTCTCCAAGTTGTCTCCACAGAATCCTGTCCTTTGCACATTGCTGCCACGTAATACCTGCATGCTTACGTATTTCGTCCACCCAGCGCGCCTTAGGTCTTCTTACAGGCCTTTTTATACCTATTGGGGGTACCACTGGATTACTTCATACGTCCAACGATGGTCTGTCGCTCGGGCGATATGTCCAGCCCACTTCCACTTGAGTCTTTTTGCAACCTCTATAACATCTTCAACCTTTGTTTGGGCTCGTATCCACTCATTACGTTTTCGGTCTCTTCTGGTATAACCTAGCATGCACCTTTCCATGCTGCGTTGTGTTGTTTGGAGCTTTTGTAACATTCGTACCGATAAAGTCCAAGTCTCGCATCCATATGTTAGTACTGGCAAGATGCATTGGTTAAATACCTTCCGTTTGAGGCAGATTGGGAGCTTGCTCTTGAAGATGTAGTTTAGTCGTCCAAAGGAACTCCAAGATAGTTTTGATCTTCTATTTATTTCATTTAAAGTACAGTCTTCAAATGTAATACTTTGTCCTAAGTAGATATATTGTTGGACTTGTTCCAGCTGTGTACCGTCCACCTGGATAGTTGTGGCATCAGCAAAGCGGTTTAACATATATTTTGTTTTATCAATATTCATTTTTAAACCTGCTAATTTGCTTGCCTCCGCTAATTCCAGTATTTGGCTCTGCAGTTCCTCAGGTCTTTAATTAATACGTATTATATAACATTTTGAGGGAAGTTACAAATATAATGTTTACACAAGATTAAATGTCGCTGACGGATTGATTTCAAACTTTGTTCCGTTGTATTCAAGATGCTTAATGGAGTTTCGAATCTGTGCCTGAAAGATGTTCCTTCGGAGAAGAGAAGAGAAGAGAAGAGCTTTGAGATCGACTTCTTCTTTATCTAATAAATTATGTTAGTTGTTTTTAATTGAGCTAATAGGGCGCGGTATTATAAAAGAACTATCGCCGTTCCTGGTTCTGTGGCGTGAAATTGTCTATCTCTTAGTGTAAGAGATATTTTGACGTGTTCAGCTTTAGGAAATACTTGAAGACAACTTTTTTGGAAGTCTCATAAAAATATATGATGTTATATGAATACTACACACATATCATACACAACATGTAAGCCGAATGTGTAACGATCATATAACGGAAGATCTACAAAGATTTTTTCTCTTGGTAAGTTCTCTTGGTAAGTTTTCTTAACGTTTTTATGAACATATGCAGATGCGAAAAAGTACCATATATACAATAATGTCCGCAGCAACTACCTTCCTATCCTTACACTTGTGTATTTATTTTGTGATTTCTTTAATCTGTCAATAATAGTGGGTTCGAATCCTGAGTTAAAGCGACCCTCAAGTATTTTCTCTCAAAATGGCGCTATACGAGTATATGGTCAAGTATCTTTTCATTATTATATGAGTATATGGTCAAGTATCTTTTCATTATTATATGAGTATATGGTCAAGTATCTTTTCATTATTATATGAGTATATGGTCAAGTATCTTTTCATTATTATATGAGTATATGGTCAAGTATCTTTTCATTATTATATGAGTATATGGTCAAGTATCTTTTCATTATTATATGAGTATATGGTCAAGTATCTTTTCATTATTATATGAGTATATGGTCAAGTATCTTTTCATTATTATATGAGTATATGGTCAAGTATCTTTTCATTATTATATGAGTATATGGTCAAGTATCTTTTCATTATTATATGAGTATATGGTCAAGTATCTTTTCATTATTATATGAGTATATGGTCAAGTATCTTTTCATTATTATATGAGTATATGGTCAAGTATCTTTTCATTATTATATGAGTATATGGTCAAGTATCTTTTCATTATTATATGAGTATATGGTCAAGTATCTTTTCATTATTATATGAGTATATGGTCAAGTATCTTTTCATTATTATATGAGTATATGGTCAAGTATCTTTTCATTATTATATGAGTATATGGTCAAGTATCTTTTCATTATTATATGAGTATATTGTCAAGTATCTTTTCATTATTATAACTACATAAAACTAGTCAAGTGTATTGTTTAAAGTGGAGATTTGCTATTTTATCACATTTTATATTTTAAAGAAGTTTTTTCGATAATATCTTAACACAAAGGGGATGCGCTTAAAATATCTTAACAACACAAAGGGGATACGCTTAAGGGGGTATTTTACTCTAGAAATTTGAAAAAAAAAGATTTTTTTTTGCATATTTTTAAAGTTTAGATCTTTAAGAATATGTTCTCAAAAGGAAATTTTATTCTCAATATTTAAATGAGGCAGCAATTACGTCGCACCGGAATGACTCGGATAATAATCTCAAAACTTTAAACGCGTTTTTTCTCGAAACTACATTTTTCGACCTGGTCGACATAAAATCCAACCGATTGCCTTCAAATTTGGTATGAAACTTTGATAAATGTTTTAACATCGTCCCTACCTTGGAAAATTAAAAAAATTTAATTATTAAATTTTTTTAATATTTGAAAAAAAGGGTAAAAAAAATTGAATTTTTTTTCAAACACCATTTTACGATTTTTTTTCTCTCTTTGGTAACAACGATAACAACATTATTTTTTATCAAGAAACTGTGCATGATTTTTGTTTCAAATATATGAAAGGGCTTCAATCATGTCGACCAGCTCACCCCCTTTTTTTTTACGACAAGACATAACATCTTGAATTTAAACAAAAAAAAAACAATTTTTTTTTTGTACATTCTCAAATCATCAATAAACAAACTGTAAAAAAATGCACAAGAAAAATGTTTTTAGTGTTTTTTATTAAGTCTGAAAAAACGGCCGAAATTCACGCCTCCAGAGTACAGTACCCGGCGATAAGTAATACACATCGGGCTTAAGAAAGAGACTATCGGCCATAATCGGCTACCTTCGGCTTTGTAGAACGTCATCTCTGTCATTCATACACGTGTCCGTCGCGATTTGTCAGTCAATCGTGCGACAGAGACGATGCTCTACGAAGCCGAAGTTAGCCGATTATGACCGATAGTCTCTTTCATAAGCCCGATGTATATTACTTACCGCCGGGTACTGTACTATAGAATGCCCCTTTAAAATAAACGCAAATAGAAGCGAAAAACAATAACAAATATTACGCAATCTTATAAAAGCGGAAAATCGGTTAGCAGGGAAACGCTTTCAACTGATGTCAGCAATATTTTCAAATAACCTATAAAGGAAAAGCTCTTGTAAGCAAATTTTCAGTTACAAAAACAAATTTAAAACGCAATATCGACGCAAGCACCAGTTCAAGTCTTATTGATGTAACAAAAAACATTTTTTCTTGTCATTTTCATGCAAAAATTGTTTGTTGATACGAAAAAATATGTTTTTAGGAAATATATTAAATATTTGAATCACTATTCACTGTGCATCAGGTTACATATATTGTATAATAGATAGGGTAGAAAAACTGGAGGAATAAAGACTTTCATTCCCAAAGAAGATTTGGTAGCAAAGGTCGTGCTAGTGTTCAATACAAAAGCTACTGGGTTCAATCCGGCTACTGTATTGGTTTGTGGTTTTCCTGCATTTTTTGGAGTGTTAGAAATATAAATAAAAGAGGAATGCTTAATTTTGTATTTTAAATAAATTCGACTTAAAATAACTTAAGTCGAATTTCTTTAAAAAATATATATACACGTATATATACATATAACTTTACGATTAAAATTTAACTATAATCAGGTTATTTTAAGAATGTGAATGTTCAATAAAACGAATTATTGAAATGACGCAGAACCAAAAGGCTTTTCCTGTTTCATAACGTAACTACGCAAAAAAAACTTTTATCAAATAACTCGAATGCCCATCGGACAATTGTTTCATTGATTTAAAAAAAAAACAGGGAAACCAGCGTCATTCATATTTTTCAATAAGTTATCAGAAGTTATCAGTTATCAGGAAAATACTTGTGTTCCTCAGGGGTGCGTTAGTCGAAGATGAACTCAAACCAGAAACCTTTGAATTCGAAAGTAAGCGTACAAAATACAGGTGTAAACAACTCATCTACAATTAAATGCCGAATCTATTCAGTTTAATTTAAAATTTGCATTTTGTAAATCAAAGCGAAAAAAAATATGAAGAAGATTAAGCGCTATTTTCAATTTAATGCAGATTCTTAAGATTATAAATTAAAAGATTATTTTGACTAATGATTTTACATAAAGCCTGATTGATACATGTTACAAATAAATACTTAATATATTTAAAACCAAACAAGGTAAAGTAGTGCATTCAACACCTACAATTAAAATGTGCATATTACCATATTTACAATGTGGATGTAACATCGATAATTTAGGAAGGGGGAAAGTCGTGTCAATCAACCATCTTGTTTTGTATAACCTTTACCACAAGTCTAAATGATTTCCTTTCAATATTTCATATATGACGACCGCGGTTTGAGACAAATGTCAATTTACAGTTTCGATTCGATCAAAAAGCCACGCCACACTGAGTGAACCGAGCCGGGAAACTCTCGCGAGCAGACTGGCCAACAGGAAAAGTAAAACCTTCATGATGAGGTAAAGTAGACGGAAAAACGAAGGCAGAATAGAAAAAAATACCCAGTATCTGTTTAGTATTGAAAAGAAATAGACAGAGACACCTTGCCCTTTTCATTCTGGTGGTCGAAAAATAACAGTAGTGTGTTTGCTTTCTGCAGGCTGTCAAATGTACCCTGGGTAGAAATGTATGAGGGTGTAAAAAAGGGGCGGGGCCGAGGGGAGATCCGATGACGTCAGACGTTTTGTTGAGACTTTTACTTCAGATTGAAAATTTGAATCCGCCATTTTGAGGCTCTAAACATTAAAATATTTAAAGTTATATTTAATTAGACATATTATTTATAGTTAAGCCATTAACATAGTTTAAAGACATTGTAATTTGTTTTTATCAAACACTGTTTATTCCACTTTATGTAACAGCACAAACAAGTATTTTTTGTGGTCCCCTGGTGATGAGGTGTGCACCTTGAAACCGGTAGGATTATACCGTTACATTGAGTGTATTTGATAAAATAAATTACAATGTAATTAAATACATCTTTTTGCGGAAATAAATATTTTGATAATAACCATAAACTTTGTAATTTTTTATCCAATAAAACAGATAAAACGGAAGGTATCTTGTCTTGTCTGAGTGGTTTAATATTTCAAAAGGGGGTAAAGCAAGGCTTTGTCATGTCACGCTGTTTGTTTAATATTTATATAGATTAGTGTGTGAAGGAACTACAGAGGTCAGTGGGTGGCATACCATACAAATGTCAAATGGGAATGTTTATGATGATGACATGGTAATGATGAATTACTGAGTCTGATAAGCAGATTGCTGTATGATGATGACATGGTAATGATGAATTACTGAGTCTGATAAGCAGATTGTTGTATGATGATGACATGGTAATGATGAATTACTGAGTCTGATAAGCAGATTGCTGTATGATGATGACATGGTAATGATGAATTACTGAGTCTGATAAGCAGATTGTTGTATGATGATGACATGGTAATCATGAATTACTGAGTCTGATAAGCAGATTGTTGTATGATGATGACATGGTAATGATGAATTACTGAGTCTGATAAGCAGATTGCTGTATGATGATGACATGGTAATGATGAATTACTGAGTCTGATAAGCAGATTGTTGTATGATGATGACATGGTAATGATGAATTACTGAGTCTGATAAGCAGATTGTATGAGTGGTGTTAATAGTCACGATGATAGAAAAGCGTGAAAGGAAAAGTAAATGCGGTATATGGATTAGCAATAAAAAATAGATAACTTGAGGAATTATGCCATGTATTATTTTCTCGGGCGATGTAAGAGTTACAAGGGGTATCTAACGGTGTGTAGCGTTAGAAAACAAAGTCAAGGGGGCACTAAACATATATTCTAGAAACAGTATCAAAATCTTCTAAGTCCACAACAGTTTTTTCAGACTCTATTGTATTGTGTTGTACTGAATTATATTTTCGTTGTATATAATACATACAACCTGGAGGATTTATTATCATGTAGCAATCACTGCCAACAAACCAAAGGAAGGCTTATTAAGTGAAAATCAGTATGGAAATCTTAAAAAAAAAACAATACCGACGGGAGTCGAACCAGCAACCCCTGGAATCCAAGACAGGCGTCGGTCGTACTAATTAGGCCATAGAGGTCGTCTATATATTCTCAGAATTAAAATTTGTCCCAACAAAAAAGTATATAAAAACATAAAAATTGTTCAATAATAAATTACTTTCTTATTCCACCACTTGTATTAATCTCCACTACACATGTTTCTACCTCCTTTCCCGGGGCTCTCATTAGGCGGAATGATCCCGGTTTGTTATAAAAGTAGTGCTTATGTCAGACTGGTGTCATGTTACTATGTATCACCCGCGTGGAAAGTGTGTATGGCCGGCCTATTGACACAAAGGGACAATAAAGATTCGTTGATTTTTTATTACTTTTTTGTTATGTTACTTCTTTGTTTTTGGTTATGTTACTTCTTTGTTTTTAGTTATGTTACTTCTTTGTTTTTGGTTATGTTACTTCTTTGTTTTTAGTTATGTTACTTCTTTCTTTTTAGTTATGTTACTTCTTTGTTTTTGGTTATGTTACTTCTTTGTTTTTGCTAATTACATTAATCCCGGCTACTCATTTTATTTATCACGTGTAGCCGTAATTAGTGGAATAACAAAGTGATTTATTGTTAAATATTCTAACACGGTGTTACACGAAGTTAAAGCCGAAACATTTAGTAAATTTAAAAATCATATTATTACTAAGACGGCGCTGTGACACTCATTACTAAGAATACGGTTAGCACGCATGCTTTTCACCCAGTCATCTCGGGTTCGATTCCTGGTTCTGAGTATAGTTTTACTTGGAGATATTTTTCTTTTTCGCCTAAACTCAATCATGTTCAAGTGAATATTAAAGCACGCCAGGTTCTGGAGTTGAAAAACAGTACTACTTTTTTATTGAGGAAAAACCAGTTTTGATAATATCACTAGTCATTATTATAATAATAATACTAGTAGAAGGACATTTTATATAATACCGTTTCGAGAGCAAACTCTCCTCAAAGGCGCTCTAACTCGGGACTCGAACTAAATATTATTGACGTTAAAAATATTTCTAAATAAATTAAGTTTAATGTGAGGTTATCTTTAAGCGCTTCTTAAAGCTACACATGCCATCCATATCTCTAGCACAAAGAAATATACCATTCAACGCTACATGATCAGCGCTGTAATCCAGTCTTAGCCTCTAGAATTTATTTCCAACTACTATACTTCGATCCTAGACTTTTGATAAAACATTAAAAATAACTTTAACTTAATATTCAAGTATTTTTATGCCCTCAAAATGGCGTAACGTAAAAATGGTCCGACATATCAGCTTGGTCATGGATTTTCCAATGAGCGCGTGCATGCGCATGCGCGGATCTAATCCCGTCGCTATTCGCCAGTAATCACTGTCGGAAAAACACTAGGAGTTTAGGAAATTTCCGACACAATATTCCGGTACAAACATTCAACAATTGAAATATTTGTTGCGTATTTATTTTAAAACCGTATTTCGTATTCGGATGAGTGATGAAGGTGTGTTTCAACACATAACTCAAAAACTACGAAAGCTTGAACTGTTTTTCAATTATAAACAGCAATTTCAATATATTTCATACATGTCCCAAAAATATTTTTTAGGTTATGCTAGAAAATAATGTGGTTCTTTTCTATGATGATTTTCATTTGAGAAATTTCAATGTCTGAAGAAATGTCATTGTTACTCAGGGTATGGAGTAGAAAAAGAATAAAGAGGGGTGTGGGGTACATACGAGTACATATCACCACGAATTGTTCCTTGCGAGGTAGACAGAGACAGCAGGTGTCCATAATTTCCTATCCAAGCACACAACTTTCAAATTCATGTTATATATTTAGTCGTATACGGAACAGTCTAGCGAGTTTATTGGCATGTACCAATATCTTCCAACTACTAGAAACATGTAAGAGGCCTTAAGTGAAAGACGGGCGTGGGGCGCCCAAACCAAACGCCCATTCCCGCATAATCAATCCACCCCAACACAAAAATATGTGCACGCATAATCAATCCACTCCAACACAAAAATATGTACACACATAATCAATCCACTCCAACACAAAAATATCTACACGCATAATCAATCCACTCCTACACAAAAATATGTACACGCATAATCAATCCACTCCAACACAAAAATATGTACACGCATAATCAATCCACTCCAATACAAAAATATGTACACACATAATCAATTCACTCCAACACAAAAATATGTACACGCATAATCAATTCACTCCAACACAAAAATATGTACACGCATAATCAATCCACCCCAACACAAAAATATGTACACGCATAATCAATTCACTACAACACAAAAATATGTACACGCATAATCAATCCACTCCAACACAAAAATATGAACACGCATAATCAATCCACTACAACACAAAAATATGTACACGCATAATCAATCCACTCCAACACAAAAATATGTACACGCATAATCAATCCACTCCAACACAAAAATATGTACACACATAATCAATCCACTCCAACAGAAAAATATGTACACACGTAATCAATCCACTCCAACACAAAAATATGTACACACGTAATCAATCCACTCCAACACAAAAATATGTACACACATAATCAATCCACTCCAACAGAAAAATATGTACACACGTAATCAATCCACTCCAACACAAAAAAGCACATCGAATCTTAAACATATTTACAGATGTCTCGAAAGATTGGAGAAAAAGAAAGTCAACGAAAAAATATAACGGGTCACGCCGTGGCGTCGGATTTATGGATCAAACAAACAAAAATGCTCTCGAAGAGAATTTTTCAAGGCATTAAAACTGTATTCAAATATGTCCGAAACTACAGCATGGTCATCACTCAATCGATGCAATCTGGTTACGGGATAATACGAGGAGTAGTTAGCTCTGCGACTCTCGCACCGGAATATATCCCGCAGTCTCGTACTTCTCGGAATCATCCTGCAGTCTTGTACTTCTCAAAGGAATTCGGAATTCAACCTTTGGCTAATGTGAAACATATAAAGAAACGTATTTATCTATTATCTCCCTTTTCCCCCCTCCCCAGTCTACTCACACAATACGTCACACTGTGTCCATTATGACTCGAGTTGATTTTAATCATATTTTTTGTGTTTCGTATATTGTTTGTGGGTCGCAGATAGTACATACACATATAAACCAACACGCCATTTCTCTGTCTAGATAGGCAGTGAGTGCTGACCTAGATAATACTAGGCGCGTCCAGAAAGTAAAGAACGATTGCGCACTACGCCCTGCGCCGATCTCCCACCACCGCGATCGTGTGCGCGCCAGTTAGCTCCTTCCCTCGCTTCAGTGCGAGCCGAGTTTTGTTGCTGAATGGTTGTGCGTCTTTGTTCTGTAAACTTTTAAAATGGCTGCGCCCATCGAAAATCCCGCCAAATGTGAAGTGCGTAGTGTCATTCGTTTTCTGAATGCACAAAATGTTCGGCCTATCAAAATGTATAGCTATTAAGCACAGTACATGAATATTTCCCACAAATTTCACGATCGCTCCTACATGAAATAGTGACAAAGCACCTTGGCTACAAAAAACTATGTGCTCGGAAAAGAAAAACCGAACCTCAACACCAGAAAAGTGATGGCAACAGTTTTTTTGGACCGAAAGTGTTTGATCCACGTGGGGTTTATGCCAAGAAGACACACAATAAACTCAGAGGCCTATTGTGAAACTCTTCAACGACTTAGACGCGCCATCCAAAACAAGAGACGTGGAATGTTGTCGAGAAAGGTGGTTTTGATTCATGACAATACGCGGCCTCGTGCATCAGTCCGAACGCAGCGAGAACTTCAAAATTTTAAGTGGGAACTTTTTGGACATCCTCCTTACAGCTCTGACTTGGCACCAAGTGATTTTCACTTATTCCCGAAACTAAAGGAATTATCGGATGGAAAACAGTTCGCAAACGATGAAGACCTCAAACAAGTGACAAGTGACATCCTGGCTCAAATCTTTGGCGGTGGAAGAGTATAACATCGGAATTGAAAAATTGGTTCCACGTTACAATAAGTGCCTTGACAGCTATGGCGGCTACATTGAAAAATAGAGTAAGGTACTGTGACTTTGTAAATAAAGTTTTGTGTTGATATCTTTCGTTTTTATTTAGTTATGCCAAAACGTTCTTTACTTTCTGGACGACCCACGTACGTCATCTGGTAGAAGGCGGGCTGATATAGACTTGGGGCGACTGGGCAGAGCATCGGTAAGAAACGACAACAGGCGGACTACCAGAGCCACCTTACGAGTACTTAATAGAAGCTATCACTCTATATTAAGAGCAAATTGGAAACTAAATATGTAAAAGCGTTGATTTATTTAACAAGTTGCATAAGTCGTAAAATCTTTCGAAACTTATTTAAATATGGTACATACCATCACGCCGTTTCCCTGTTGGGGTAGGCAGAGAGGACCGGGCGCCAGACTTTTCTATCTCAACACGCTCATCTTTCGCTCCTACATACATACATACATCTCCTCATACAACTCTTACGATTCCTTAACTTTCTACATTTCCTTTCTTTTAAAATATCACCAAACGTACTAGATGTCCAAACCATCTCAGAGTGCTACTCTTCATCTTACTCAACAATCAGCACAACAAAACTTCACATCGATCTTTAATCACTTCATTCAGAAATTTATCATACTGTTAAATATTATACTTATAGATTTCATTGTATTGTCAAGTTCCTGAATAAAAAAATTAAAACACACAACTTCCTCGTTGACTGAAAAAGATTGCCACATGGCAATAAACCCGACAGGTCGTTCTTCTGTATACAACAAAAATATAAAACAAAAAAGTGTTAAAATTCCTCGACAACGCGGGTTTGTGGCAAATGAAATAATTATTACGTTTTTTTTTTATCATTTGAATTAAATTTTATTTGCATTTTTATGTTACCGGGCAGAGAAACGTTCTTCCTAGAAACCTTTATTCGTTTTATAACCGAGGTTATAAAGACGTTTCGCAGTAAAATTTTATCGTGTCGACATGTCTCGTTTCCTTCCTTTATATCGCTTTAGAACAGTTTTAAAAGACAAATCCTGACGGTAATATTTTTTCTCTCGTAATGGCGGTATTAAAGAATATAAAAAGAAGTGACACGCACGCAAAGTATTTACACACATATTATACTTGTATATCTCAACGCAGAGCCGCGCTTGCTAACAGACAAAACTAGATATTTGCTTAGGGGCGCCAAGTCACAGGGAGCGCCCAAAGATTCATAAATAGGTTATAAAAATATGTACAAGCACAATTTTTATGAACGTGGAACAATGCATTCACTTCAGTTCATATTTAAAATCTAATGATGGCCACGACTGTTCAATGCTCCAGTTCACCAAACTGACACCATTTCTAATAGTAAAACCAGTTCAGAAGTGAATCTGCCGGATAGCGAACCTGGGGTACTCGCTTGCTTAGCGTGAATGCTAATCGTTAGACTGCGACCACCGGCACATTTTTTTTCAATTGATCACATTGCGTTTATGCGTGCACATGTCCGCTATCTGTTCGCGTGTGTCAGTGTATTAGTGCACGTTAGTGTATGTTAATGTGTGCATGTAGATACAGAACAGTACCCGGCGGTAAATAATACACATCGGGAATAAGAAAGAGACTGTTGCTTTATAGAGCGTCGTCTCTATTGCACGATGCGCTAACAGTCCGTGCGGCAGAGACGACGCTCTACAAAGCGACAGTCTCTTTCTTAAGCCCGATGTGTATTACTTGTGACTCCTTTAAGTATCTTGGGTCACTCATCCATAGCGATGGAGGATGTGCAGCAGATGTAACACATAGAATTCGTGTGGGATGGATGAAGTTTAGATCAATGACGGGAGTTCTATGTGATCCGAAAATGCCAGTAAAGTTAAAAGGAAAAGTATACCAAACGATTGTCAGACCCGCACTCCTCTATGGCTCCGTATGCTGGAAGATGTATAACTCTTACTCAAGGCAACTAGAAACTACTGAAATGCGCATGCTAAGATGGTCAGCAGGTGTGTCCCTAAGAGATAACATAAAAAGCTCACGCATTCGTGGAAGCCTAGGTGTTACAGACATCAACAGCAAGATGGAGGAGAGGCGATTGAGATGGTATGGGCACGTTGGACGCAGAGCACCTGATCACATTGTGAACCAGGCAATCTCCATGGATCTTCCTCGAATAACAACCAGAGGAAGACCAAAGAATTCATGGGTGGTGCAAAAAGATAACCTGATGCAGAGGCACGGCCTGGGGGACGTAGTCTGGGACAGAAGAGCATACAACCTGAGGATGAGGAGAGCTGACCCCAACAGTCTTCGCAGACAATGAGTTGGGATGGAGCCAGGGAGAAGAAGTGTATTACTTATCGCCGGGTACTTGTACCTCATTTGTAGATTAACGTCGTAAAATGTAGTGGTTTCTTGTGTGCGAAATACACCATTCGAAACGGAAAGCGTAAGCATTTTTTTAGGGGGGTTGGGGGGGTGTAAATTGTCTAGGGGTGCGTCTATACAAATGCGCACATTAACATATGCTAACGAGCACTAATAGATAGCGGACATGTGCGGGCATACACACATTGTGATCGATGTGCCGGTGGTCGCGATCTTACGATTAGCATTCACGCTAAGCAAGCAGGTACCCCAAGTTCACTTCCGAACTGGTTTTACTATTAGACCATTTTACATCTGAATTTATGTTTTTTGTAGCATATATGCTGCTCAACATAAATTATTATTAAGCAACACAAAATATAGCTTTATAAAATCTCTGCCTAACGAATAGCTGCAGCAGATTAAACCTGCGGATCATTTTGGAACGTGGATCCTCTAGCTTACTGAAATGCAACATCTTGCACGCTATAAACCAATACACGCACAGTCGTTTCCAATCAATAATTTACTTGACAATCATACTGGACTTCCAGTCCGGGGAGTAAGGGTTCAGATCCCATTGGAAATCAGTTTATCAAAAAAAAAAAAAAGGGATTTCGGTCTGGTTATCACTAAAGCCTGTTTAATATCTTACTTGTTGGTTGGAAGAGATAGCGACAAGGCAATAAACCTGCCAGGTTGAACTGTACACAACGAAAGTGTAATTCTTCTGTGGTATGGTATTCTCCTCCTTATAAACACAATTGTGGTGCGGATATGTTCGATTGAAGAGCGGTCCGGAGACAACACTGAGCGAGCCTATGGATTTAGAACCACTGGAATAAACAAATTACTTGTGGTTATACTAAAACATGAATGGCAAATACTACCGTATGCGGAGGTTCAATATTCATGAACATAGCTTACAGCTGGAACATAGCTTACATCCTGGAAGCCTCATTGATTCACTTTTAAAAAACAAAACAAAAAAGAAACTTATAAAAGATTATATATTTAACGACACCTATAAGCATACCTATAAATGGAGCAAAGTCCTATTTATAAAAAATATATCAAATGAAATAACCAAAAATATTCCAAGTCACATAAAGCCAGCTTTTTACACTAACTTTAATCTCCGGAAACTCTTATTTAATGGGAAAGGCAAAAATGGAATACTTAGCAACAGTGGTGTGTATAAACTTTTATGTGCTGACTGTGATAATTTATATATAGGAAAGGCAGGAAGATCTTTTGAAAAGAGATTTCGTGAACACCAATCTGCCTTAACAAATCCTCTAATTTATTCTGAAATGGCTAATCATTGTCACCGTGAGAATCATACTTTTTCTATCGATGATGCCAAATTCTTACATATTAGCGGCAACGGAAATAAATTGGACAGATTAGAGGCCCTAGAAATTTCTAAGTCAGTATACCGATCGGAGCATCTGTTGAATAGTTATTTCCCCAAAATCTCCCCGCTCTGGGCCGAAATTATACCTAGCCTTCCTCTCACCCCCACCCCGCCTCCAACCGTTGAAGTGTCTATATCGGTACCAGTTCGAACAGCATTTAGTATTGTTTGCGCTCCCCTGAAGATGAGGTGAAAGCCTTGAAACCGGTAGGGTTATACCGTCATAAAAAAGTGGAATAAACAGTGTTTGTTAAAAATAAATTACAATAGCTTACAGCGCTACCTGTTGAAATCTCTTTTTGAAAATTTATGAATGGTTTGGTCTATCTCGTCCATTGTAGGTCCATCCCGAAACCTTCGGATGGGAGACAGGAATTCTACTATTTAGGGCATTTAGGCCATGGACGTCGTCGATCGCCATATTCAATTAATCAGATTTTCTTGATAACATCTTAAGGATGAAGATTACAACACCATTAAAATGTCAGTATAATGTGTATATATATCATTATATGTATTATAATGAACATAACATTTCTGAAAATTCTTGCCGAGTAATACTCGTGTAAGCAGATTCTGGAGTATTACGTAAAAGAATATTTAACAATAAATAACTTTGTTATTGCACTAATTACATTAATCCCCGCAACCCATGTTTCTATCTCCTATCACAAGGCTCTCATCAGGGGGAACTATTTTATTTTTTTAAAGAATAGATGATCTAAGTCATAGGTATCCTTATGCCATCGAACACTAGGTGGTGTCATTTGAGGGGAGTAGCACAGCGCGGGGTTTGAACCGACAACCTTTCGCACGGAAGTCCACTGAAGTTACCGCGCGACCATGCACCTCACCAATTGATAAATATTCTAATATGGAGTTCCCAAAGTTAAAGCCAAAACCGAAAATAATATGTTATAGATCATATACACTGTATGCGATTTAAACTGTAATGTTTTATGATAAATATTACTTCAAGAGCGCTCTCAATTAATGTACTACTAGTTCCAACCCGTGAAATATTCACGGAAGTAAAACAAATTCTACATTTATGAAAATATATATTCATAAATGTTAAATTTGTTTATACATATATCATTTCTCGAATGACGCCATAGAGGCGGCATGCATTGTATGGTGTATTACTCGAGTGTCGCCAAGAAAATAAAGTCTTATTTCTCAATATTTTTAATATATTGGGTTTTCAGCATATTAGCACAATTAAATATTAAATAAGTTACGGAATTTGATCGAGTAAGGTAGGTTAGTTCTGCAGATAACTATATTATTCCTAGCACGCACGGGGAGGCGAGATAGCAACACAAAATACCACTCTCAACACACAATGGAATCTTTTATTCGGAGACAAACAACTCCCAAGGGCGACACGTGTACTTTCCTGGTATATTATTACCGTATAGGCTAACTGTGCTGAGAAATCTAATTCAATGCGTACTGCACTGGCATATTGTTGTCACATTTCAATAATTATTGGAGTCCCTAAAATGGTGGAGGAAACTCTTTTTTTGGGGGATGGAGGTGTGTGTCATAAACTCTTATGTACTTTATAAAGTTTCCAAGGAAGAAAACAATGAAAAACCGATGACACATTTGAAATTTGTGAAATTATTGGTCGATCAATTAGTAGGAGATTATCGAGGAGATACTCCATTTCGACGACGCACTGCTCTTCTCCCTACAGAAGACCGACTTATAAATAAATTGCATATTCTACGTTCTGGAACTAAGAAGGACTGCGCAGTATGTTCCAATAGAAAAAATCCAGTTGGAAGAAAAGAAACACGATTATATTGCGAAACCTGCGAAAGTAAACCTGGACTACACTTTGGGGACTGTTATGTAAAAAATACCATACAATGAGAAACTTCAAATAATCAATTTTCATGTCCATTCTATTCCTTAGATACCTATTTTACCAAAACAAAATAAAAAAAAAAAGTTTTTTTATTTTTATAAATTTAATTATATTTCAACGTAATTGTTTTTTTTTTTTTCTTAAAAAATGCTTTGAGTTGGTGGTAGGCACATAACAAAAAGCTTTCGAGTGCAAAGGGTTAAATTTGATTTCATACAAACACTAGTGAACATGAATATACTGTTTTCAAACTAATTATTTCTTCCACATTCACTGATAACTTAAGCAAAGGCCAAAGAATTTTGTTTATCTAAGATTAAAACTTCAAATTAAAGAAGACAGACGTAATTTTTTTAGTTATCGCAAGTGCTCAAAATGATGGCAGGCACTGTGTAAAAGTTTGTATACATATTTTTGAGAAACCTATATTATGAGAAAAAAACAAGAACGACAAAACTAATGCTATTTCTAGTGCGCATTCTTCATTTAATGGATTTGGGTTTGTTGCCTGTAATTTTTCATGATCCCAGTAAACTAGGATTTAACCTGTATCTTATTGGGGTTGATACTTTATAACGATTGTTGATTATTATCCAATTCTTTCATCGAAGATTTTCACTAACTTCATAAGTTGTGAGACTTAGCTACGAGTATGTACCACATAAGTCAATCCATAGCAGTACGAGAACAATAGAAAAAAGAACAATACTTAATGGAAAATACATGGACTCACCTAGGTTTTTGTAGCATGTACATGGCATCGTCAATATCATCTCTGGCATTCTTGTACACGTGCCCATCACACGTCATGATGGTGCCGCACGAGCTAGCCGGACTGAGGACCGACGACAGTGAGGTGTTGAGCGCGTCTATGGCCTCCTCTGCAGGCTGGTTCAGCGAGCACAGGGAGCGGGCTTGTGTAATTATCGGCTGGGTTTTGCGTAGAACGGTCGGTGAACGGGATGGAGAACAGTTCGGTGAATTGTCTCTTGACACTCGAGGTGTACTTTCTAATGAACTCAAAGCACCCAGTGGACTAAGATTTCCACCTGACACTATTGTATCACTGCCTGAATCTAAAAAAATATATGTATAGTTTAACATTAAATATCCGTAGAAGAAAAAGAAAAAATGGAGAATAAGTAAAACTGGGAAAAGTGCAATGATTTTATTAAATTATAGGAACATTCCATTGCAAACAAACGTTGTATTATATTACGAGGCATATCCAGAAAGTAAGTGTACTGAATTTTTGTAGGTAACAATTTTTTTTATTTAAACAAAAAAATTACGTGGTTACCGTAGTACATATGTAAGCTATTTTTCGACATAGTTGCCATTCCTCTCAATGCAGGTGGTGAAGCGGGGTATAAACTTTTTGATGCCCTCCTCGAAGTAGTTTCCCGCCAACCCCTCCGTCCACTTCTCCACCTCCTCCTTTACCTCCTCGTCGGTTGAAAACCTTTTACCACCCATGTGCAGCTTCATGGAGGTAAAGAGATAGTAATCTGAAGGTGCTAGGTCAGGGGAATGCGCAGGATGGTTCAGGACATCCCATTTAAACGAGGCGAGCAGTTCCTTCGTGGCGTTGGCCGTGTGTGGTCTGGCATTGTCGTGCAGCAGGCAGACTCCCTTTGTCAGCATGCCTCTCCTCTTGTTCTGAATCGCCGTCCGCAATTTTTTTAGGGTCTCACAGTATCTTGCAGAGTTGATGGTCTCCCCTTGAGGCATATATTCAATTAAAATTATGCCTTGACAGTCCCAAAACACGGATGCCATGATTTTCTTGGCTGAAATTGTGGTTTTGAACTTTTTGGCGGAGTGTGAAGAGGTGTGACGTGACCGTTTTTAAACTCGCGACACCACTTGTACACACTCGTACGATTCATAGCTTTATCACCATATGCAGTTTTCACCTCATTATAAACCTCAACAGGAGGTTTTCCTTTCCAAACGAGATAACGGATGACACCGCATATTTCACACTTGGCGGGAGATTGGATTGACATTTTTCACGAAACGTTTTGTCGCGTCGACACTTCTCAACGTACTGACCTCGAACCGGTCTCGTTGCGGAGGGGAAGGATCAGGCTACACGGAAGTGTAGCCAACATGTCAAAAATAAAATCCATCCGGTCGTGAGAGCCTCAGTACACTTACTTTCTGGATACGCATAGTACTTTATTGAAAAGGTCTTTCAAATTGAGCGTTTTTTTTTTGTTCTAATTTTTTTAATTCTTAAATAAAACACACAATTTGCTTTGATTTCAAAAAACTTTTTATTGGTCATTGAAGTATAATGTATGACATTTAAACACAAAAAACAATATCTGCCAAATGTCCACCTTTTGCAGCTCCACAGATGTCCACTCTCTTGTCAAAATTTTCCATGACATTTTGGCATAATTGCGGTTCTAACCCACAATAATTTCATCCTTCAGCTCAGGAATTGATCGGGGGTCATTCTTATAGACCTGGCTTTTCGCGTAACCTCAGAGAAAATAGTCAAACAATGTCAGATTACATGATCTCGGTGGCCAATTAATATCATAGTTTCCGGAGATTACAATACATAAAATAATTCAACCATTGGAACGCGTTATTGTATTGTATACGACTCCATTTTTATAAATGTCATACATTACACTTCTTAAATGTCACAAATCCCGGGCAAGTTCGCGATGCCATCTGTGTTTTATCCAAGAATTTAAAAAACAATTAGAATTATATTATTTAAGGTATTAACATTGTGGAGGTTTAAAGACATTGTAATTTGTTTTATCAAACACTGTTTATTGCACTTTATGTAACGGTATAACCCTACCGGTTTCAAAGTTTTCACCTCGTCATCAGGGAGCACAAACAAGACTGAATTCTGTTCGAACTGGTACTGACAGACACACTTCTAAAGGTAAACATTCGGGTTTGGGATTGTGGGTGGAGGTAGGCAGGAGACAACCTCAGCGAGCAGTGGCGAGATCCTTAGAATATGTGTTTGCCAGATGTTCACCCTGATGCACTGATTTAGATATTTCTAGGGCCTCTAATCTGTCTCATTTATTTCTGTTACTACTTCTTCTTCCTGGCACTCTCCCAACTCATTGCCTAGGTAGGCTGTTGGGGTCGGCTCTTCTCGTTCTCAGGCTGTATATTCTTCGGTTCTGGGTGTCGCTTTCATCTAGGCCGTTTCTCTGAGGATTTTGGAGCATTGATTTATCCAGGAGTTTTTTGGTCTTCCTCTGGATGGCTGTCAAGGAAGATCCACAGACATTGCCTGATTTACAGTAAGATCTGGTGGTCTCCGTCTTATGTGCCCGTACCATCTCAGCTGTCGATTGCTGTCGATTATTTCTGTTACTACTGATATTTAAAAATTTGGCATCATCGATAGAAAATGTATGATTTTCATGGTGACATGATTAGCCATTTTAGAATAAATTAGAGGATTTGTTAAGGTCGATTTGTGTTCACGAAATCTCTTTTCAAATGATCTTCCTGTCTTTTCTATATAGAAATTATCGCAGTCAGCACACGCTGCCAATTATCACAGTCAACAGGATCTCAGATATTCTTAGGATCTTGCCCTCGCTCGCTGAAGTTGTCTCCTGCCTCTCTCCACTCCCCATCCCCAAGCCAAATTTTACCTTTAGAAGTGTGTATGTCGGTAACAGTTCGAACAGAATTCAGCCTTGTTTGTTCTCCCTGATGATGAGGTGAAAACCGTTACATAAACTGGAATAAACAGTGTTTGATAAAACAAATAACAATAAATTAAGATGAATTACCTGCATCAAAGGCATCATAAAATTCATCTTCTGAGTTGTCATAAAATCTTGAGGGTCGTTTTTTTTTACTTGTAGTCTGAAAAACAAACACAACAGCTATGAAATGTGATTTTAAAACGAAAAAATTAAGAGAATAATCTTTTCAATATATAATTAATTTATCCAATTTGAAACTACAACTTTTTTCAGATAAACTGTAGTATAGCGCTCATTACAATTACCTCAAGAGCAGTGTTGTTTGAAAGATAGGGCAAATGCGGCTCCGAGAGCTGCATGCGGCTCTTCGTTGGGTTAAGTGCGGCTCCCAATGTCTCTTATAAAATATAGATACTTTCTTTCCCTATTATACTTGTATTTTCGCGATTTTCCTTTCTAAATGTTGCAAGTGACAAGATGCGCATGTATGAATGCAACTGTCAAAGACGCAAGTATTGGTGTATATGATACATGTGTGCTGTGATTTCAATGTGTAGGGTGCGCGCGCATCTCCTGCCTCTTTATGTGCGCAAACCACACAAACCGTTTGTAAAATCAAACCGAAAAAAAACTATGTTTGTAAAATCAAAACATCATTCGCAGCTAACAAACGAGCATTTAACAGAATTGCTGCGAACAGCTGTGACAAATTTTACACCAAATTTGAGAGATTTAGCTTAAAGTGTTAAATAAACTTTTTATTATATTATATTTTAATTAAATAAATTTTGAACTAATTATTTTGTGATTTCTTTCTCATTTATTTTCTTATATGTGTATTTTCTTATATGTGTATTTTCTTATATGTGTATTTTTTATACTTTATATAGCAATTAAGATTTGTGTAGAATATGTAATAAATTAGAATGAGTGTATTTAATACTACGTGAGAACGTGACTATGGTGTGGCTCTTTATATATATGAAAATCCAGAATGTGGCTCTCGTTGACTTCATATATGCCCACCCCTAGTCTATACCCTCCCACAATACTCCCAAATATTAAGGGGCCTCGCAATGTTCCAACTGGACTCTCTTCCACACAACATTCTTAGTATAACAAACCAGAAGATGATTGAAGCAGTAATTAACATGTGGCTTCAGGATAAGCAGATACCCTTAGTAAAGTGAAGAAGTGCTCGCAGGGATGAATTGATTAAAATGTATGGGTTAACTTTGTTATTGTGTAACGTTTGCCTGATTATTTTTTTCCCTATTGTATGGCACTGCTTACATGCCAATGTTGAATTTTAATTCTTGTTGTTTTTCAATTTGTATCAAAAACGTCATTTAACCGTTGAAATAAATAATTTATTAATTGATTTGGTATTTATATCATAAAACTCCATTTCTAAACACAGTGATTTAATACTTACATGTGGAAAAAATTCTTTACAGTAAATTAAAGTGAAGGCCTGTTTCGCTCTTGTTAATTTCTTATTTTTGTTTTAATCCACAAATTTTAATACATTTTGCTATATTAGCTTGGTAAGCAACGTATTTAGTATAGTTTGACAATGCTTTTGTAAAGTGAAACAGGTTTCACTTTAATTCAAGTTTATTGCGTAGATTTTTTTCACACTTAAATGTTAAATAATTCTGATCAGAAACAAAATAAAATATCCGAAAACTTATTAAAAACTAATTGACCTCACGCCAAGAACTGCAAAGACAGAAGGAAATATAACATTTTTATGATAAACATTTTTCCTGTTCCTGTAGACTCTCGATTATTTGGGGTTACATTAACTGGGTTGCTAACTAACCAGGGAAATAAAAAAAAACCAAATTTTTTACAACTTAGAAATATTATTTAAAATGTAAAAAAAAATCATTCAGCTACATAATGTGGACCAGAAAATTAAACTGATGAAATTATGAACAAGCATCGATAAGAAATACCAGTCGACGACGTGGTCATTACTATTTGAGCGTGCTTAGATTCATTGTTTCAAGGTGTCCTATTTGGGTCATGTACTTAGAGGAGCAAAGTACAAATTACTGCACCTGATCATCCAAGGCAAAATAGAGAATCGAAGAGATGTTGGCACGAGGCAAATCTCCTGGCTCCGCAATACACGTGATTGGACTGGTATAAGGAGCGTTGGGGATCTCTCTCGGGCTACCGGGGACAAAGATGCCTACTCTCAGGTGATAGTCAACGTTGGGGGGACCTGACATGACACTGGGAAGAAGAAGAAGATTCGTTGTTGCATCAAATCAAATCGGTTGATTTATTGTTGACTTATTATTATTTTTTTACTTGATTTAGTATTTCATGTCACATAGCTGAGTACTGAAGTTTTATGCTAATTTTTCCTGCAAATTTTTAGTGGCAATTAATCCAGGTCATTTTTTCCTTTTCACCCCAAATAATTGAGAGTATACAGTATTTTTTTTGTCACAATGAATTGCAAACTGCAGTTTTTCTCTAAAATGCCTTTAGCAATAGGTTCTCCAGGTTGTATTTTCTCACCTTATTCTCTGAGATTTGCTCTGCGAAAGATTGTTCTAGGTCATGATGCTCAGCAGCGAGCACAGCCAGTGCTTCTTCCAGCACACGGCAGCGTTCCCGCTCAGCACGCAGCTTCGCCCCGCGTGTCTCGTCCGCCTGTCGCACTAGCGCCGCACAATGCCGTAGTGTACTCAGCAGCCTCTGCCCTGTAGACGCCGCGTGTTGGAAGCGCTGCAATGATGTAAGCTGAATAAATATTTAGATATTTTCTTGAAAATTAAAGTGGATATACATACCAGGTCTGTAAATATGAAACTGGAATTTACTCATAGATGGCTCTAGTTGTCAATGTAGTGACTGTCAAACTCCATCATTGGTGACTTTTTCTTGTGTTTACATTTATCAAAGACTTTTAACTCACAACAATACAAGTTTAATACAACTACATATGTTTTAATAGCGTTGAACATGTCTGTTTTTGTGCCTGAAAACTACGATTTACGGACAGCATTGATTTTCTGTTACCATTTGAGGAAAACTGTTGCAGAATCGCATCGAATGCTTGTCGAAGCTTACGGTGAGCATGCTCTTGGTAAATCACAGTGCTTTGAGTGAAACCGTTAATACTGAACGCTACCGACAACCAATGATGGATTTGAAGCAAGCATTGCGTGAAAAACAACAAGAATATCAAAAGAGGCAACACAATGTGATTTTGCTTCATAATAATGCACCATTGTATACAGCAAAACCGGTCAAGGAAACGATTGAGGTATTTAGTCGGCAAATACTTTCACATGCGGCTTACTCACCAGACTTGGCTCCATCCGATTACTACTTATTTGCATCGATGGAACACGCACTTGCAGAGCAGCGCTTCACTTCTTACGAAAATGGCTCGATGATTGGTTTGCCTCAAAAGAACAACAGTTTTTTTGGCGTGGCATCCACAAATTGCCAGAGAGATGGGAAAAATGTGTAGCTAGCAATGGGCAATAATTTGAATAAAATATTTTTTACCATTTTCATACAATAAAACTGTATTTTCTATAAAAAATTCCAGTTTCATATTTACAGACTTGAAAATATTATATAATCTACAGCAGCGACTCCAAACAATTTTTCTTTTTCCTTCGATAAAATATTGGCCTAGTGGAATCTTTAGAACATTGATAAAAATTAGGAGACCTAACAAAATTTTTTTGCAAACACCTTCCATACGCTGTCTCATACAGCTCCTACAATTTATCTTACTTCTTACGTTTTCTTCTGTAAAAATATCATTTACTTGATCCAACCATAATTGTGCCTCCTTGGTCTTCCTCTACAATCCCTTCCACTCGCCTTCCACTCGCCTTCCACTCACATTTCCACTGTATGCATGTTTTATTAGACTTTCTTCATTTACTTGATCCAACCATAATTGTGCCTCCTTGGTCTTCCTCTACAATCCCTTCCACTCGCCTTCCACTCACATTTCCACGGTATGCATGTTTTATTAGACTTTCTTCATTTACTTGATCCAACCATAATTGTGCCTCCTTGGTCTTCCTCTACAATCCCTTCCACTCGCCTTCCACTCACATTTCCACTGTATGCATGTTTTATTAGACTTTCTTCATTTACTTGATACAACCATAATTGTGCCTACTTGGTCTTCCTCTACAATCCCTTCCACTCGCTTTGCACTCACATTTCCACTGTATGCATGTTTTATTAGTATTTCTTCATTCATTCGTTCCACATGCCCAAACCATATCAGAGTGCTTTTTTCATCTAATTCCCCACATCATCCTTAAGTTCACATTCATCCCTAATCACTTCATTCTGTATTCTGTCATATATTTTCAGTTCATGTATTCTTCTCAGTGTATGCATTTCTACAGCATTTATTCAGCACTTAAATAATGTAAAAGATTGTATACCATATAAGTGGATTGATGAAGAGTGTTCCCGACTTGTATGCTCTTTTCTAACGCCGTAACAAGTGCTCCGCACTCTCCCAGCTGTGACTCAAGCAGCGCGAGGTGGTTTGTGGCATCCGTAATGGCGTCTTGCATGCTTCCCAGGGGTTTGCCCTCCCCATCCCCTCCGCCTCCCTCCTCTTCATCCTCGTCTTCCTCACAACCCTGGCCATTTGCTCTCTCACACCCCCACAAGTAGTAGGCAGAATACGCTATGTGCTCTTTTAATGCTGTCATCCATTCCTAAAAAATATAAAAAATCATTTTATCTCCATTCAGACAATCAGACGAAGATGACGATCTGTGCACTTGGATGATTTAACTCGAGAGTCCACTCCTGAATCAGCAATACCTTCATCAGCAGTGTGGATACCTTCTTCTATGTAGATATGGTAGAAGTAACAGATATCCTTATACTCAATACCTTTTGTTTTTGAGGTGCCGTCTCCTATGAGAGGTTGGCCACCATCATGACAATTCTTATCTTGTTCACTCCAGCCCGGAACAACTCTACCCAAACCCCTACCGCTAGTTCTTAAGCCAAAAGATGCAGTGTCTTCCACTATCTCGATTACCATTTATTTTTCCCTGGATAATCAGTTGCGTAATGTGACCGAGATGCTGCAACTACCAAATACTAGGCATGAGAAATGTCTGTTACTTCAGGAGAGTAGCATAGTGTGTAATAACACCTTGACTGTAGAAGTCATATGATTTTGAAAGAAGAGGATGATTCATTATGGTGCTAGATTTGTAAAATTATCTTTAATTATTTAATTTAGTTTTAAGAACAACACTATCTGTGGGCTGAAAAACATCTGGTGTCCCCGTGGCTGGGCTCGCCCTATATTGGTGGGGTGTAACTTGGCCGGGGGGATGTTATTAGATGAGCCCAAACCTTTTGATAGCTTCTGTTTTTTAATGTATTCTCTTGTTTAATGTGTTCTTGAAATATATCTAAATGTATTATGTACATACTATGTTGCTATCAATAATTTGTTCTTGAAATATATCTAAATGTATCATGCACATACTATGTTGCTATCAATAATTTGTTCTTGAAATATATCTAAATGTATTATGTACATACTATGTTGCTATCAATAATTTGTTCTTGAAATATATCTAAATGTATCATGCACATACTATGTTGCTATCAATAATTTGTTCTTGAAATATATCTAAATGTATTATGTACATACTATGTTGCTATCAATAATGTGTTCTTGAAATATATCTAAATGTATCATGCACATACTATGTTGCTATCAATAATTTGTTCTTGAAATATATCTAAATGTATTATGTACATACTATGTTGCTATCAATAAACCTTTATTTATATTTATTTATTTATTTTATTTATCTTACTAGTAACACTCAGGGTTACTTTATGAAAAAATGCTTAGCATCTGAAACATCCCATTACATAGAATACATATTACTTCATCAAGACAGGCCTAGAAAATTACAGGGCTAGGTGGAAAATTGGAATGCGAGACCTTATTTATTTATACCTACATCCAGTGCGGTTTTTTGCGGTGGAGCACAGTGGAGCGGCACTCCACCACCTTTTTTACGGTATACAAAAAGCTTGATTGATAAGAAGTGAGCTCCGGCACCTTTTTTTTATAAAAAAAGCACTGCCTGCATGAAAAAACTGTGAAAAATAGGCCAAAAAATGTCCAGATATTTTCACCCACAAAAGATCCATTTAAAATATATCACAATTCGAATTGTATCACAATTCACACCAACCTCCATTAATAATATTATTAACTGACTTTGAATTTTAAAAGGTGGCTTGAACTTCCTGTCGTAAAAACTCAATTATGAATAAGAATCCTTAATTACGCCAATCGAAATAAGCAGTGGTGTACACTCTGTAACGCCATTCAAATTTGAAGCCAGCATTCGTTACATCTACTTATGTTGCCTATTTTTAATTAATAGGATACCGAGTGTGAATTAAGATAAATACTCAATAGGCACTTGTTGTTCACTGTGTGATGATACTGATTTTATTTGAGCAGAAAGGACACGGCACCAGCACAATTTAACGAGACCAAGTATTTCTCTACATACAAATAACAAGAATTAGAAGCCACCTAATTGGAATAGGCTAGGCTTTATGCATATTATGTTAGTTACACTCCATTTTTTTTTTTTTTTTGTCATGAACTCGGAGCTAAGTGCACCTGCACTTTTTGCACCTATTTCAAGCCGGTCCTACACATTATTAACAGATTCCAATACATTCATCTCTTAGAGCAAGAGTTCCCAAAGTGGTCGATATCGATCCCCTGGGGTCGATTTGATTTTTCTAAGGGTCGATAGATTCAAAAAAAAAAATTGGGGGTTGACGACAGCAAAAATAGACCCCCTTACTAATGCTATTTGTTTGTTACTTCAAAATATCTATGATTCCAATAGGTACCTAATTAAGAAGTAAAATAATTTAAAAAAAAAACCTTTTTTGATAAAAACACATTACATACCAAACTTGTGAACGAAAAGGTAAAATGTGTCATTAAAAGAGTCACACATAAAAATGCATGAAAATACATGTTAGCTCAAACATGTCTGTGCATTCTCTTATCGAATGTATCAAAGCAAGTGCGGACATAAAAAACCGTT
This sequence comes from Odontocerum albicorne, assembly GCA_949825065.1. Lineage (NCBI taxonomy): Eukaryota > Metazoa > Arthropoda > Insecta > Trichoptera > Odontoceridae > Odontocerum > Odontocerum albicorne. Next base: position 839,029 of record OX463839.1, on the reverse strand, counting down.
GCATATTTAATATCAATTACTGTACAAACTTCTTAATTTGAGTAAGTAGAGTAAATGACTAGGGGGTCGACGGTTTTTTTAAAGGGGTCTGCGGCCGAAAAAAATTTGGGAACTCTTGTCTTAGAGGATCATCCATCTTGTCATGTTGAATTTGCTCTAAAATGGCTTTCCAACATACCCTGTGTTATTTGAAGATGGCATCTTATTAGATAAAAATATAACAAAATTATGAAATGCTTAAATTACAAAATCCATTTGATTTTGTGTAGCTGAAAATCTTGACTAAAATTTTATTAAAACTGACAAAAAAAGACAATTTTTCTAAAAATGGGTTAAAAATTAAAGAACATTAAAATGAAATTTACGTTGTTCTTAAATGCAGCATCAAGTTAAAAAGTAATTTTTTTGGAAATGATAAATTGATTGAAAACTCGAATAATCAATAATAAAAATAACTTAAATTCTTTTAAGGAACAGCCTGTCTCACAATAAGAAGGAAGGAAGAAGGATCAGCATTGTGGACCATCCTCAGACTGTGAACATAAGAAATACTAGGAAAGAATGATGAGTCTGTAAGTACGAGAGATATTAGGAAAGAATAACCTGTCTCACGACGAGGGTAGAAGGAGCAGAATTCGGCGGCACCCTCAGTCTATGAGCAGTGCTGTCAGAAAAATGCAGCGTGAGTAGCGAAGGGTCAGTGGCGCTGGCTGCCACCTGCGCACTATCCAAGTATTTCCAGTCCCCGCGGCTCCCTCCACTTCCGCTGTTGGCCTCTCCTCGGCTACTGTAGTACGATAAGACGCCACGTTGCAGGACAGCCTAAGAAGAAATTATTTAGATTTGTTTTAAGAGAGATGTCTTTGCTGCTGCAGATTTTAAGAGTTCTGATCATAGTGGTATCACACAGTTGTCTAAACAAAACATCTTGCTTCTGAATTCTATGAAATTGTAAAAAAAGCTTCTCTTTAGAAGACTAATTAATCAAACCTCCCTTTAATTGAACGTTGTGAAAATCTGTATATACATCTCTTTTGCGAGATAGGCAGAAAGAACAGATCTCCAAATTTGGTTGGATTGTGGTGACTTTGTCATAATACAATATGAATTTACACATGTATTTCGCATTATGAATGTATACACAGTTTCTTGGAGTTAAAAGTAATAAAATGTATCTTATTACTCTTGAAGCCAACAGTTGATTGGTTAATCAACAAGTTTTTGCTAGGTGTAAAATACTCCATAAATTTGGAATTCAAGTAATTGAGAAAATTACTTACCTTTTGCATTCTAATACTTATATTTTGAGCCGTGGTCAGATCAGAATAGTTTGTCCAGATACTAAATATTACGAAAATTCAAGACGTTTTTATGTTATTATATTATAGTAACAGAACCAATACAGAATAATATGAATGAGTAATGACCGAAGTGTCACGGTATCTGACCATCCACCCTTGAATATATTATTAGGAGTTTATTACTTGCGCTATGCGCCATTGTCACAAAGTGGAACTGTTATCGTTCGGATAGTCAATGTTTTCAAATGTTTTGTTATGATTTTAGAAATTAATACCAAGAATTCAAAAAGTGATCAATATTTATCTTTATTATAGTTTAGCGGATGTCCTTGTTGGACGTGATGATGATTTTGATCGTTTGGTATTTAAAATAAAATACGTCAATTAGCAATGCGGAAAGTGAGAGTGAATAATCAATGAATAGTAAACAGTGATAAATGGTCAAATGATTAATGATAAGTGATGCTTTATTTATCGGTAAGTAGGTATATATACATTTCAGAACGGGGCGCGTGAGTGCGCCCGCAATATATTTTTATCTCCCTCTGTGCGAGCCGAGGTGGTCGATCGAAATATTGCAGACGTCGCGAATAATATTGTGGGTAGATAATTTGTTGGCGAAAACGGCGAGACAACGCGATGCGTTCTCTTTCTACTGTGGAATGTATCGTAAATAGTATTTGCGTGTAAACAATATCAATGTTCTGGTATGCGACCTTTGGACATGTCCGAAGGTCGTTTCGTCGGTCGTTGACCGTGCGTGTTGGCAATATTCAGGGACGACCGTAGTCCCTACAATAGTAAATAATAAGATTTGGGTAACAAAAAAAAACTTCGTCTGCTTAAAATCAAGCTTCTTAAGGTGGAATCCACCTTGACAAAGGACAACAAGTAAAAAAAAATTATGTCAAATGCAGCTTGACATTGCACCTATAAGGGTAAGGGATGATAAATGTTAATATTTTATTATAGAATTAATAAATTGGATACAAGATGCAATTTTAAATATTTACCCAAACTGACTTCCATCCTAAAAATCGAGATCTTTTGAGCAGTTGTCCCTCAAATCTGGTAGCTGTCCTCTGAATCTGTCTCACGGGCCGCACGCTCAAAACTTGTCTCATCTGACTATCCCGAGCTAAATCTACGGCCAGCTGACCTGCAAACACACCAGTATTACCATACCCACTTTTAAATGGGAACTGCTTAAAAAAAGTTCATTGACTCATTTTCAGTTCTTGCATGAAATGTTTTCATTCAAGACAACTTGAATATTTTTATATTCAATGATTTTATATGAACTGCAGTCCATGCTCTTCTGCACTTTAGTCTTCTTCCTCCAGTCACACCGGCCCTAAATTTGGGGAACCTAGTCACTCAATACATTAGAATGAATTGAGTGAATATAGTATTAAATGTAAGTTAATATGCGGTATTGTGTCATTATAAGCTGAGAGTAAATCTCTAATTACAGTGAACTATTAACCTAGTCACTCAATACATTAGAATGAATTGAGTGAATATAGTATTAAATGTAAGTTAATATGCGGTATTGTGTCATTATAAGCTGAGAGTAAATCTCTAATTACAGTGAACTATTAACCTAGTCACTCAATACATTAGAATGAATTGAGTGAATATAGTATTAAATGTAAGTTAATATGCGGTATTGTGTCATTATAAGCTGAGAGTAAAGCTCTAATTACAGTGAACAGTGCCTTGATAGAGTGGTTTAAATTATTAAAATAAAAAATCAATTAATTATTTGGGTTTATGAGTTGCCTTTTAAAAATAAAATAAAAAACAAAGTACTCTTGAGGTGATATTTAATTACCAAAGAGTACTATAAAAGTCATCCATTTTTGTTGTTTTTACAAGACCAGTGTTCTACGAAAGAGGCCGCAGAAGTAGATGATATACAACGAAACTTGACAAAAAGAATTTAATTTTAGTTACCGTATCATCAAAATGTATTCCATATTCGAGACAAGTTAGGAATTTGACAATTAAATAAATTATAAGTGAAATAAGAAGAGACGAAATTAATCTTGTTTATTCTGTGTGTATTAGCAAAGACATTAAATGACCGCGTGCTCAGTATTATCAATAAATGTATTATTTATTCTACTGGAACAATGCATGCTTTGATTGTATTAAATAAATAATGTTGTTGATTGTTGATACCAATAGGCAAATGAGAAATTACTTGTTATCAGTGAAATTAAATGTTATCTCTTAATGTAAACAAATAATATCTAGGATCACGTTGAATCACAGTGTGAATTTATATTAGCAATATAACGAATTGAGACGTTGGGATTTGTATTGACCATCTACATTTCCAGTGCTCTAAACATCGCTCGTAATAAGTGCATCGGAGTTTTGCTCTACAATTTAGTCATCCAACTATCTTGTCTATTCTGACACAATTGAAAGAATTTAATATAAATTCTATGGTGTTTTGGTAAAGAGGTACATGTCATCAATTACTTATTTGTCAGTTTGAAGTTTGGCAACACTTGTATTCCTGAAATACAGACCTCAGGTAAATTTTAAAGGTAAATTTTGAATACATAAATTATTTATGTATTCAAAGTTTACGTTTAAAATTTACCTGAGATCTGTATTTCAGGAATACAAGTGTTGCAAAACTTCAAACTGACAAATAAGTAACTGATGACTTGTACCTCTTGACCAAAACGCCATAGAATTTATGAGACATATTTATTTTCATCTCACTGCTCCACATTTTTTATTGAATAAGACCCATCTTCTTAAACTTTCTGAAAGAATTATATTATTCGATTTGATGTTTCTTCACAAGGGATATCGTTAATAGTCTCCATAAATTGATTCTTCATAGGACAATATCGTTAATAGTCTCGATAAATTGATTCTTCATAGGACAATATCGTTAATAGTCTCGATAAATTGATTCTTCATAGGACAATATCGTTAATAGTCTCGATAAATTGATTCTTCATAGGACAATATCGTTAATAGTCTCGATAAATTGATTCTTCATAGGACAATATCGTTAATAGTCTCGATAAATTGACTCAGTTTGGTTTTCACACTCTTGCTAGAAACACATGGAACCTTTTACAATTCAAATGAGTCAATAGCAATTTGCTATGATTTACAATACAATTTACGTTGTAATTCATTAATAATTCTGAATTATATATAATTTATTTCCCACTATCATTAGTCAAATTCAAGTGTATATTATATGAAAAATTACAATATGTATAACCATATATCGGGGCTATTATACTTGAGAAAATGTAGCATGGTTCCTGTGACAGTTCACAAATTTGCCCCGATACAACCTTGTAACAACGTTGAGTAATTTGAATTATTTTATCAGCTTTAATATAAGCCTCGATTCTAATAAATAGCAAGTTATTTAGGTAAATACATTACATAAAACTAACAATAATGACAAATTAATACATCTTGTTACAAATTGGCAAAAATACGACAGTTTGTTAAAATCAAATAATATATAGTGACGTTTGTCAAAAGTCACTACGTTAGTCTGCATTGGCTAGTGATGGGGTATACGATAATGATAATTTTCGATTTTTTTATACCTAAAATTAAATATTTGTAATTAGTATTAATTCATAGTGGATCTTGGCCTATTTAAAGATAGATACAAATCATAAAATACATTAGAAAGTCAGTATAATGAAAATTAGGAATTAAAACGACAGTTAAGAGAAAAACAATTTTTCAATTTATAAAAAAACGATTCGATTTGTAAAAAAAAAACGATTTTACCCCATCCCTTTTAGACATGACATTTCAAATATCACAGGAACCATCCTACATTTTCTCAAGTATAATGATATTATTTCAGGAAGTTTAAGAAAGCGGGTTTCATTCAATTCAAGATCAAGCACGTTGAGAAACTGAGGTGAAAATTGATATATCTTAGAAATCTATAATAGACTCTTGGCTCTTAAGTCACTAGCCAAAAGAAGCGCTATCATGGAAGTTTTCAATCTAAAGTAACATACTCATAATGGATTAGTCTTTTTTCCTTTGTGAAAAAAGAAATTGAAAATTCTCAATGAATATTAATTATTTTAGCACACATCCTAGCATGAAAAAACATTCTTAATAATAGAGAAAACATTGTGTCAAATATCTCACATTGATGAGACAATGGAATAAAATGATATTTCTGTAGATGGGATACATAACCAAGATTTTGAAGGCAGGCAATTTTGATGCAGTATTTTCTCTTATATTAAAAATACATATTCAATTTTTTGTAGTATAATTTAGAAAGTTATTTGACATAAATTTTAAGAAATTTCTATATCCATACATACATACTATCACGTCGTCTCCCTATCAGTGTAGGCAGAGAGAAGAGAGCGCCACAGACTTTCCTATCGCAACATACATCTTCGGCTTGTTTTATATCCATATACCTTCTCATACAGCTTCAACGATTTCTCTGACTTTTTTCAATTCAATACAATTTCTTCATTCAAAATATCACACTTGATCTAACCATACTTTTCTTCCATATTTGATATTTGTTTTGTAAGTCTTTTTTCATTCATTCGTTCCACGTGCCCGACCATTTCAGAGTGCTCTTCTTCATCTTTCTACAAAATCAGTCTTTTTTTCTTCAATCCTAATGGAATAATGATTCGATAAAAATACAATTACGATAAATGAGCATACAAACCATTTATATTTCGTATTGCGGAATCAATTCCAAAAAATACAATTACAATAAATGAGCATACAAACCATTTATATTTTGTATTGCGGAATACAATTACAATAAATGAGCATACAAACCATTTATATTTCGAATTGCGGAATCAATTCCAAAAAATACAATTACAAGAAATGAGCATACAAACCATTTATATTTGTATTGCGGAATACAATTACAATAAATGAGCATACAAACCATTTATATAAAAATACAGTTACAATAAATGAGCATACAAACCATTTATATTTCGTATTGCGGAATCAATTCCATTTTGCAATAGAATGACAGCAGACTGAGTGTGACCTCTGTATGCAGCACAGTGTAAGCAACTATTGCCTTGTGTATCCACACAATTTATGTTAGGTGGTTGTGGCGAACGTAACTATAATTTCAAAATATAATTTTTATATTAATATTTTATATCATAGACAGTAAAAAGAAACAATGACTTATATAGTGATTTGTCCTAGCATATAACCATCACAAGTTTCCCTAGACTTGGGATAGGCAACTGTAAATTCAGATGAAAAAAGGTCTGAAAGTTGTTCACTTTTTTTTCTAAGCATTCTATGACCAGAGGGGTGGGGCAGACAATCCTTTTTTTTTAGCTCTGAAGTCTAATCGTGGGCCCACCAGGAGTTTGTTGTAACTGCCATGGGAATACGGTAAGTCAATGATTGAGGCATCCTGTTTCTTCAATTCCAGGATATTAGCAGGAAAGCTGCCAGGATTCGAATCTAGTTCACTTCTATTATAAATAGACATGATGCCAACCAGAACACTTTTAAGTCAAAATAAATTTAGTTGCAAGAATTGTTGTCTAGTTATAAGGTTGTATGTAGGTATGTAACTATTTAAAAATAAATTTAGTTGCAAGAATTGTTATCTAGTTATAAGGTAGTATGTAGGTATGTAACTATTTAAAAAAGATTAAGATTATTAAAATAAATGATATGTATGAAATTAAAATGAAGTTAGCTTCGAGTTGTAATATAGAAATTAGTTTAGTCCTTTAGTTCTAAAGTAATAATTTTATAGCCTTTAGCAAATGTGTGTAGCATAAGTACTAATCAAATAAATAAATTTAAAAAAATAAGATAGTCTAGCCTAGAGGCTTGAAGAAAGATTGCTAATGTGAGATTGGTGTTTACAAAGTATGAAAGGAACTGTTGAGATTCCTGAGGACATTTTATATAGCTAAAGAAAAACTATCAAAATGGAATTCATAACGTTGGCCTATCTATAAGAACACGTAACTCCACATGAGTAACTTTACAGGAGAGAGCAAAAACGTCACAGTTTGTCCTATGTAAACTTAAACATTGTTTTTTAAATATATCTGATTGATAAAAAACAATGTCTTTATCAATCAGATATATTTAAAAAATAATGTTTAAGTTTACATAGGACAAACTGTGACGTTTTTTTTCTCTCCTGTAAAGTTACTCATGTGGAGTTACGTGTTCTTATAGTTAGGCCAACGATATGTATATATAATATACAATATATCATCTTTTTTATGAATATTTAGAAAAATACTATTTTTTCAGCTACAAGATCTATTTTAACACCATACTATATTTATAATTTCAAGTCTCATGACTTATCTTCAGGATTAGGTTCATAAGTCTAAAAACATGTTTACTGACATGCATTCATATATTTTTTCAATTAACGCAATATAGTAATACCTCGTTTAACCATAGGTTTATATTAACAAAATTATCGTTAACGGATGTAAAAATAACACGCATAGTTTAGAATAGGTTCCTAAATTTAAAAAATATCATTTTTAATTGTTCAGGAAATTCTCTTGATAAACAGATCTTTCACTTTATTTTGAATTGTCATTTGACTAATTTGCATGTGGCATTGGCCCATATCATAAATCAATACGCTTAACATCTAATTGACTTTTTCTAAAATGCTACTTCGTGTACAGGTCATTTTATCAACTAATGTTGCTATTGTTTTCAACGGAGGCTTTTATCTTCTTTGATTAGCTTATAATTTTTACGATAGTCGAGTAAGATTCGAAGAGACAATACACTGTATTCCATCACTTTCTACTATATTTATTATGTTTGATGTATGGTAGTCTCTAAACTTATTGATTATCATTTGTTTGACATTTTGTTTCACTACAGGATCTCACTATACCTAAGAAATTGTAGCATGCTTCCTGTGACAGTTCACAAATTTGCCCCAATACAACCTTGTAACGACAGTAGCAGTTCAGTAATTTTAATTATTTTATCAACTTTAATATAAGCCTCGATTCTAATAAATAGCAAGTTATTTAGGTAAATGCATTACATAAACCTAACAATAATGACAAATTAATACATCTTGTTACGAATTAGCAAAAATGTGGCAGTTTGTTAAAATCAAATAATAATTGGTGACGTTTGTCAAAAGTCACTACGTTAGTCTGCATTGGCTAGGGATGGGGTATACGATAATTGGATTTTCGATTTTTTTATACCTAAAATTAAATGTTCGTAATTAGTATTAATTCATAGTGCATCTTGACCTATTTAAAGATAGATACAAATCATACAATAACATACATTAGAAAGTCAGTATAATGATAATTAGGAATTAAAATGACAGTTCAGAGAAAAACAATTTTTCGATTTATAAAAAACTATTCGATTTGTAAAAAAAAACATTTTACCTCATCCTTTTGAGACATGACGTTTCAAACGTCACAGGAACCATCCTTCATTTTCTCAAGTATAATTAATTATTTAGAGTAAGATGCTGTGCACACAAACATTACGGTAAAACTGGTAAATCCGGGGATTCCTTGGAACTTAGGGGAATAACTCGTTCATTTATCAGTGCCGCAAATAAAAAAAAATGATTTTGTTTATTACGTTGTAGAGAGGTATCGTTTACAGATGTAAAATGTTTTTGTCTATTACGTTGTAGAGAGGTATCGTTTACAGATGTAAAATAGTGTTTTTGTCTATTACGTTGTAGAGAGGTATCGTTTATAGATGTAAAATAATGTTTTTGTCTATTACGTTGTAGAGAGGTATCATTTACAGATGTAAAATGTTTTTGTCTATTACGTTGTAGAGAGGTATCGTTTACAGATGTAAAATAATGTTTTTGTCTATTACGTTGTAGAGAGGTATCGTTTACAGATGTAAAATAATGTTTTTGTCTATTACGTTGTAGAGAGGTATCGTTTACAGATGTAAAATAAAGCAAAAGCAAGGTATTATTGAACTCCATTATCCTGGTGTTAATATACTAAATTAAAAATCAATAGAGCCATCATAACCGAACATAATGGGAATAAAAGTGTTGGACACAGTTGGAACCATACAAATATTGTTGAGAAAATCCTACTTTACCAATTTGTTTATATTTTCTACGTTTCCCTCTCTTGCGGCGGCAATGAGTTTGAGTTCTTTCTCCCTGTGTTGATTGTTCTCCGCAGCCATGAGCAATTTGTGAATGTCTTGAGTCTTGGACACATCTCTAGGCACTTTTCCTTCACCGTTCATTACAGACACATCTACCCCATGTCTGAGCAATAATATCACTAGCTCCTAGAAATTTACATATTATTTATTATAAAGAACTAGATAGGAAAATACTATATGTGCAGAAGTGTATTGGGATAGTATATGTAAGTAACAAAGGAAGCAAAGCTCTCTAAAAATACCAAATTACTAATGATTGTGAAATAAGGATGTTTTCCGAAAAATCTAAGTCAAAAATTCAGGCAGCGGAAAGGAGAGATATCTAGGGTGATAAGAAATCAAGTAATAATTTACATTCTAAGAAAGAAATTCAGAATTCAACACTAGGTGTATAAAGAAATTATTGTTTTAATTGGCTGGGACTTGTTCTTAACACGTTCCGTGCCGCAGTACATTTTGATAATATAAGTACCTGCGCCACTAAACAAATTATAGTTTATATTATGTAAACATATATAGGCTTCATAAATAATTATTTATTTTTAAAAATAAACTGATTTTAGGTGATATTGTGAGCGTAGGTCACCGGTGACCTACGCGGCGTCGTACGGTAATACATGTATATACAACATAAACTTTTGTAGTCCAAACAAATTGTAGCACGCCTAATTTTTTACTTATTATATTTTTTAATTATTTATGTAATATGCTATAGTGTTACGCCATAACATAATAATCTCTTATGATTACTGAGACAATAGCTCCAAAAAAAAGGGTCACAATGTTGCATAGACAATGCACCCTCATAAATTTCCAGAGTGTGACAAATGGATGGTCCCATTCATTATGTTATCCCTGGAATCTCTTCTATACCCCCTAGCCTAATTGTAGAGGCTAGTTTATCCTTGAAAAAAATAAACCGTTATAGCTTGCTCATGTACACCTGGAGGTTTATTAAAAATAATTGCATTTTCAAACAAAATTTTGGAAGTTTTTATGTGCATTATATTCAGGGGCGCCATATAGGTCACATTCAATGTTAAAATTCGTATTAAATGTGACCGCTGGCGCACTGGGACTGTTTATAAAAAAAAAACACGTAGGTCACCGGTGACCTATGTGGCGCCCTGGTCAAAAACATGGTAGGTCACCGGTGACCTACGCGGCGCGGAACGTGTTAAGCAGTCACCACAAAGGCTGCTCAGAGAAATTGCTGGAGAGAAGAGGTGTAAGAGGTCTGTAGGGAGATGAGAGAAATTAGTTACTCTCAAATTGTGGATAAAGTCCAAAAGAAATTGTAGAGATAAAAAAAAACAAAAAAACATCTCTTGATTTAAAAAACCTAATATAAAAATTTTGAAAATATAGAATTGAAAAATTTAACTGAGAATTTATCATATTTTTAATTATCTATTTGTTGTCTATGAAAATTAACTGTATGAATACATAGTTAATGCAAAAACAAGACAGCAAAATAAAAACCGATTTTTCAAAACGGACTCTATTTATATAAATCTGGATTAATTGCATTGCGTTACACTAGGCGTTCACCTGTATCTTACTGAGGATATATAGACCAGATTTATAGAACTTAATCTCATGAAATCAGATTTTCGTACTTCTATTAAATTTATTAAATACAAGTTATGGTATTTTCCAGGAAGGGCTTGATATGGCCAAGCCATCATAGATATCATTACTTACTCATTTACTAAACCTTTAAAATGTCATGTCCCATGTTAATGGTATAACAGAGTGGCTTATACACTTCACAAACTCAACTTCCAATAATTTGATAACTGAAATGATCACCCTGCTTATAATGTCAACATTTTTCTTCTTTCTATGAGTAATAGAATTATCTTTAGGATAAACAGTTTATGAATTCAAACTATAATATTTAAAAGAATATTTCCTTTATTACCTCATGTCCAATAAAGGCAGCTTTGTGTAAAGGAGTATCTCCAGCATCGTTAAGAGCATTACCATCGGCTCCGTGACAAAGAAGAAGATTGGCCACTTCCAAGTGACCAAAATATGTGGCCAGGTGCAATGGGGTCCAGCCAAGATTACTTTTCACCTTCCCTGTGATGTAAAAATTTAATGTAAAAACTTTTAATGCAATTTCATTTTATTTTATTACTCAATAATGTACGGTAGATTTTGAACATTAACATAATACATAAGTGTGTCAATACTTGCATCAATACAAAACACTAGATATAAAAAAATCCATTACAAAAAAAAACTAAAAAATTACTGGCATAATTTATCCACTCAATAGATATAAAAAATAGAATAATCCTCACAACAATATGAATCAAAACCCTAATCAAGAACCAAATATACGAGTACATAAACAATTTGGAAAAATGAAAGGACAAAAATCAAAGTTTTGAAAATAGTTTGTCTTTGACAAAAAATATATATCCGATTGCCTAGTGTCCCTCGTTGGTACACGGAGTGTAACAAGCTCAAGAATATTTTAATAGTTAATACCAGCATTAATTATTTGACAAAAATATATCCGATTAGAAATAACTCTTCTTACAGATAATTTTGCAAGACACAATTCCATTTTTTGGACTTACAATCTATAATTAATGTGCCACAAGAATTTATGTTGAACCATTTTAATAAGATACTTATTACATTGGTGGTAAAGAAACAAATTGTGGAGTTATAGTTGACCTATTTTGTATTTATATTTAAAATAATTACTAAACAACAGCATGAAAACCAACAAAAATTACAATAATAATAATACAAAGAGGACACTTTATATAGCACCTCGAGGACGCTGTAACTCGGGACCCAAACCCACTATTATTGACAATTTAAGAAATCAAATCCTGTTTGGCAGCTACAGTAGAACCCGAGTATAGTCATCAAAGATATTGTCAAAAAGTTAATAGTAGCCTAACGCTATGCTATAATAACTACAATGCTTATATCATTCAATTCACTTCATCTGTAACATTATCACGAGAAGAAAGGTGAGTACAGGACAATACAATACTTTGAAAGAGACCACATTGTATTGTATTTTATTTCGTTGTACACAGTATAACCTGGCAGACGTATTGCCATGTGGCAATCTCTTACAATCGATCAGAAAGTCGTCAAAGTGGCCTTAAGTGTACAGCAGACTGGAATCAATCTTGGTTGCACCAGGAATCAAACCTGCAACCCCTGGGATGGAAGACAGGCATCTTATCAACTAGGCCAAGGAGGTTGTCACATTCACATAATTTTTATCACAGTATACTATATTGTTATAATTATTCTATTTTATAATTAGTTATTGTTATTTATCTCTTACTGTGTAATATTATAAATTAAACTGTATTGCAGGTAATGTGTGTGTAGGAAAAAACAAAGTGTAAATAAGGTTCTGTATTATCCGCGATCGTAGATATTCACAAGGATTTTGGAGTGTATCCTCTTCAAATAAGACAGGATTACTGTATCAAACAAAACATTATAAATACTTTGGATTTATGGATGTTTTTTTCAAATAATATGTCCTAAGTCTTAGGTATCCTCACAACCCTGAAAAACCTGGCAAATTAAAATGTTTGTGCTGATCGAGGGAAGTAGCAGAGAATAGGAAGGATAGATGGATTTTACACTTATCTTTGAACAATGATATTCTAAATTATTTTAGTATGTGAGGAGGTTATCTTATCAATATTTGAATAATAAGACAAATATATAAATTATCTGTTTATTATTTAAAGCAAACAAACTTTAAATATCCTTATATTTTAATAGGCAGAATATGTCTGTTACCTTAAAACTTGAGAATGACTAAAACAATATTTTGATGTAATTTTATTCAGAATATTAAATCATTAGGTAAGTTTTAAGTTGTAGTTCAATATCAGGTGGTTTATTAACCCTTCCCTTACGGTGATAAAAATGAAACGCGCGCTCCGGTGTTGGGTAGTGAGTACGCGATAAAAAATTAGCGATTTTAAATCGGAAAAATTAATTATAATTGAAGTTAAAAATTATAATAATTGAGATTTATTTGCTGAAAACATTAAAAAACCATCTGGCAACGCTCACGGAACGGGCGTAGATCTAGTCTCGTTGCCAGCTCAACAGCTACTGCGGCGCGGCAGGGTTGGTGGCTAACTCGGGCGTGGCTTACACTTGCGAGGTTCAGACAATTGAGCTCCTCGCTATTCAGTGACGTATGCAAAAGTGAGATGCGAATATAGTGTCGCGCTTCCCGCATACTCTTCACCTATCGTCAAGACCCAAGATCGAGGCACTCACGGCGTTTAAATGCGAATTTGTTTCCGATATTCACGAAATACTTACGATGTAGTCGATAAATTCTGATTATTATTAATATTATTTTTTAAATCAATGCGTAAATATATTATGGAGGAATACCTAAAATCTTAACCTTGTATTTATTATATTTATAGAGATATTGATGGTTATTAGAAGCAACGTGTAGAAGATACCCAACACATGGAAGGAAAGGTTAATCATGAAATGTGAGGTGCAATCAGAATAATATTCGCACATGGCACATTCAATTTAGATGTAAGGGGCTCCGATGCCACTTAACAGCATAAAAGTCAACCTGACCTGCATGAGGTGCATCTACTAATGAACTGATGAGGACCTGACGACCGAGTATGTAGTCTAGTGTTTAATGAGGAGTTATCAGGCGTAACTTTGATGTGGTTGTTGAAATGATGGTACGGTTGGAATTGCATGTGTGATAGTTTGGGATTTAAGGGTGTCTTACGACGTACATGCTAAGTGTGAATGTTTATTCCTAAATGGAGGGGTTTTTGCATTTTAGTTCAACCCAAAATTAAGGGTTTTAGCATTGTTATGTACTTGTACTCTACGGTTCATCTTTCGAAGAAAATTATATAAATTTTAAATTATGTATTGTGGAATATAACAATTAAAAAATATACATACTTAACCAATTCGTAAATGAAAAAAATAAGGACGCAACTCACACCTTCCCAAAATATAATAAAATCTTAAATTATTTTATAAAAATTTTTAAAATATCACAAAATTAGATAACAATAATCAAAACATTTTAAAAGCGCTTTTAAATATAACAATAAAATTTTAAACAAATGAAAAGAAATTGTTTATATATTTATAGAATATTAAAATATAAATACATACCTTTGCAGCTTATATCCAAAGATATAGTTCCTTTTTGTAAATCTTCTAGTATTTTTTTAACACTCGCGATGTCTCCATTTCTAGCGGAATACAAAAGGGATTCTTGAGGATCAAATTGCCGGTCATCATCTATTTCGTGGGCCATCGTAACAGAATAAAATATCGTTTCTTAAAATTTTATTTATAGTGTTTTTGTAAACATTTTCAAGTCATTTTCGAATTTAAATATATTCCTTCTGTTGTTACCACTGTAATCCTCACAGTTTGACGTGATACTAACTAATAATTTATGTTTTCTCGTTTTATTTACTTTTGTCTGATAACATATATCTTTGAAAACAATAACCGAGTGTCAAAATTCCCGTCAAACGCCCACAGCTCAAAATGTCATTTTGATACATTTACAAACGAAACATCGATCAATGCAAAGTGATGACACATTTCGATTTTCTTATTTCATTATTAGTTTTTCCCCCTATAGGTTTAATTGTATTCTTAAAATGTTCAGCAATAAAGCAATATTTTTAGCTGACAAAAATCCTCAATTTTAATAAACTGTGATTATTATTATCGTAATACTTCGAAAGCGGCAGCAACTTTGCGTGAACGCCGTGTGTAATAAAAAGTTTTCAGCTTCAACCGTTTCATCAATCAGCTGTTTCCTGAAAAGCAGGAACCGTTTCTGTTGAACATTAAATTAGTTAATTTGCTTATTAATGGACAATGATGGTCGCAGTTTGTTTATAATATTAGTTTTCATAATTTTTGTTTTTATATTATGAAACGAAAGTAAATTTTTCTTTAGTGTCAACTTTGTCATTATAAAAAAAAGTTTTTTTTGTTGTATTATATGCATAATTACATATTCCAACAAAAAATATTTTATCACGATTTAGTCGTATACAATACAACCTAGTGAGCGTATTGCCATGCTGCAATCTTTTACAGCTAACTAGAAATATGTAAGAGACATTTAATAAAAACCAGGCAAGAATACGTTTTAAAAACATTTCGGTTCCAACGGGAATCTAAACCACTATCCTCGGGCTGAGAGACAAGCGTTTTACAAACTAGTGCGAAGGTCGTCACAACTAACTGACTTAACCAATACGTATCGTTTTTTTTATCTTTATAAATATGTGTATGATATAATATGACTTGACAAAAAAAATCAACCATCCAGAAATATGTTCAAATGAACCAATCAGAATTTCCTCTTTTCCCGAAGTCACCAACTTATGTCTGAGTTGCGATTTTTTTTATTTAAGTTTGTCTGCAGAAAAAACTTTTGATGAATAGATATAGACTGAATTCTTAATACGGTCAAACTGCAATAAATATACGCCAATTTCATCTCAATCAATCAACTTCCGATCAACCCAAAAAAAGCATCCAGTTATATCGCAATGAAGCACAAATTCGGCGATATATATTTTCAATGGTTTACTCGTAAATACTTTAATATATCTTGGCAGAATATGAATATGACACATACACGTATGATATATAATTTTATTAGAACGTGGTTTTAAAACATTTCAATTGATTATTTAAAAATTATATGAAGGAAAATGTGATTACATTTTGTTAGATATATGTCAGGAGACGTTAATATAATAAATAAATTAGCATCAATTAGTAATACTTTACGTTTCATTAAAATAATGCTTCATATGTGTAGTAGGATATTGTTATTAAGTTAAGCTTATTTATTTTATATAAATTTTAAATAATATATTACATTTTAAAAGTTGACTAAAACATCGTTACAGGAGAAATTACATTGTAATTCTAAAACTAAACTCAAACAAGTGCTATTGTCAAGCTAAATGTCAAAATATTAGTTTTGAATTGTCTTTGACATATAATACTAAATATGACGCCTTATACATAGTAATTAATTTAGAGTATCCACATGATCAAAAAGTTTAAATTAGATGGAACTATTTTGAGACCGTTTGTGTGTATTACAAGTTTTCAAAATGCAGGACTTTAATAAGTTTTGTAGGTTATGTCTTTCGCAATCCGATCCGCTCGTTAGTATTTTTGAGAGTTCAAAAAATATCCCTCTCGAGTTGTCAACTTGTTTATCCATCGATATAACAGTCGAAGATTTACTTCCAAAAAATATATGTCACAAATGTTCTAATCTGATGCACAGTTTTTATGATTTCTATATTAACGCGAAGTGCTGCGAACAATGGTTATTGACCTGTTTATCCAATGAAAACACGACTAATATTGACAATGTATCAAACAAGTGCAAGTCGGAGAATCTGCAGACACCGTGTGAAACTGAATTTCTAGCAGAATTTTTGGACAGTGATAACAATTCTTTCGATATGGAGCTTCTTACTAATGATCCGAGTGCTTTTAACGCTTTAGACTACCTAACTAATGAGAATTCCAACACTGCTAATGTCAATAATAAATTTGGGAACAGTGGTATAAAGCTAACCAAAATAACTAATCAGAAATATGCGATGTGCGATGTTCCCGATGATTCCTATGAAATACACATGGAAGTGGACTTCTTGGACTCCGATTGGGATATTGTCAATGAAATATTTTCCAAACAAGGAAAGTGCAATTCAATCACCAGCAGCAAGTTAGATGCTCCAGATAAAATTAAGAATGAAAACTATTCTTGTATGTCGTGCAAATCTATATTTAACGATTTTGAAATACTAGCGGATCATATGGGAAGCTGCGAAGCCCTGAAGAGAACCTGCGTCGACTGTGGAAACTTATTTGAGACGAGAGAAAAGATGTTAAAGCATAGAGCTGTACATTCGTTGGGTGAGCCATCCAATTGTCAACACTGTCAAAAGTCATTCAACGGTTATGAAAGATTGCATCAGCACGTTGAAAAGTGCCATTCAGATTTTGTCGCGGATTCGGGATGGGTATACAGGTGTAAGGAGTGTGGAGAAATATTTCATTCTAAAGATGTTTTGTACAAACACGCTAAATCACATGTTAAATCCAAAGACACTTTACAGTTAAATAAATTTCTATGTACAGACTGTGGCGATGGTTATCCGAGTCAAAGGAGGCTGCAAAATCATAGAAAACTTAAACACAGTAAAGAAAGGAAACTTGGAACTTGTTTTTATAGATGTAAAGTGTGCGCAAAAATATTTTCTGATCGTAATCAACTTTATATTCATATCAAACAGCATACGAACATAATGGAAAACACTCAACATTTGTGTGACAGCTGCGGGAGAAGTTTCAACTCTTACTATGCCCTCTCTCGTCATGTCCTAACTCATGTCGGGAAGCAATTTCAATGTAATATTTGTACCAGACAATTTATAAATGGCAGTATTTTAAAAAAACATTTGGGTACCCATGAAATAGATACTCAAGTTTGCGAAATGTGTGGAATGATATTCGCAAATGATATATTATTGAATATGCACCAAAATGAAATGCATGATGTGAAATATTGAAACAATTTTTCTAGATACAAGACACTTAACACATCGATCAATAAGTCCCGGGACTAACTACTAAAACAACATTTGTTTGCCAAAATTCTTCTTTATTCATCAACATAGTCTCCTTCAAGAGCGATACATTCATTCCAACGTTTTCCTAACTTTTCTATGCCAGCCGTGTAGAACGATTTATCTTTGGTTTCTAAATAGGCGTTAGTTTCAGCAATCACTTCTTCATTGGAGCCAAATCTCATTCCCTGGAGCATCTTTTTGACGTCTGCGAACAGCCAATAGTCGCTGGGGGCCAAATCTGGAGAATACGGTGGGTGCGGTAGCAATTTGATGTTCAACTCATGCAATTTGACCATCGTTACCATCGACTTGTGAGACGGTGCATTGTCCTGATGAAAGAGAACTTTTTTCTTCTTTATATGGGGCCGTTTTATCGCAATTTCTGCCTTCAAACGCTCCAATAACGCTATGTAATATTCGGTATTGATGGTTTTTCCCTTTTCAAGGTGATCGATGAATATTATACCATGCGCATCCCAAAATATGGAGGCCATAACCTTCCCGGCCGACTGTTGAGTTTTTGGTCGTTTCGGATGACTTTCACCGGCTGCTCTTCACTCAGCTGACTGCCGATTTGATTTCGGAGTATAGTGGTGGATCCAAGTTTCATCCATTGTCACATACCAACGCAAAAACTCCTATTTATATCCCGTAAACAGTGCCAAACAGCGCTCTGCATCATTAATGCGATGTTGTTTCTTTTCCATTGTGAGCAAACGCGGCACCCATTTCGAAAAAAGCTTTTTTATGACCAAATGTTCATGCAAAATAGTGTTAACACTACTTAATGATATTTTCAGGATGTTAGCTATCTCACGCAACTTTACTTTGCGATTTTCCATCACGATTTTGAGGTATTTTTTATGTTTTCTGGTGTAACAGCCTCATTTTGGACGACCAGCGTTCAGCATCATTTGTGTCTGTACGACCGCGTTTGAAATCAGCATACCACCGACAACTGGTTGTTTTCGACGGAGCAGGGCCTGGATAACACTTTTCAAGCCATTGCTGAGTTTGAACGGTATTTTTTCCCATTAAAAAGCAATGTTTTATCAACACACGAAATTCATTTTTTTCCATTGTATTGAAAATAGCAAAAGTAGCGTCATTAAAACCACTGTAACTCAATTACACAATGTCGGAATGTCATGAAAGTTTGACACGCAACTTCTAAAAGTTGGTACTAACAGAGAATGGTATGGATTTGTTATTATAGGCGCCATCTGTTGGTTAGTCCCGGGACTTATTGATTGATGTGTTAAATCATTCAGAAACATCAGATGTGAATTTCCTTTTGTACAGGGTGGCCACTGAAAGGCTGAATGATATAAAACAAAATCTCGCAAGAGGTCCATCATCGCCCTGACAGTGTGCACAGTAGCTCCATGCTGTTGGAACCATGCCTCCTGATTACCTTCGACTGTTGGGCGTAAAAATTTTTTAAGCATTGTCCTATACAAGGCTCCGGTGATGCTTTCTGGCTGACCTTCCTCATTTTTAAAGAAATAAGAGCCAATAACTCTATCAGCCATAACACCGCACCAAACAGTGCATTTTTGGGGATGCAATTGATGCTGATATAATTCCCTGGGATTTTCAGTTCTCCAAAATCTGCAGTTTTGTTTGTTGGTGTACCCGTTTAAATGAAAATGGGCCTCACCACTCATCATCAAGTTGTTGTTATCTCTGGGTAGGTGTTGAAATCGAATGGCGTACTGCAGGCGCTGCTGAGTATCTTGGGGTAGTAAAGTTTATTTTAATCTTTAAGGCATGCTCTATAACCTGTAAAAAAAGAAAATGAAAAAGATTGAAAATGAATAAGTTATGACTTTTTCAAACCCTTCAGTTTTTCAGTGGCCACCATATACTATTAAATGATAGTTTAAAAAGTAGCATTGTATGTATTTACTCCTTTGTACTATCAAAACATCAGTTAGTGTTCTGGTTAAGTGGTAGAATGTCTTTCATCTGAGAGTTTGGCTTGTAAAGTGTAACACATTATGATATTCATCTGTAACAGTTTGGCTTGTAAAGTGTAACACATTATGATATTCATCTGTAACAGTTTGGCTTGTAAAGTGTAACACATTATGATATTCATCTGTAACAGTTTGGCTTGTAAAGTGTAACACATGATATTCATCTGTAACAGTTTGGCTTGTAAAGTGTAACACATTATGATATTCATCTGTAACAGTTTGGCTTGTAAAGTGTAACACATTATGATATTCATCTGTAACAGTTTGGCTTGTAAAATGTAACACATTATGATATTCATCTGTAACAGTTTGGCTTGTAAAGTGTAACACATTATGATATTCAGCTGTAACAGTTTGGCTTGTAAAGTGTAAAACATTGTGATATTCATCTGTAACAGTTTGGCTTGTAAAGTGTAACACATTATGATATTCATCTGTAACAGTTTGGCTTGTAAAGTGTAAAACATGATATTCATCTGTAACAGTTTGGCTTGTAAATTGTAACACATTATGATATTCATCTGTAACAGTTTGGCTTGTAAAGTGTAAAACATGATATTCATCTGTAACAGTTTGGCTTGTAAATTGTAACTCATTATGATATTCATCTGTAACAGAATAACCGTATTTATGTATTCAATCATCTATTTATTTTTATGAATCTTATTGACCTAGAAAAAATGTTATAATTTAATATCTATATTTTAAAGATAATTTGAAATAAAGAGACCTTTGACTTTACCATTCTTTTTGTGTCAGTTAAATAATAATGCATTATTGATGTCTCGAGGAAAGGAAGGAAGAAAGGTAATGTGTTGTGGGATGATAAGGTGAACAGTGTGTTTGTGGGGAAAAAGAGATGTGGTTATGTGTGATATCTGCTAAAAGAAAAGTACGGATATACATGAAGGAATGAAAACAAAAGAGTGTAAAGATATATTCGATATATTATTTCAATAAATATTTAAACCAAATAATTGTGTTATTCAACCTATAATGGATATCCATTAAAACCAAATTCAATAGAAGTAATAAAAATGCTTTTTATAAACGGTTGTTTTAATTGAGTGTTCATGTATTTTTCCTCTCCTAAGCTATCGAAAAAGGGTGGAACCTGGAGACCGCTGCCTTAGCCTACTCGGAGATCACTGAATATACTCGAGCAGGGGCGAGGTGACTAGATGCAAGGTAAAAATGCAAAGATGGGGTTTGTTGATTTGATTGAAAGTAGCACTGAATGTTACTGTGGGGCTGTACAGGACTCGCAACACATGCTAGTTTGCCCGAAAATGAGGACCACATGGTCTGGACGGAACCTGATTGTAATGAATGATAGGGCGATGTATTAGGTGTTAACATAAGTTGTGTCCGTTTTTTTTTCAAATTTGAAAATGAGTACCAAAAGTAAAACAAAATGGTAAAGGTTATACGTCATTCGAAAGAAAATTTTCTGCTCTACAAGATATTGTGTTTGCTTTTTCGTTACATATATTATTTTATTTGATTACAAGCCTTCAAAATGGAATGTCAAGTAGACGAATGTGAGCATTTTCGACACCTGTTCGTGTTCAATCGAGGGAATAAAGCTGCCAAATCTGCTCGCAATATTTGCGAAGTGTACGGTGAAGATGCTATGAATGAAAGGACAGCTCGTCGATGGTTTTTGCGTTTCAAAGACGGTAATTTCGACCTGAAAGACATGGAACGTTCCGGACGACCAGTGGACTTCGATGAGGACTGCTTAAACCATATTATTCATGAAGATCCCCTTCAAACCACCGTAGAATTGGCTGAGCAAATGAATTGTAGTCACATGACTGTATACCGCTATCTTAAATCAATGGGAAAAGTCCAGAAGTTTGGCGCTTGGGTTCCACATGTTTTGAGTGAAAACAAAAATCAATTGTCGAACGTTGAAAATTTTCTTTCGAATGACGTATAACATTTACCATTTGGTTTTAGTTTTTGTGCTCATTTTTAAATTTGTAAAAAACGGACACAACTTATGTTAACACCCAATATATTGCCTCATACTGAAAACACGTGATATAATTGACAGTCCAGACACAGAATTTAATGATTAGTACTAACCCTTTTCCATTAGTACATAAAATGGTCCATGATCGAAAATAAATTCTTTAAGAAACGATGCACTCGTATGGTTAACCCTTCCCTTACGGTGTTAAAATTGAAACGCGTACTCCGGTGTTGGGTAGTGAGTACGCGATCAAAAATTAGCGATTTTAAATCGGAAAAATAATAACATTCATAGATAATCCCCTTAATTAATTATAATTGAAGTTAAAAATTATAATAATTGAGATTTATTTGCTGAAAACATTAAAAAACCATCTAGCAATGCTCACGGAACGGGCGTACGTCTAACCTATTTGCAAGCCTAGAAGCTACTGTGGCGCGGAACGTCAGTCGCATACCCCGGCGCTTACGTTTATGCTTGCGACAATTCAGCTCCTCGCAATTCAGTGGAGTATGCAAGAGTGAGATGCGAATATAGTGTCGCGCTTCCCGCATACTATTCACCTATCGTCAAGACACAAGGTCGAGGTACTCACAGCGTTTAAATGCGAATTTGTTTCCGATATCTTCACAAAATACCCATGATGTAGTCGATAAATTCTGATTATTATTAATATTATTTTTTAAATCAATGCGTAAATATATTATGGAGGAATACCTAAAATCTTAACCTTGTATTTATAATATTTATAGAGATATTGATGGTTATTAGAAGCAAAGTGTAGAAGATACCCAACACAGGGAAGGAAAAGTTAAGTAAACGATATGTGTTTAAAATTATAGTTATTTGATTGTGTGGCTATTGAAGTATGCGAACAAAATAGAAAGGCAACTAATGAGTGTAGCATTTTTACTTGTAAAACCGCAATTTCCAAAATATTTTTGAATAACCAGTTTCTAATAACACAAGCCGCCCCTAAATGTGGACAAGTAATAATGTATTTTTTCCGGGCCATATTGATCTGACAGGCTCAATCAAATAGTATACATATTTTGTTAAGACAGTGATAAGGGATGAATGTGAACTTTGTTACCCTTTCCTTCCCTGTGTTGGGTATCTTCTACACGTTGCTTCTAATAACCATCAATATCTCTATAAATATAATAAATACAAGGTTAAGATTTTAGGTATTCCTCCATAATATATTTACGCATTGATTTAAAAAATAATATTAATAATAATCAGAATTTATCGACTACATCGTAAGTATTTCGTGAATATCGGAAACAAATTCGCATTTAAACGCTGTGAGTGCCTCGATCTTGGGTCTTGACGATAGGTGAAAAGTATGCGGGAAGCGCGACACTATATTCGCATCTCACTTTTGCATACGTCACTGAATAGCAAGGAGCTCAATTGTCTCAACCTCGCAAGTGTAAGCCACGCCCGAGTTAGCCACCAACCCTGCCGCGCCGCAGTAGCTGTTGAGCTGGCAACGAGACTAGATCTACGCCCGTTCCGTGAGCGTTGCCAGATGTTTTTTTAATGTTTTCAGCAAATAAATCTCAATTATTATAATTTTTAACTTCAATTATAATTAATTAAGGGGATTATCTATGAATGTTCTTATTTTTCCGATTTAAAATCGCTCATTTTTTATCGTGTACTCACTACCCAACACCGGAACACGCGTTTCATTTTTATCACCGTAAGGGAAGGGTTAAGTAAGATGAATAAGAGTATGTTGAAATGGTTTGGGCATGTGAAACGAATGAATAAAGGAAGACTTACAAAAACCGATATATAGTGCAAAAATGTAAGTGGAAGGCGGCGTGTTAGAGGAAAACAAAGAAAAATATGGTGGGATCAAGTGAATTAAATTCTTAAAGAAGGAAACGGAGAAATCGTGGAAGTTGTATAAGGTATATGGATGTAGAAGAGGCTAAGGATGTGTCAAGATAGGAAAGTATGGCACTTTCTTCTTTGCCTACCCCGACAGGAAAATGGCTCGATGGTATTTATTTTATTTTATTTTATTAGGAAAACATACAGTGTTTATGTCGGTATTATTACTGATATCTATGGGTTTCGAAACACCATTTAACAGTTTTCGCATATGGTTTCAATAAGTACACTTAATTATGTTTGGAGATTGGTAAGAGGGTAGTGGGTAGGCTTTAAGTAATGCTGAAAATTGTTAACCAGGAGACAGTCAGGGATGAGACAGTCAGAGATCCACACCAAACCAGTTCCCGCATATGTGCAATCTAATCGAGTTCGTAGAAGAGTTAAATAAATCGAATTCCGGGAAGTCTTTCAGGTTTTTCACGTATGTATGTAAAGACAGTGTAGACCGCCAAGAATTGGTGCCGGGCCATGAATTGTGCATCGCTGATCTAGATAATGTAATAAGTGAACTTTGAAACTTCCTATTACAATTTTAATCTTTATGTGTCAGTCATCTTACGTCATTCTTTCATATACCGTATTAGCCCGAATATAACGCGGCCTCGAATATAACATGACCTATATATATATTTGGAGCAGAAATGAAAGGAAAAATTCAAATATAAAACAAAAATTAATTAGGTAAATTGTATTATGAAAAATATGATTTTTTTATTCAGACATGTTTGAATTATCATCAGTGTCGCTTGAATGATTACTACTCGATGCATCATTTATGGCATCTTCCTCTTTCCATAAAATGTCATCCTCACTCCCATCCAGACTGTTGGAAATGAAACATTTCTTAAAACCTTTTTCAATAGACGTGTCACTAATCTTCTGCCAGGCGGTCATGATCCATTCCCCTAAGACTGGAATTGACGGTTTCTTTATTTTCTATCTTGTCAATCTCACCAACGCAACCAAAACACGCATAAACTGTGCATGCGATAGGCGAAAAGGCTTGGCTGTGTGCTCTGCGCTCATTGGACACGGCCTAAACCCCGAATATAATGCGAATGTTATTTTTGGAAAAATATTTTGAGTAAAAAATATCGCGTTATATTTGGGCTACTACGGTATATGTTTTATAACTGTCTTAACCTTTATTTCCCTGTGTTGGGTATCTTCTACACGTTGCTTCTAATAACCATCAATATCTCTATAAATATAATAAATACAAGGTTAAGATTTTAGGTATTCCTCCATAATATATTTACGCATTGATTTAAAAAATAATATTAATAATAATCAGAATTTATCGACTACATTGAGGTGTTTTGTAAAGATCGAAAACAAATTCGCATTTAAACGCTGCGAGTGCCTCGTCTTGATGATAGGTGAATAGTATGCGGGAAGCGCGACACCATATTCGCATCTCACTCTTGCATACTAGACTGAATTGCGAGGAGCTGAATTGTCTCAACGTTGCAAGCATAAGCGTAAGCGCCGGGGTATGCGACTGACGTTCCGCGCCACTAGTAGCTTCTAGGCTTGCAAATAGGTTAGACCTACGCCCGTTCTTATCCCCATTTTTAATGTTTTCAGCAAATAAATCTCAATTATTATAATTTTTAACTTCAATTATAATTAATTAAGGGGATTATCTATGAATGTTCTTATTTTTCCGATTTAAAATCGATATTTTTTTATTGCGTACTCACTACCCAACACCGGAGCACGCGTATTATTTTTATCACCGTAAGGGAAGGGTTAATAAAAAAATCACAGTTACATGCTCAAAGAAGACCTTTGTTTTACTTTTAATTTTTATTTTGTCGGATTTGTTGCTGGCTCTAGATGTTTCTAATATCCCTTGTTTATATACTGTCCATTGATTTGTTCTCGTTCACATTATGTTTCACAGTAGTATGTTACTATAGGGTGTCCCAATAACATGTATACATAGTTTTACGCTATGCCGTTTACTTGAACTTGCTGCAGGAATTTGTGAAGAGTTTCGGGATGAGGAAGACTTTTATTTCCAGCAAAATGGTGCACTTCCCCACTACCATTGTAATGTGCTTATTTTAACGAAAATTTGTCAAACAGATAGATTGGACATAGAGCTAGCATTGAATGTCCCCTGTGCTCCCCAGACCTCACGCCAATGAACTTTTTTATGAGAACTCGTCAAAAATAAAAGTTTACAATACAAAACAAAAAACCTTTAATGAATTGAGAGCAGCTATTTAAAGAGAATGCACCCAAATATCAAAATAAATTATTCATAAAGTTTGCGATTTCTCATTATCAGTGAAGCGTGCTCCAGAAAGACCATCAACTTGATGTACTAGGCATAATTAAAATAATTCAACATCTATCTTCGAGCAGTGCACGGGAAAAGTGTGTCGAGCTGAAAGGAGACTATGTTGAGAAATAAAAATATTTTTTCCCAAATTTTTTGTGTTTTCTTTGTTAGGTCGGGTACTTTTGGGACTACCCTCGTACATACTATGTTTCTATCAATAAACCTGTATTTATTTATTACTGTTTTTTATTTTACCATCTTTAACTCCATGAATATGTAACATATGTTAGTACATAAGATTTTTTACCACAGTTGGCGTCTGTGGTTTAATGGTTAACATTCATGCAAACCAAGTGAGCCCTCAGATTCGGTTCCTTGTGAATTCTGTTTCGGCTGGTTTTACTCTGAGACCATTTTACATCTTAATTTGTTTTTCTGTGTCTCATTTGCTGCTTATCGTTCATTCTTATAGTACTATTAAGCAACACAAAAATAAAGCTACGGGTATGTAAAACTCTCTGTAATGAATGAAAGGCTCTTGTAGATTAAATATGTTGATAGTCTTAGAAGTTTAACTCCTTGCCATTGAAATTTTGGGCTTGATATGCTTGCCAAAATGCAACAATATATGTACTAGTAAACCACAATAAACCAATACACACATAGACATCTTTTATTCACAGGATGGCCGACTGTCATATGACATGAGTGATTTATAGTCAATCAATTGCAAGATTGCTCGGAGAATCCTTATTAATTAACTTATTTATTAATGACCTCTAAAGCCTAGTGGTAAGATTCTTGACTTCCATCTGGGGGTTTTGGCTTCAATTCCCGATGGTACACAAAAAAAGGATGCTAGTCTGGAGAAAGAGTTTGTCTGGTAACAATACTCACCCACTCTGAGCGGTAGTGTTGCCAACACGTTCAATGCTGAACTGTGAGTTCTGTGCCTACTCCGGAGGTTCTAAACCCGAAGGATTGCTTAATGGGATCGAAGATAATATTGTCTCCCGGCTGTGCTCTTTAAGTTGTCCGAAACACTGCTTCGGATATATTGGGAGGTACCATACAAAAAAAATTATCACGGGATGACAAAAACACTTCATTTTTGTAATAAAAATAATTCTCATTTTATTTAAAATTTAACACATTTGATGTGAAAGTAGGTAACAAAAATTCAATGTCATGATATGATACAAAAGTATTTATTAAAACTAAAACTTATTCATGGGCATCGAGACCACTGTCTATGAAGTCTTTAAGGAGGATTCCTATCTTCTGAGGCTGAGCTCGGCACCAGCTATTAAGGTACAACATGTTCTGTGGAATAGAAACTTCACTTTTATCTCTCCTCATGGAATCAATGATGACACTGGCAGCATCCTTTGGATTAACCATGGCGAGCAGTTTCGGGAAGCGAATCCTTGGCTTGTGACATAATCCTGTATCCACCATGTAAGGGTATATACAAGTAAATTTGATCTGGAACAAAAATGTAATAAACGTTAATCTTAAGGTTCTATGTCCTGGGTTTATAATGATGAATGAAATGAATGAATAATAAAACTGAGATCTGTTTTATTTAATACAATACTATACTTGTGCTATTGATAATGGAATTATTGTACTCCTCTTCTAAACCCGTTTCCCATTCTAACACCAATTTCTTGATGCCGTCTACACATATTTTCTCTTTACTTTATGTTACACTAACCACTCTCTTTACCAGTGATCACCAACAAATATATTTTAAACATTTAATCAAAGTCTCATTCACCTGATGAAGAAGTCGGATATATTTGAAATTGGTAATGAACTGAATAAATAAAAAAGTGGCTAATAAAAGGATAAATAAGAATAATTCACTTCATTAAAAATCAATGAATGCTTACACTGAGTTCTCTTGAATCTATTCTTAATTCCTCGTGCAATGCTTCCATCAATCCTCGCACAGCAAATTTAGATGAACAATAAGGGACTAAATTAGGTATTCCTATAATTCCAGCCATGGATGATAAGGCCACAATGTGCCCGTGATTCCTGTTGATCATACTAGGGAGAAATGCTTCAAACATCTGGAAATAATAATACAGAAATAATAAGTAAGGTTGTATTACAGGGCATTTGTAGACGCATGAAGAGAGAACTTGTGGGAAGTATTGAACGAATATGGTGTAAATGATAAATTGATAAGCGCAATTGTCTCACTGTAACACATCGATGGACATGTAAAGATAATGAATTATTAAAGAACGACTAAGCGAGTATACAAATCAGAAGTTCAAAGTGTGTATGGAACAGACAGACCGAGGAAAACGTGATTAAGTGATAAGTGGAAATAATAGAAGATTGTACATGATATGTATGAATACGGAGGAGGCGAAAGTGATGTGCTTGAATAGAAAAGTTTGGAGATATGTTCTCTCTGCCTACCCCACAAGGGACACGGCTTGATGATACATTGACATATTATGACTTCAGATACTTGAATTCTTCAGCCTTTTGGATTATTCAAAAAGACCAAGGTTATTGTCATTAACAGCGGATTTATTGCTGTTTTTTTTTTTATTGATTGTCATTATGAGGAGGTTGTGTTTTACTTTTTTTAATTGATTGTCATTATGAGGAGGTTGTGTTTTACTTTTTTTAATTGATTGTCATTATGAGGAGGTTGTGTTTTACTTTTTTTAATTGATTGTCATTATGAGGAGGTTGTGTTTTACTTTTTTAATTGATTGTCATTATGAGGAGGTTGTGTTTTACTTTGATATATTTTAAAATTTAATTTTATCAATTGTGAGTATAAATCTTTAAACAATTTTGTGACAAGTATAATTAAATAGATTATCTTATCAGATTTAAACACTTTTTTTTACTGGAGCTTGGAACAGCTATACTCGGAAGAACTGTGGACAAACCATTCTCGCAAGTTCTTAAGCCAAGAGATGCAGCGTCTTCCTTTGCCTCGTTTGCATTTATTTTCCCTGGACGATCAGTTTTGTTAGAATATATCTTTTTCCTCGTATTACATTTCCAACATACAGCAACTTATGAACCTTCACAGTTTTAAGCGGTTTATAGTTCTTGGTCTTGTTTACACGTGTAAGCACTTGCACATTTGCAATATTTATTTAACACTCTATTGTAAAATAATCCGGCAGACTTACTGCTAGGTGGTAATCTCTTCTAACTAACCAGACAAAAGTAAATAAAGGAAGTTACATAGTTGAAAAAAATGTTCAAATAATTATTCACCTTTACAAAATTCATGAATAATATTACAAAGTAAAAATAAAAGTGAGATATCAGCAATGAAAGGAAAAGGAAGGGATGGTGGTTAAGATGATCATATATAAAATGTTAGAGTTTAAGGAGATTCAATAAAATAATTCTCCCTGACCGATGTTCAAAACTAAAGCATTAGTAAGGACTATTATAGTTCGGGGAATCTAGGATGAGTCCTGTGACAGCTCACAAATTAGCCACAAAACAACCTTATGTAATGTATTTACCTAAATAACTTGCTATTTATTAGAATTGAGGCTTATATTAAAGTTGATAAAATAATTAAAATTACTGAACATCGTTACAAGGTTGTGTTGGGGCAAATTTGTGAGCTGTCACAGGACTCATCCTAGAATTTCCGAACTGTAGCATTAGTAAGTCATAAGGGTTATTTTGACACTTGCTATCCTCATGATTTAATTCTAATACAATTTTTTTAAATAAATTACCGAAACGTAGGCAATAAAATTCATTTGTGTATTTATTGGTCATATTCAATGATATTGCATTTAAGATTTTTTCTATTTCTGAAGTCGGTAAATAGTTGTTAGATTTTTACAAAATATGATGTACATTTTGATGTGCGTTTAATTGATTTTTTTTTAATGCAGCTATATTAGGTTACAGCTCGCTTATTGCAGCCTTCCAACCTGAAAAGGTTACTCCTGATCTAGGAACAACACTGTTTAAGATTCCATCTGAATTATTGAAAAAAAAAAATATTTACCCAAAAGTGAGCGAAAACATTAATTTCGAACATTTTCTTAATTTCTGTTTCCTTGTGATCGAGGAGTTTCTTGCAGGGCATTATCCCAGCATTGTTGACCAAAATACTCACTTCTCCTACCTCGTTCCTGACCTTTCCTCCCAATTCTAATACTTTCTCGCGATCTGTTACGTCACATCTGAAAATAATAAAAAAAGAAAACAAATTGAATGTATATAGTAGTATGGCACCTTTCAACATATCTAAATATCTGATTCTGACTTGCGAGAATGCTATTTGAGATACAGAAATATTAAGTACATTATCACTGCTATTCTTTTTACACTCAGGTGAACTATACTTGAGAAAATGTAGCATGGTCCCTGTAACAGTCCACAAATTTGCCCTGATACAACCTTGTAACGACATTCAGTAATTTTAATTAATTTATCAACTAATATAAGCCTCGATTCTAATAAATAGCAAGTTATTTAGGTAAATACATTACATAAAACTAACAATAATGACAAATTAATGTCTACATCTTGTTACAAATTAGCAAAATTGTGGCAGTTTCTTAAAATCAAATAATATTTGGTGACGTTTGTTAAAAGTCACTATGTTTGTTTGCATTGTCTAGGGATGGGGTATACGATAATTGGATTTTCGATTTTTTTTACCTAAAATTAAATGTTCGTATTTAGTATTAATTCATAGTGAATCTTGGCCTATTTAAAGATAGATACAAATCATACAATACATTAGAAAGTCAGTATAATGAAAATTAGGAATTAAAACATCAGTTTAGAGAAAAACAATTTTTTGATCCATAAAAAAACGATTCGATTTATATAAAAAACTATTTTACCCCCATCCCTTTGAGACATGACATTTCAAATGTTACAGGAACCATCCTACATTTTTTCAAGTATAGGCCATCGAGATCACCATTCCACTCTTCATAGTTTTTATTTGAACCATTTTTATTAAATGGTTTAAATTGAGTATACTTTTTTTTTATCATACCTGAGTCTTGGATTGAATTATTTATAAGCTGTCAAAAGAAGGAGTGATGTTAATATATTGTATTACAATATAACTTAACTGCTTTAATTAATATATTGCGATGTAAATTAGCATTCATTGCATTAAAGAAAAGATTATTCATTATTATTTTATGTGTGGTATGAATAAGTGTGAATCAGTTACCAGTTTATTTGTAAAAGATATTCTTTGAACAATTTTATTATAACACAATTTAGTATGGTATAAAAACTTACACATATGAAAATGCTTTGCCGCCTTTAATTTTTATATCCGAGACTGTTTCTAAATTCCCCTTTTCATTGATATCCACACAAACGACAGTTGCGCCTAAATCTGCATACTGCAATGATAATTCTTTGCCAATTCCATGTCCTGCTCCGGTTATCTGGAAGCATAAAATAAGACCACAATAATTATATTGTCTCCATACAGTGAGAAGTGACTAACATTCAGAATTAAATTGAGATTAGATTCAACCAATTGATAAAAATATATGGGTGCGTGCGTGCATGCGTGTGAGTGTGTGTGTTCTTCGAGCATCGAGTTTTTTAACGAATTTCTTCAGGTTAATATAAATTTGTATCTTTAAAATTTTATTAAAATACTTTTCATTTGCATATCTTTTATGCTCAATAGCAATTAAAAAACAAATTGTATTCAAGCGGCAATCATTGAAAGCAATGAAAGCTCTATGTGCATGTGCAGTAGCTAGTCTTTTTAGAATATGCATCGATTGTTTGGCCAGTCTGCACCGGGCATTTGTTTTCATTCTACGTTATTTTAAACGATTCATGTTTATAGAATGTGGTTGCCTTAATTAAAAGTTTTTGTTTTTATTTTTTTTGTGCTCTGTGGTAATAATTTATAATAATAATTCTCTGTGGTAATAATTTAGAATAAAACTCAACACAAAATATTAAATGAAATTTATATATTAATTGATTTGTTGAAAAGCATGCCCTTAAAATGCCTGACTGAAGATAAATTAGAGAAAATGTATATTTTTAATTTTTATGTATTGGTACTTTCAGACTTAATATATTATAGTTTTATTATCCCAAAATATAATACTTTATAGTGTTTTTGAGACTTTTTTTGTATTCAGGGTATCTTTTTAGACATCAGGTTGGCAACCCTAGTCAGAGGTTAACAATGTCATGTTCCCTGGATTTTAACAATGCCTTTAAAACTGTAGATTTTGATATATTGCTGGCATCTCCACAGAACATTTCACAGATGTTCTCTGAGGACGTATTAAGTCAATTGGAAAATAAGGGGTAGAAGCAGTGCAGTATAATTAAAAATTCAGGGTTGCGGGTTCGATTTTCATCGGTACTGAGATTCTTTAAACATGGTTCCAGTCTGCTTTCCATTTGAGGATTGTTAAGAAAAATATATGGTAGAGATTATCACACGGCAATAAACCCGCCAAGTTGTATTGTATACACCAAATGTGTAATACCATACTGGTTATGACGGCAATAAACCCGCCAAGTTGTATTATATACACCAAATGTGTAATACCATACTGGTTATGACGGCAATAAACCCGCCAAGTTGTATTGTATACACCAAATGTGTAATACCATACTGGTTATGACGGCAATAAACCCGCCAAGTTGTATTGTATACACCAAATGTGTAATACCATACTGGTCATGACGGCAATAAACCCGCCAAGTTGTATTGTATACACCAAATGTGTAATACCATACTGGTTATGACGGCAATAAACCCGCCAAGTTGTATTGTATACACCAAATGTGTAATACCATACTGGTTATGACGGCAATAAACCCGCCAAGTTGCATTGTATACACCAAATGTGTAATACCATACTGGTTATGACGGCAATAAATCCGCCAAGTTGTATTGTATACACCAAATGTGTAATACCATACTGGTTATGACGGCAACAAACCTGCCAAGTTGTATTGTATACACCAAATGTGTAATACCATACTGGTTATGACGGCAATAAATCCGCCAAGTTGTATTGTATACACCAAATGTGTAATACCATACTGGTTATGACGGCAATAAATCCGCCAAGTTGTATTGTATACACCAAATGTGTAATACCATACTGATATATTTTTTTTGAGTAACTTTCCAAAAACCAGTATATTTTGAGTAACTTTCCATATACAAGTATATTTTGAGTAACTTTCCATACATGGTACAAGTATATTTTGAGTAACTTTCCATACAGGGTACAAGTATATTTTGAGTAATTTTCCATATACAAGTGTATTTTGAGTAACTATCCATATACAAGTGTATTTTGAGTAACTTTTCATATACAAGTATATTTTGAGTAACTTTCCATGTACAAGTATATTTTGAGTTGATATAAATAATCTTACCAATACTATTTCTCCTTTAATATCCTTCGGCTCTCTTGGGCAAACCAATCTGTAGAAGAATTCTGCATGCGCCATTAACATCTTAAATTGGAGAATTAAAATATCGATTATGAGAACTGCTGCCGTGTAAATTTGGAGTCCAATGCCTCGTTCATCTTGTCTGTGGATAAAGGAAAACATAATTTAACTAATTAAGTTTTATATTATAAACCTTACCTAACTTAAGGTATTCAACTTTTTTTTCTTCTGTGGTTTATGTTCAATTTGTAGTAAGTTAATAATTAACATATATTTAAAATTTAAAAAATTTGAAACTCTATACCTTCCTATCGATTTAAGAATTAAGACAAAATGTATTCAATTAACCCAAAATTAACATTTGTGTAAAATAAACTGTTTCCAAAGTGTTCTTAGATTCAAAAGTTTTTGAAAACCTTAAGAATTAGTGTTTAAGATTATCTCTTTCGTTTATTATTTCTCATAGACTCATTTCAATTTGATTAATTTCACTGTCATAATAGGTTAGTCAAAAAGTTTTGAAAGCGACATCTATGGAGCAGTAGAAAACCAAAATTTCTGCGCCATTTTAATATTTCATCTTTCATAAGAACGTGCTCAAAATTTCATTTCGATCTGTCATTCATTCTTTGTTTACAAGCCATTTGAAGTTGACGTGTCAGTGTATTTTTTAACAATGGAAAAATCCGAATATCGTGCAGTGATTAAATTCTTTGTTTTGGAAGGTTTATCGGCTACTGAGATCCATGCAAAGATAGTGAAAGTATTAAAGGAGTCTTCTCCTTCATTTCCAACCGTTCACCGATGGGTTTTGGAGTTTAAGCGTGGTCGTACAAGCGTTGAAGACGGTCCACGCTCAGGACGTCCAAAAAGTGCATCAACACCAGAAATCATAGCGAAAATACAGGATATGGTTTTGAAAGATCATCAATCGACTGTGGATGTGATAGCTGACACCATAGGCATCTCACATGGAACAACATGGCATATTTTGGCTGAAGTTTTGGGTTTCAAAAAACTGTGTGCACAATGGGTGCCGCATTTGCTAACAATGCAACAAAAACACGTTCGAATGCGACTTTCTGAGCAACATTTGGAGCAATTTCGAAAGGATAAAAAGGATTTTCGTCGTCGATTCATCACTATGGATGAGACTTGGGCCTACCACCATGATCCTGAATCAAAACAAGAGGCTAAGGAGTGGTGTGAACCAGGCACTTTGGCTCCGAAGCGAGTTCGTGTCCAGAAATCGGCCAAGAAGGTGTTAGCGTCAGTTTTTTGGGATGCAAAAGGAATTTTATTGATAGATTATCTCCAAACTGGTAAGACAATCAACTCTAATTATTATTGTGACCTTTTGGACCAGTTGGATGAAAAAATTTGTGAAAAAAGACCCGGTTTGCAGAAGAAAAAATCATTTTTCATCAAGACAATGCACCTGCTCACACAGCTCAAAAAACCATCGCGAAAATCAGTGAATTGGGGTACGAATTGTTGCAGCATCCACCCTATTCGCCAGATTTAGCTCCCTCTGACTTCTGGCTGTTCTCACACCTCAAAAAATTCCTTCGTGGAAAGCATTTTTCATCAAACGAAGAGGTTATAGCCGTCGTAGAGGAGTATTTTGCAGGCCTTCCAGAAAGTCACTTCCGTGGTGGGACAACAAAGTTGGAAGATCGCTGGACCAAGTGTATTGATCTTATGGGAGACTATGCTGACCAATAAAAGTGATTTCCCCCTAAAAAAATGTATTTTCATTTCCGCTTTCAAAACTTTTTGACTTAGTATTTAGACTCTTCAATTGAATTAATTTCACTGTCATATTTAGATTCATTTCAATTTGATTAATTTCACTGTCATATTTAGACTCATTTCAATTTGATTAATTTCACTGTCATATTGAGACTCTTCAATTGAATTAATTTCACTTTTATCCAGAATTCAACAAAAATTACTTATTGATTTTGTTTAGTTTTCTTATCCAAGACACTCCTAAGAGTTCATTCATTGCCGTTTTGCATTTCATGAAATAGGGATGTTTAAATGGGTCGGACATGTGACGAGAACGAAAGAGCGAAAAAAATATTAATCAAATATGCAGGTGCGCGGGAGAGATTGACGTGATTGGATCATGTGGGCAAGATTTTGAAAGTGTGTAAAATGAGAAGCACGAACAAAATATTGAATAATCAGATATATTTAAGGAGATTTAATGAAAGTATTGTGTGTTCTCTCTGCCTACCCTGCAAGGACATGGTATGATGAAAGGTACGTATGTATTGCCATAACCAATAAAATAAATTACGCGAAGAACGAATAATTAGTTAACATATTTTTAATTAAATTACTCCCAATTAAAATTCTCCACCTCTAATCAGAATATAATTATCACGGAAAAGTTATTTATTTCTATATTATTTTTTTATTACAGTAAAATCACAATAATTAGGATTGGAATATATTGGGTGTTAACATAAGTTGTGTCCGTTTTTTTTCCAAATTTAAAAATGAGCACCAAAATGTAAAACAAAATGGTAAATGTTATACGTCATTCGAAAGAAAATTTTCTGCTCTACAAGATATTGTGTTTGCTTTTACGTTACATATATTATTTTATTTGATTACAAGCCTTCAAAATGGAATGTCAAGTAGACAAAAGTGAGCATTTTCGACACCTCCTTCTGTTCGCGTTCAATCGAGAGAATAAAGCTGCCAAAGCTGCTCGCGATATTTGCGAAGTGTACGGTGAAGATGCTATGAATTAAAGGACAGCTCGTCGATGGTTTTTGCGTTTCAAAAACGGTAATTTCGACCTGAAAGACATGGGGCTTTCCGGACGACCAGTGGACTTTGATGACGACCGCTTAAACCATATTATTCATGAAGATCTGGAAAAACGTAAAAGGAAACACAATATCTTGTAAAGCAGAAAATTTTCTTTCGAATGACGTACTAACTTTTACCATTTTCTTTTACTTTTGGTACTTATTTTTAAATTGGAAAAAAAACGGACACAACTGATGTTAACACCTAATACATCGCCCTATCATTCACTACAATCAGGTTCCGTCCAGTCTATGTGGTCCTCATTTTCGGGCAAACTAGCACGTGTTGCGAGTCCTGTACAGCCCCACTGTCACCTGTTTTACTTTTGGTGCTCATTTTTAAATTGAAAAAAAAAACGGACACAACTTATGTTAACACCCAATAATAATTACAAAATAGAATAGCGAGTTTTTCGAAAATGTTGCGTAACTAATTTGCCTGCAGATTCAAAACTTCACTAGTCTCTGTCGTATTTTTCCGAAACACGCTTCTTGAAGTGGTTTTACAGCGCTGTAAATACCAATACTCAATTATGCACTTGCTACGACTTGTAACTACGAAGTTTGGATTCAAAACAAGATTGTTGTCGTATGAATGGATATTCTAGATCTAAAGGGTCTTTAAAATTAAACGGGTTTTTTTAATTCTTGGATAAAACACAGATGGCGTCGCGAACTTGCCTGGGTCTTGTGACATTTGAGAAGTGTAAGTTATGACATTTATAAAAATGGAGTCGTACAATACAACAACGCGCTCAAATTGTTGAATATTTTATGTATTGTAATCTCCGGAAACGGTGATGTAATTGCCCACCAAGATTATGTGATCTGACACCGTTAGACAATTTTCTCTGGGGTTTGGTGAAAAACTAGGTCTATAATAATGACCCCCGATCAATTCCTGAGCTGAAGGATGAAATCATTCGCTTTATTGGTGAGTTAGAACCGCAATTATGCCAAAATGTCATCGAAAATTTTGACAAAAGAGTGGACATCTGTGGAGCTGCAGGAGGTGGACATTTAGCGGATATTGTTTTTTTTTTGTGTTTAAATGGCATATACTATATTATACTTCAATGACCAATAAAAAAAAATTGAAATCAAAGCAAATTGTGTGTTTTATTCAAGAATTAAAAAAATAGAATTAAAAAAAACCGCTCAATTTAAAAGACCCTTTAGATTTAAATATTGATTAGAAAAAACTACGTATGCGCTATCATTAAAATACACGTTGGACTCAATCGATGTCTTGAAAAGCGGGGATTCGGGATGGTTTTGCTGAATAAATACGATACAAGAACCTCAATAATCTCGGATGTAAAATATAATAACATCGTGAAATAATTGAGGCTAAATTGGACTTACCCTTAAAAGAAAAGACCAAAAAGAGAATGACAGGATTGTCGAGGGAGAGAATATTGGTCCTACATATTCCAATAGAAGTATATTAGTTTGAGATGCAGAAAGGACGTGGTTTAAGACGAATAATATGTCTCAAAACATATAATAAAAGGACAGCTGCTACCTTGAAGTAAAAATCTATAATTGAATTTCTAACAAAAAGTAATTTTCTGCAATTATATATTAAGTAATATTATTGTTGTTAAGTTTATTTAATGCGGGACACGAGTGATACATGGTTTGCTCTTATATAGGGCAAGACAAACTTGTAACAATACTGTACAAAATATATTCAGAGCATTGTGACACAGAGTATTGTCAATATCATCATCATCATTGTCAACCAGGGTCAATCCACTGCTGGATGAAGGTCTGCCCAAGTTAACTCCATTGTCAATATGGTGAATACAAAATGTACCCACATATCAACAATTATTTCCAGAATTTTTTAAAAATATTATCTAATAAATTATTTTTTCCTAATCTCGATCATCTGGATTTTTCATTATCTGAATCATCTTCACCCCCATTTAGTTCGGAGAATCGAGGTTTTTCTGTATTTGAATCGTGAAATATCACTCAATTAAAAACCATTATAATTGAGAATGGAAAATGGGTCAATACATCCTTGTATTTGCAATTAAATTCTATGAACATTAATTAAATTAATACTCGCATGTTACGTATTATATTAAACACGCGTTTGTGTAAAACTCATTATTATTTTGACGCAAGACATAACGAATAATCGAAAAAAAAGTCAATCATTATTATTAAACAGTCCACTCCCGATACAATAAGGATCAATCATTATTATTAAACAGTCCACTCCCGATACATTAAGGATCAATCATTGTTATTAAACAGTCCACTCCCGATACAATAAGGATCAATCATTATTATTAAACAGTCGACTCCCGATACAATAAGGATCAATCATTATTATTAAACAGTCCACTCCCGATACAATAAGGATCAATCATTATTATTAAACAGTCCACTCCCGATACAATCAGGATCAATCATTATTATTAAACAGTCCACTCCCGATACAATCAGGATCAATCATTATTATTAAACAGTCCACTCGCGATACAATAAGGATCAATCATTATTATTATTAAACAGTCCACTCCCGATACAATAAGGATCAATCATTATTATTAAACAGTCCACTCGCGATACAATAAGGATCAATCATTATTATTAAACAGTCCACTCGCGATACAATAAGGATCAATCATTATTATTTAACAGTCCACTCGCGATACAATAAGGATCAATCATTATTATTTAACAGTCCACTCCCGATACAATAAGGATCAATCATTATTATTATTAAACAGTCCACTCCCGATACAATAAGGATCAATCATTATTATTAAACAGCCCACTCCCGATACAATAAGGATCAATCATTATTATTTAACAGTCCACTCCCGATACAATAAGGATCAATCATTATTATTATTAAACAGTCCACTCCCGATACAATAAGGATCAATCATTATTATTAAACAGTCCACTCGCGATACAATAAGGATCAATCATTATTATTAAACAGTCCACTCGCGATACAATAAGGATCAATCATTATTATTTAACAGTCCACTCGCGATACAATAAGGATCAATCATTATTATTTAACAGTCCACTCCCGATACAATAAGGATCAATCATTATTATTATTAAACAGTCCACTCCCGATACAATAAGGATCAATCATTATTATTAAACAGTCCACTCCCGATACAATAAGGATCAATCATTATTATTATTAAACAGTCCACTCCCGATACAATAAGGATCAATCATTATTATTAAACAGCCCACTCCCGATACAATAAAGATCAATCATTATTATTAAGCAGTCCACTCCCGATAGAATAAGGATCAAATAAAGGCCCTTTTCATTTTATTTGAAAAGTTTAAAAAATAACAAATACTAATAAATAAGTCTACTTGACTATTATTATTAAGAAATTGGTCAAGTTTTTTTTACTTGAATTTAAACAAATATTTTTGTATAAAATCTGAGATGGATTAAAATAATTTAATGTAGCAAAAGTGAAATGATTGCCTGGAAGAAATTGTTGTATAACAATAAACCCACCAGATGTGCCATGTATAATCATGTTCAGTGGTACCTCAGGTTACGAACTTAATTCGTTCTTTGATTCCGTTCGCGAGCCGAAATGTTCGCAAACTGAAATTCGTTTTCTTGGGAGTCATAATGAGGGTTAATTTGATGCAAAATATATTTTATATATACTGTATATTATATACATAAAAAGCAAAAAAAAATGTTTTAAGAACAACGAACGCAACGACAAACAATGTTCACAATATTGTCTTCGGCCGCAGACGAACTCTTTTACCAGACTGGCACCCTTTTTTTTCGTTTACCAACGAGATCGAACCTCGAAACCCCCAGGTGGAAGTCAAGAATCTTACCACTAGACTACGGAGGGCGTAACATGATTGAATAGTAGTTTAACTTCCGAAGAGGGCATACATTAGGTTTAACTGTGTTAATGTTCAACCTTATCTGTCCTAAGCGACATGAAATTGGTTTCGTAAGATGTTTGCACTGGCATTTGCTGTAATTACGTAAAAACCCATAATAAAACTATTGCCACGATTTGTAATTATAATAAAACTATCAAGGCATTGAAATGGGCTCGTTAAATTATATAGTAATATTGTTCGTATATATAATACATACATACCATCACGCCTTTGCCTGTCGAGTTAGGCAGAGAGGACTTTCAGATCGCAACACACATATTTCGCTTCATCTATATCAAGAGTTCCCAAAGAGGTGGATATCGACCCCCTGGGGTCGATTTGATTTTGTATGGGTCGAGTTTCAATAAAAAAAATTGGGGGTTGACGACAGCAAAAATAGACCCCCTTACTACTGCTATTTGTTTGTTACTTCAAAATATCTATGATTCCAATAGGTACCTAATTAAGAATATTTTTCAATATTTGTACTTATTTTGAATTTACATATTTATTTCATAAAAGTCAAAAATTAAAAAAAACTCTGCTCGTATTTTTTTGCTTTAATTTTCGTCAGCGCAGATTTCAATATTAAATGTTTCACAAGATAATGCAATGCATAATCCGTAGTCCTTTTATATTTTTCAATCCTTAATTACAAGTGATTAAAATGAAAAGTTTGATATCTAGTGAATAATTTAATATGGAGTACTGTATAAACTTATTAATTTGAGTAAGTAAAGTAAATGACTAGGGGGGGGGGGGGGGGTCCACGGGTTTAAAAGTTTTTGATAAAAGGGTCTGCGGCCGAAAAAAGTTTGAGAACTCTCGATCTACATCAATACACTTTCTCATACAACTTTTACGATTTTTCTTATTTTCTACATTTCCTTCATTCAAAATGTAATTCACTTGATTAAACCATACTTTCCTTGATCTTCCTCTACCACATATTTTACTCATATTTGCACTATATATTTGTTTTGTAAATATTTCTTCATTCATTCTACAATCCCGAACCATCTTACATGCACTACTTAATCTTACTTAATTAACCTTAAGTTTACATTCATCCCTAATCATTTCAATCCTTATCTTGTCATACATTGTCATTTCTCAGAACATAGATTTCAACAAAATTCGTTCGATTCCTTTCAATATTTTTACTCATCCACGTTTCACTTTCATGCATCAGAGTTGGTAATAAAATGCTGTTGTCTTTAATATTGTCATATGGTATGGTCATAGGAGG
The DNA here is from genome assembly GCA_949825065.1 of Odontocerum albicorne. NCBI lineage: Eukaryota > Metazoa > Arthropoda > Insecta > Trichoptera > Odontoceridae > Odontocerum > Odontocerum albicorne. Next base: position 797,300 of record OX463839.1, on the reverse strand, counting down.
TGTGGGATGGAAGCCTCTCCGATGACCTTGCGGTCGGGCTCGCCCTACATTGGTGGGGTGTATCTCGGCCGGGGGAATGTTTGTGGGATGAGCCCGAACCTTTTAATGTCTTCTCTCTTGAATGTGTTTTTTTTTATATTCTTGTTCTACGTGTTCAAGGGAAAAACATATGGTGTCCCCGTGGCTGGGTTCGTCGTATATTGGTGGGGTGTATCTTGGCCGAGGGGATTTTATTAGATGAGCCCAGACCTTTTGATAGCTTCTGTATTTAATGTATTATCTGCAATTTATGTGTTTTAGAAGTGTTATTTAAATATATTTTGTACATACTATGTTGCTATCAATAAACCTATATTTATTAATTATTTAATAGCAATTTATTTACTTAGAAAGGCATAGTAATGTATCGACTCATTTTCATAAATATCGTATTAAAATACTTAGTTAGTTACGGAGTAATATAACCCTTAAAGCCTCTTTTTAAATAGTTTTACAAATATTAAAAACACATCAAATATTTAATATTTAAACCTTGATTAAAATAACATATTTACACGAATATTACGAATATATTTTACTCCATACACGTACACGTATATTTAACTTTATTCAAATGTTTATCAAAAATCTACGTAAGGTCTATACATACATACTCGTACGTAAGGTCTATACATAGATCTATACATACTCGTAAATTAGTCGAGTCAGTAATCTCATTGCCTGTTATGGGACAGTCGATTCACAATCAATTAATTAGCATACAGACATTCGTAAACAATTTCAAAAGTATGAGCTGCAGCCGTTCGCGAGATTTGATAACTCGAACAAAAAAAAATACATATATGTATGTGCGTGTGTGTACGTTTGTGTGTGTTTGTGTGTGTGTGTGTGTGGGTGTGTGTGCGTGCGTGTGTGTGTGCTTGTGTGTATGTATTGCATGAAAATAAATTAACTGTATGGTATATGAAAGGCCAAAACCCGTACGATGGTTGTCGTCAAAGAAAGAATATGAGAATTGAATTTTGGATACAAGAGAGCGAGAGAGGAATACTTGGATTCTCTACGAAAGTAATTCGAAATTTGAATCTCGGTGGGTCCGTGATACTGAACGAATTTTAAATACCTAGCTAACAATTTTTGAACCGGTGTAAAAGGGGACGATGTATAAATGATATATACTCGTATATAAACAAATTTTACACTTATGAATATATATTTTCATAAATGTAGAATTTGTTTTACTTCCGTGAATATTTCACGGGTTGCAACTAGTGGTATATGAATAGAGGCTTCATTTCTGCATCTTCAGGCAGATTGCGCTCGGGGACGAAATCCCGCTCGCTCACTTCTCCTCACGGCACTAATTATGGATATCACCCACTTAATTCAAGCGAAATGACGCAATAAAAATGCTGCAAGCCTCCCAGAGACGGAGATTAACACACATCGGGAGCAACCGGCTGGCGGCTGTTAGCAAGGTCGCCCATTGCAGCGATCAGTTCACAGTTCGCTGGCAGCAAGAGTATCGATGACTGTGACCTCAATTTCATAACAAATACCTACAATACAACCGGTTGAGGTTTTCGCCTAATTTAACGAGTTACATATTATGTTTTTTTGCTAGATCGTATATAATATATGGCCCCGGGCATCGAACTTGCCTGTCAATGTTTCCTAACATTGAACGTCACATTGATTTGCATCATAACTTGTGCCTCATGTCCGCGGTTCTACAGCTGTTTGTTGAACACATGTTTTTGTTTATTATTGATTTTTAAAATAAGACATACTTACATATACATACCATCCCTGTCGGGGTAGGTAGAGAGGATAGATCGTCTGACTTTTCTATTTCGACACGTATGTTTAACCTCTTATATATCCATACGACTTATCATACAAATCCTACTTTCCCTTCTTTCAAAATATAATTCACTTGATCCAACCGTGCTTACCTTAGTTTTCCTTTCACACGCCTTTCACTCACATTTGCGTTTTATATTTGTTTTGTTAGTCTTTCTTAATTTATTCGTTCCACGTGCCCAAACCATCTCAGCTTGGCTTTTTCATCTTACTCAACACATCAGCCTTAAGTTCACATTCATCCCTTATCTCTTCATTTCATATTCTGTCATATGTTACTCGTACATGTTCCCCCCATGTATTCTTCGCAATGCACGCATTAAAATATAAAATAAACGTTCTTCTGATCCTAAATAATTTTATTTATTCACACGGTACCCTTCAACACATCTGAATTGTTAATTCTAATATGTTAAAGAGTGCGGCCGGGAGACAATATTATGTTTGGCCCAATTCATCTAGTCTTAGAGCTTAGATCACTAGAGAAGGCACGGAACTCGCGGTTCGATCGTAACATGTGTTGGTAATACTACCCCGTACGTGAAGCGGCAACAAAACCAGCAGACGTTTAATGTTTGGGAGTATTGTTACTAGACAAACACTTTTCGCAGACTAGGACCCCCTTTTTTTCTTTTTTTTTTCCATCAGGAATCAAATTCAATACCCTCGGATGGAAATCAAACGTCTTGTCATTCCGGCTGAGGAAGATATTTGACTAATTAGAAAGGAAATAACCAGTCGAGAACATTCTTTATAAAAAATTGATAAGTGTAGTTATGATATACGAGCACTAACTAATATATTACTTGAGAAATAAAGTATATTCAATAATAGAAAATTGTGTTGTACAAGGGAAAGAAAATGTATATGATATTTGTTGTTTATAGTTAATGCATTAACGTTGTGGAGGTTTAAAGACATTGTAATTTATTTTTATCAAACACTGTTTATTCCACCTTTTTTGTGACGGTATAACCCTACCGGTCACAAAAAAGTGGAGTATCTCTACGGTATCATTATGGTCGGATTATCTCTATGGTAGTATTATGGTTGGAGTATCTCTACGGTATTATTATGGTCGGAGTATGTCTACGGTATCAATGGTATAATTGTGGTTGGAGTATCTCTACGGTATCATTATGGGCGGAGTATCTCTACGGTATCAATATGGTCGGATTATCTCTATGGTATAATTATGGTCGGAGTATGTCTACGGTATCAATGGTATAATTATGGTCGGAATATCTCTATGGTAACATTAAGGTCGGAGTATCTTTACGTTATCATTATGGTCGGAGTATCTCTATGGTAACATTATGGTCTGAGTATCTCTACGGTATCATTATGGTCGGAATAGCTCTATGGTAACATTATGGTCGGATAATCTCTACGGTATCATTATGGTCGGAGTATCTCTATGGTAACATTATGGTCTGAGTATCTCTACGGTATCATTATGGTCGGAGTATCTCTATGATAACATTATGGTCGGAGTATCTCTTCGGTATCAATGGTATCATTATGGTCGGAGAAGTTAAATACAAGGAATATCTAAAAAGACTTTTCATTTCCTGTATAATATTATCACTCGATGTACAGTATTTTTCAAGAGATCGCATAATAGCATTTATTGTAACGGTTTAAATACATTGTAATTTATTTTTATCAAACACTGTTTATTCTACCTTTTTTGTGACGGTATAACCCTATCGGTTTCAAGGTGCACACCTCATCTTCAGGGGAGCGCAAACAAGACTTGTTTGCGCTTCCCTGAAGATGCGGTATGCACCTTGAAACCGGAAGGGTTATACCGTCACAAAAAAGTGGAATAAACAGTGTTTGATAAAAATAAATTACAATATATGATATTTGATGATGTGTTTAACATATGTCGACATTCTATGAAAATATTGGAAAATGTCTGTCCTCCAAAATCTTGGAAGACTCCTGTCCCTCAAAATGTTGAAAAATTCCTGTCCTCCAAAATGTTGGAAAATTCCCGCATTATGTCAGGACATTGATTTTTTTAGTAGAAATTCAATTAAAGCTGTCGAATAGCTGGACCAAAACAACTGTGTGAAATGCTCTTAACAGATGTATCGCAATCCTTCGATTATCTGCTCTGATCAATACGAGTATGTGGTAATTTACCTTGCTAAATAACAAAATTTCCATTTTTTTTATTTCTTGGTATCAGATGTTGTTTTCAATGACACAAAACATGTGTCAAATGCCTCGTCTGAGAAGGACGAAACAATGAATATTTCTGCAAATTGGACACAAACAAACCCACAAACTTCGTCCGTCCTGAAAAGCTGCGGTTACTAACAACGCGTTATTTTATTTTTTATTTATTTTACACATGACAAGAAATATACATAATTTGCGAAAAAAACAACAGGTAATTTAATCTGGACACACAATTTTAATTCATCTTGGGTTTGTTGCCTTTCATTTGTCGTGTCCCCAGTAAACTAGGCTTTTGCCTGTATCTCATTGAGGACATACTAGGTTAGTCAAAAAGTTTTGAAAGCGACATCTATGGAGCAGTAGAAAACCAAAATTTCTACGCCATTTTAATATTTCATCTTTCATAAGAACGTACTCAAAATTTCATTTCGATCTGTCAATTCATTCTTTGTTTACAAGCCATTTGAAGTTGACGTGTCAGTGTATTTTTTAACAATGGAAAAATCCGAATATAGTGCAGTGATTAAATTCTTTGTTTTGGAAGGTTTATCGGCTACTGACATCCATGCAAAGATGGTGAAAGTATTAAAGGAGTCTTCTCCTTCATTTCCAACCGTTCACTGGTGGGTTTTGGAGTTTAAGCGTGGCCGTACAAGCGTTGAAGACGATCCACGCTCAGGACGTCCAAAAAGTGCATCAACACCAGAAATCATAGCGAAAATACCGGATATGGTTTTGGAAGATCATCGATCGACTGTGGATGTGATAGCTGACACCATAGGCATCTCACATGGAACAACATGGCATATTTTGGCTGAAGTTTTGGGTTTCAAAAAACTGTGTGCACAATGGGGGCCGCATTTGCTAACAATGCAACAAAAACACGTTCGAATGCGACTTTCTGAGCAACATTTGGAGCAATTTCGAAAGGATAAAAAGGATTTTCTGCGTCGATTCATCACTATGGATGAGACTTGGGTCTACCATCATGATCCTGAATCAAAACATGAGGCTAAGGAGTGGTGTGAACCAGGCACTTTGGCTCCGAAGCGAGTTCGTGTCCAGAAATCGGCCAAGAAGGTGTTAGCGTCAGTTTTTTGGGATGCAAATTTTTTGGGATGGCTTTTGCCTGTATCTCATTGAGGACATATAGTAAACCCATCACACTTCATCACTCCAGACATACCAAAACGTTCATCTCACAATATACCGCACATAATCATAAAAAATACCACCTCAAGAGCTCACACAAAACTTATTACATCGTCTATTCGAGCGAGGCATTAAGGCCAATATTATGTTATGTGAAAAAAATATGGGAAAAGTTAACATTAAAACTTCACATTTTTTTTAAATGGTAACATTAATTACGAGTATAGTCTTATAATAGATACCTAGAACGACCTTCAGACTTATCTGAGAGGAGATTTAATGCCTACTCAGGTAGATGAAATCACTTGATCGTGGGAGGTTTATACTCGTAATTCCTGCCACAACTAAAATTACCAATTCTTTTTTACGTCGAAGCGGAGCTGAAATTGAATTATTTATTATTTCTTTACTTTTTCACAACAAAGTTTATCAACCCTTCCTTCTCTGTGATGTGTAACTACGAGTAATATACATTGCTTCTAAAGACTTTAATATCTCTGTAAATATAATAAAAACTGGGTTCAGATTTTAGGTATTTCTCCGTAATACATTTACGCATTGAATGAAAAAATAATATTAATAATATTTAGCACTTATCGGCCACATCAGAGATATTTTGTGAAAATCGGGAATAAATTCACCAATACAATCAAACGTGTGCCAGTGTGTAGGTATATTCATTATAAAAATCCATATGGGTGAGGAAGCGAAACTATTCACGTCTCACTCTCACTCTACTTCGGTATATGGGAACGCAAAAAATAGTATCTCAGTTCGGTCGCTTCTCTCGTTTAGTAGCCAGCCGGCTTTCGTTCGAGGTGGTCGTCTCGCCCGTTTTGTCAACGTCGGCCGATGTTTTTTTTCATGTTTTCTGAAGTTAAATTTCAATTATTATCACTTTTGACTTCAAATTTAATTAATTTAAGCGATTGACTATGAATATTCTTATTTTTCCGATTTAAAATCGCTCATTTTTACATGTGTATTGAATACACAGCAACGGAACGCAAGGATTATTTTAGCACAGGAAGGGAAAGGTTAAAAGCAATCATGCTAACTTTTTAACTTTCAAGTCTACACTTCAATATTTAACACATACGTAACGTATCACTAAAATACATCAATACCACTAAAACATATATGGTATACTCGAACCGTGCAGTATTAAAATCTGCTTAGATAGTTCACAGCTGTATTTTAGTGCCAATTTTGATATATGGGAGAGAAATATGAACGTGGAAAATACTGATAGGAGCCAAATAAATGCTGTAGAAATACGCACATAGAGAAGAATAAATGGATTAACCTTGTATGGTAGAATATGGAATGAAGGAATTAGGGATGAATGTGAACTTAACGCTCGTGTGTTGACTAAGATGAAGGAGAGCACGCTGAGATGGTTTGGTCATGTGAAACGAATTAACAAAACGAAAACTGGTGAGAGGAAGACAGATATGTAGTTGGAGCAAGTGAATGATATTTTGAAAGAAAGAAATGTAAAAAGTCAGAGAGATCGTAGGATAAGTTGTATGATGTATGGATGTAGATGAGACTAAAAATGTCAATTGAGAAAATCTGGTGCTCAATTATCTCTGTCTACTTCAACAGGGAAATAGCGTGATAGTATGTGTGTACGAGTACATATACGTTACATTAATCCGAAAACTTTGTAGAAGTTTAAAAATTAAATATAATAAAATGAGAGATTTGAGAATTTCATACTTGTTTAACATGAATGGAAAATAAGTATCTTCTCATTTATTACTGCCTGCGTATTATTATTTCAAGTTTTGCTTTGTTGTTATGCTTAATTTGTTGCAACTTGGATACATACGAGTATCTTACTTAGATATGTGATAAATAATATACGAGTAGTTTTCAATTGTAACCCCTGCGGTACACCGTTTGTTGGATCGAATATTTCAAGAACAAACAATTAACAAAAGGTCCATGTATACTTTTAACTTTCTAACCAAAACGTCAATATTTAACACATACCCGTATGTTACATCAATCTGAAAATGTCGACCTAAAATTGACGACCTCTGTGGCCTAGTTGATAAGACGCCGATATTTATTCATTATTATAATTTACAATTTGTTTATACACAGATGTGTTATTTTCAATCTAAAAAAATCAATAATAGCACATGTTGTATTTTACAAAATTATTCCTTAGGTAGTCCATACCACCTCCAAGAGTTTTTTTAATTTGATCAGGAAAAAAGATTATCAACCCTAGCACAGTGTATTGTGTAACATGTTGTTTATAGTTAAGGCATTAACATTGTGGAGGTTTAAAGACATTGTAATTTATTTTTATCAAACACTGTTTATTCCACTTTTTTATGACGGTATAACCCTACCGGTTTCAAGGCTTTCACCTCATCTTCAGGGGAGCGCAAACAAGACTAAATGCTGTTCGAACTGGCACCGATATACACGCTTCAACGGTTGGGGGCTGGGGGGGGGGAGGAGGGGAGAAAGGCAAGGGACAATTTCGGCCAAGAGCGGAGAGATTTTGGGTAAATAACTGTTCAACAGATGTTCCGATCGGTGTACTGATTTAGAAATTTCTAGGGCCTCTAATCTGTCCAATTTATTTCCGTTACCACTGATATGTAAGAATTTGGCATCATCGATAGAAAAAGTATGATTCTCGCGGTGACAATGATTAGCCATTTCAGAATAAATTAGAGGATTTGTTAAGGCGGATTTGTGTTCACGAAATCTCTTTTCAAAAGATCTTCCATCTTCAAAAGATTGTGTAACATTTCTACTCGTACTTATGGTATAATATCGATAAGCGCCGCGTCACGTCCACGCGAAGTTTTCAGCATTTTTAATGTTATTTTATGATTAATTTATATTTTTTGATACCATTTATACTTTGGATCAATATTCGCATGAATCCTGCCTTAATAATTTTAATTTCGCATGAAAGCCTCAATAATTTTATAAACAAGACTTGTTTGTGCTCCACTGAAGATGAGGTGAAAGCCTTGAAACCGGTAGGGTTATACCGTCACAAAAAAGTGGAATAAACAGTATTTAATAAAAATAAATTACAATGTCTTTAAACCTCCACAATGTTAATGCCTTAACTACTAGGTAAGTCCAGAAAGTAAGTGTACTGAATTTGTAATCTGAAGGTGCTAGGTCAGGGGAATGCGCGGGATGGTTCAGGACATCCCATTTAAACGAGGCGAGCAGTTCCTTCGTGGGGTTGGCCGTGTGTGGTCTGGCATTGTCGTGCAGCAGGCAGACTCCCTTTGTCAGCATGCCTCTCCTCTTGTTCTGAATCACCCTCCGCAATTTTTTAGGGTCTCACAGTATCTTGCAGAGTTGGTGGTCTCCCCTTGAGGCTATATTCAATTAAAATTATGCCTTGACAGTCCCAAAACAATTTCGTCAATTTCGTCAGTCACAATTGAAGGTCTTCCGCTCCTCTGATCATCATGCACAGACGTACGACCGTTTTTAAACTCGCGACACTACTTGTACACACTCGTACGATTCATAGCTTTGTCACCATATGCAGTTTTCACCTCATTATAAACCTCAAACGGAGGTTTTCCCTTCCAAACGAGATAACGGATGACGCCGCGTATTTCGCACTTGGCGGGAGATTGGATTTACATTATTCACGAAACGTGTTGTCGCGTCGACACTTCTCAACGTACTGACCTCGAATCGGTCTCGTTGCGGAGGGGAAGAGTCAGGCTAAACGGAAGTGTAGCCAACATGTCGAAAATAAAATCCATCCGGTCGTGAGAGCCTCAGTACACTTATTTTCTGGATACACCTCGTATAAACAACATTTTGTAATATCACCAATATAAATCATGTGTGCCAATCTCAAAGCACTTGGATAAAAATGAGATGCATGACCGAGCAGTAACGCACTGGACTTATCAATACAGGTTTTAAATGTAAGCCCTTGGGGTACAACGGTTGAAATATCTATTGTTTTCAATAAAAAAACAATTATATTAATTGAAAAAAATCTTGCAGAGAGATAAGAAGTTACCATTGGTTCCAAGATAGGATATTTTGTAAATATAAACTATATAATTAATTTGATCGAAGTTCGTCTTGAAGTTAATAAATATATTACGCTGAAAGTCAAGTATTAAATTTGTTCAAGTCAATCGTTCTGCGACGGAGCCATTTTCATTACGTTACATGCATGTAAGTAAAATCTCAATCCAACATCTTGAATTTTTTGTACAATTGATTTGAAGGCAAACAGGTTGTACGGTATTGAAGGATGAATATGTGTTTGTATTATATAATATTTGTTCTCTGAACTATTCAGACTAAATTGTAGCTATGATTATTCTCAGTGAATATATCTGTCTTCAAATAATTGGAAATATCAGTCTAATGGTTGGCATTCACGCTAATCAACCAGGTGCGGGGCATCATAATATTTCCAATTTCTGGTAGGTTCACTTCTGCAATTTTGTAACATAATAATGGTGTATTGTTTATAGTTAAGGCATTAACGTTGTGGAGGTTTAAAGACATTGTAATTTATTTTATCAAACTCTGTTTATTCCACTTTTTGTAACGGTATAACCCTACCGGTTTCAAGGATTTCACCTCATCTTCAGGGGAGCATAAGCAAGACTTGTTTGTGCTCCCCTGAAGATGAGGTGAAAGCCTTGAAATCGGTAGGGTTATACCGTTACAAAAAAGTGGTATAAACAGTGTTTGTTAAAATAAATTACAAATAATAATAGTGCTATAAAAAACGGAGCTTAACTTAATAGCAGTTTAAACTTTCCAATCCTTTTGGTACCGGAACTTTGGGATAGATTTTTTAAAACCACGCGCTTGCTCTCTCTCTCTGTGGTTGCAGTCCTAAGACTGGTTTGCAGCAATTTCAACTCTTCTCCTCCATTCCTCCCTGTCCTGTGCGGCTCTTTTTAAATCTGTATATGTTGAGCAGCGCACGTCCACCAACAGGTCCTCCAGGTACTCTCGGCGTGGGCGTCCCCTAGAGTTTGTCCCCTCGGTCATACCCTCCATTATGGCATGCAAAAGGCCCTCTTGTCGTATTATATGACCGATCCATCTTGCACGCCTTTCGGACAAGATCCTGAGCAGGTGCCTTCCTCCTTCGATTCGTTGGAGAACCTCTTCATTCGTGATGTGGTCTCTCCAGGTTCCTAATAGTCTTCTATAGGACCACATCTCAAAAGCCTCTAGTCTCCGTCTATCTCTTTCGGATAGGCACCATGTCTCGCAGCCGTACATCAAGATACTCCATACATAGGTCTTGATGAGGAGTATTCTCAGTTTTAGGTCTATATTATTTGATTCTATTATTTTCGACCTTTTATTAAATGCAAGTCTAGCCTGATGTATACGGCTGTCGACCTCGCTCTTAGACCGACCGTCCCATGTTATTTTGCTCCCGAGGTAGACAAACTCTTTGGTGTTCTTTAGTGGTTTACCCGACATCACTATTCTCATCTGGTGTTGCGCTCGGCCTACAGTCAGCAGCTTTGTTTTGTCTTTATTTATCTTCATACTGTAGTTATTTTGAAGAATGCTTTCCATAGTTGTTAAGGCCTCTTGTAGTTCCTCTTCACTTTCAGCAACCATAGCAACCACAGCGCTTGCTGAAATGCTATAAATCAATTCAGGCACAAGCGTTTTTCATCCAGATGATAGCTTACAATCAAACTTGATCGCGAGCGTTAGCATATTAATGTAAAACACAAGCTAAGCTAAGCTGACTGAAGAACTCAAACATTCCAAAATACGTCAGTTTAACTCTTCACTTAGATGTTTCAGTTTAGTGATTGTTAAGTATCCATATTTTATAGCTCACAATCTTCATTCAAGGTGCAGAGTTTTAATTAATAAATAATATCAAAGATTTACAGCAATTTATTTTATTCGTGTTGCTCATATCGAGTTCGTTAAATAAAATATCTCAAAAGGAATTTCTATTCCGATAAGCCAACGTATTATATAACTAGAGATTAAATTAAATAACTAGAGATCAATATTCGAACAGAATGTTGTTTGAAATATTGTTTGAAATTTGTGTAAATGTTATGAGAAAAGCTGTTTAAAGAGCTCTTATTTGTGTGGCAGCGAGACGAAAAATTTTCTGAAATTCTTCTTCTTCTTCCTCTTCTTTTAGGCCTGTTGGCCTGTTATGGTCCTGCATCATCGTTTCCCCCTTGTGACATCGACTGTCAGCTGTCTTGCCATCTTTTGGGAGGTCGTCCTGGAGGTCTGCTTGCTTGGGGGATACTGTCCCTGGCCATTCTTACGGCTCTTGATCCCGCCATTCTGGATACATGTTCGTTCCAGAACCTTCTTCTCTGTCGTCCCTATCTGACAATATCTTCAACTTCACACATCCTTCGGATTACTGTGTTTCATACTCTATCACGAAGGGTTTTGCCAGCGATACTCCTGAGTACCTTCATTTCGCTGGTTCGAAGGAGATTTTTGGTTCTAACAGTATCGACTCTGGACTCATCATATGCTGTATGTCATTATGAGGCGGACACAGGTCTTGTACGAGTATATCCTCACCTTGCTTTGTATGTTCATATACTTGATTTTTTTCCAGATAGTGTTCTTTAAACATCCGAAATTATGTTCCGCAAATAATTACCAAGTTCAAACGAAGCAATGTATAAAAATAAATGTTATATTTATTAAAGGAATGATTTGAAATTAATGTTTTGGCCACCTTGTATTATACAATTGTCCGGATACTAAACGAGTCGACACGTCTGGCCTTCACTCTCACTTGAAATGTACGAATGATAAATACACATATTATACTCGTATGTGCCATCGTATTGAATGGAAAAGAGAATCAAGAAGCTCAAATCAGCAATACGTGAGCTTGCTTGGGCCGCATTAAACAAACCTGTCTCACGAGTCTTACATGAGTATCTCGAGATAGTCATAATTAATAGTTGCAAATTATTTTTCTTCATAGTCGTGTTGCTCCTATCTGAACGTTCAGGTTTCCTGATGAATCTTGAACTGAGGGGATGATTCGCTTCCACCATAAATACAACACTCAATAAGTAACTAGTCATCGGATTTATTTGGTCTATCCATCTTGCAGTAGATCGTCCTCTTGCTCGCCGACCCTCAACACTTCGTCACTTCCGACTTCCACAAATTGTCTCTATCTCTTATAGCCTCATATCCAAATACTCGTATAACATTGTAATTTATTTTATCAAACATTGTTCATTCCACTTTTTTGTGACGGTATAACCCTACCAGTTTCAAGGCTTTCACCTCATTTTCAGGGGAGCACAAACAAGACTCTTGTTTGTGGAATAAACAGTGTTTGATAAAATAAATTACAATGTTTTTAAACCTCCACAACGTTAATGCCTTAACTATAAACTATATATAAAAACTCGTATAACAGTATGCTCTTTCTGCATGTCGTTGACAATCTTTCTTTGACCTGTAGATCCTGAAGGATGGACATATTGACACAGTCCATCAGATCCGAAGCATTCAGCGTTAGCACATCTCGACTATATCCAGCATATTCGCAAATTACTGAATTATTCATTACTTTTTTATTCCGCTAATAACACTTATTCCCACAATATGTTATGTGTTTTTACCTCCTATCTAGAGGCTTCTTAGCTCCAATTGTTGACATGTTTCATGGGAAGTGTGTATGGTCTATTGACCTAATGGAAATAATTTAATGACGGGGGATTTGTTTCCATTTTTCATTTCTGTTGATGACTTATACGAGTATAGGTACATATATCTCTCTAATGTTTCTTATATTATACGCAAAATAGAACTGTAATAAATAACCAAATAATGCAACAAATTTTACCTCTCATGAATTAACATATTTCCTATTAGGTAAATAGACGTTTAAAGTAATGCACTATTTTATATTGAAGTTCCACAACGTTGAAGTCAAAACTTTTCATAAATTCAAAAGTTAAGTTTGATTCTTTATAATCAACATCAGTATTACAACCCAGGACGGGTTTTAGCTGTTTTTAGGAATTTTTCCCACTTTCCTACTTCGAATGGTTATCATGTACCCAGAGTGCAATAGTCCTCCATTGCACCATCCAGTTACCTTAATTGTAGTCTTCGCGCTCGACTGCGTCCCGGCAAATCTCTTGCGAGGTCGGTATCCTGTCTGCAATATAAATTTCCTAGCACTGTCTAGCAATTTGAATAATTTCTGCTGCGGCAGCCGTTTCGAGTTATATGTTCTGTTGTAAAAATACGGTATTATATAGAAAATGATAGTGATACGAAGAGTTATGGAAATAAGAATTGGTGGGTGTATCTCTACGGTATAATTATAGGCGATGTATCTCTACGGTATCAATGGTTTCATTATGGTCGGAGTATCTCTATGGTATCATTATCCTCGGATTATCTCTATGGTATAATTATGGTTGGAGAATCTCTACGGTATCATTATGGTCGGAGTATATCTACGGTATCAATGGTATAATTACGGGCGGAGTGTCTCTACGGTATCATTATGGTCGGAGTATGTCTACGGTATCAATGATATAATTATGGTCGGAATATTTCTATGGTAACATTAAGGTCGGAGTATCTTTACGTTATCATTATGGTCGGAGTATCTCTATGGTAAAATTATGGTCTGAGTATCTCTACGGTATCATTATGGTCGGAGTATCTCTATGGAAACATTATAGTCTGAGTATCTCTACGGTATCATTATGGTCGGAGTATCTCTATGGTAACATTATGGTCTGAGTATCTCTACGGTATCATTATGGTCGGAGTATCTCTATGGTAACATTATGGTCTGAGTATCTCTACGGTATCATTATGGTCGAAGTGTCTCTATGGTAAAATTATGGTCTGAGTATCTCTACGGTATCATTATGGTTGGAGTATCTCAACGGTATCATTGTGGTCGGAGTATCTCTATGGTAACATTATGGTCGGAGTATATCTACGGTATCATTGTGGTCGGAGTATCTCTATGGTAACATTATGGTCGAAATATATCTTCGGTATCAATGGTATCATTATGGTCGGATAAGTTAAATACAAAGAATATCTAAAAAGACTTTTCATTTCCTGTATAATACGAGTATTATCACTCGATGTACAGTAGTTTTCAAGAGATCACATAATTGCATTTATTGTAACGTTTATTGTATACAGTACAAGTTGGTTTATTATCATGTGGACATCTCTTCTAACTAATTAGAAATATATAAATACAATAAAATAAATTTCAGCCGGTAAGCAATGTAACAAAGCATTTACAAGTTTTATTTAAATAAGTATTCAGTATGAATCTGTCATAGAGTGAATATATGTTTGTTATGTATCTTTTTACATTAATTATAAAACACTTATAATCCAATAAACCAGTCCAATAAAAGCAGATATAATATAATTAATGGCGGTGTATTATCCGTCAATACCTATTTAGCTAACATAAACATAAATAAGCAAGCAAGAATTTACCAAAACGAAACCTTCGAAAATACGAGTAATTTATTCTTTTAACATTTGGTCTGATTTATGTAATGTTTTCCTGTTTTTTAATTCGGTTTGATGTATTATAGTTTAGAAGCGTGTTTATAAAAATGAGAATACGTTAATTGGTAAGAAATAGTATGCCTTTTGCATAATGTTCTCTCTTCGACATTTCTTATCAATAAAGTTCATTATTCTGTTTCATTACTTCGTCGTCCCTTGTGACAACTGGCTAAGAGTAAACTTTTACGATTAACCATATCAACATTTGATTTTTCCATTAAATATCAATACATAAATAATATTCAGCAAGGCACATACGAATATTTACGATATTTAATATAATGATCTTTTTCGTCCTCCCTGATACGGATCAGGCCTTGCGCACGGAGCTCTGCTTACACAGGAATGAGGATCAGGCCTTGCACACGGAGCTCTGCTTACACAGGGATGAGGATCAGGCCTTGCGCACGGAGCTCTGCTTACACAGGGATGAGGATCAGGCCTTGCGCACGGAGCTCTGCTTACACAGGGATGAGGATCAGGCCTTGCGCACGGAGCTCTGCTTACACAGGGATGAGGATCAGGCCTTGCGCACAGAGCTCTGCTTACACAGGGATGAGGATCAGGCCTTGCGCATGGAACTCTGCTTACACAGGGATGAGGATCAGGTCTTGCGCACGAAGCTCTGCTTACACAGGAATTAAAGAAGTTCATTTCATGCTTTCGAAAAGCACTTTCTTCGGTTCTTTTAGAACGTGTCCAATCCATCGCTTTCTGCTCTACCACAAGCTGTCGTTAAACGATGCCATTTTAGACTTCGGAATTTATTTTAGAATTAAGACTTTGGACTTCATTTTAGACTTCGGACTTGATTTTAAATTTAAATTTTAAATTTTCGACTTTATACTTCGCATCATATTTTAGGCTTTATAATTCGGACGTCATTTTAGATTTTAGACTTTTCGATTTAAGTTACGTATAAGGTGCCACGACAGAGTTAAGTTACGTATAAGGTGCCACGACAGATTTAAATTACGTATAAGGTGCCACGACAGATTTAAGTTACGTATAAGGTGCCACGACAGATTTAAGTTACGTATAAGGTGCCACGACAGATTTAAGTTACGTATAAGGTGCCACGACAGATTTAAGTTACGTATAAGGTGCCACGACAGATTTAAGTTACGTATAAAGTGCCACGACAGATTTAAGTTACTTATAAGGTGCCACGACAGATTTAAGTTACGTATAAGGTGCCACAACAGATTTAAATTTTGAAAAAAAAAGTTTGAAAATAGCGCAGGAACTGGATCATAGGCCTCAAACAAAAATATAATTTGATATCAATAATTGAATTAAAAAATTGATACAATAATCGAAGACAAAGAGTTAAGAAACTAATGAACGTTATTAAAATTGAAAATTTATATAAAAATACCCGAACGTAAGCTGTGAATTTATCGGGAATTGCATTTGAGACGTCTGGATACTAAGGGAATATTTCAAATAATAGGCAATAGTGCCGATAAAGCGTTTTTTATTGTAAACGAAGAAATTTGAAATTTGACCGTTATCCGTGAAGAAAACTTGACTTTAACCACGATACATTCCAGGGTTTCAAATTGACAGGGGAGTGCTTGATTCCGCTCGATAATGACGCTTGATGCCGCCGAGTAAACGACGTTGAACAGTAATTTGTGTTGCAACAAGAGCCGTCATCTCGATGTGCGGGTGTGAATCATGTCCAAGTATTGTGTTGAATATTTCATTACAAAAAATCAATACAAAGTATGAGGTTAAACGGAACAAAGGTGATGTCGGATTGCACAGGTGCAACGTATCGATTGTACACGTGTATGTACAATATTATCGAATCATTACTATTTTATAAGAGTAGGGAAACTATTAAAATACATTTCAAAACCGGGAAATTGTAAGAATTCTTATTTGTATTTTATTATTACCCAATTATTGAACAGACTTATTTTGTTATATTTGTATTTAAATAATAGCAAGTTAAAAAATATATTTCAATACTTCGCAATTATCATAAGTTGAGTGGTTTATGTGCTGTGCTGGAGCTTAGGTTTATGTGCTGTGCTAGGGCTTACGTTTAAGCGCCATCATACTAATTTAGAATAGAACAAACTTGGTTTTGTTGAACACAGCATCATTCAAATGACTATCCATCCCCACGAAATCCATAAACACATACGTGAGCACATGCCCATGAACCCCACAAAGACTGACAATCACCCGAACATTATTTTTCATATAAAGTGAGATATCATCAATCAAAAGGAAAGGAAGGGATGGTGGAGAGAAAAGGAAAAGAAAAATCGGGAATGAAACACGTTATTTTACTGACTAGAAATTAAGAGTTTTTTCAGTCGCTTCTTAAAGCATGCCAAGGACGGAGCGAGTCTTATATTGGTTTGTAACTGATTCCAGAGTCTCACTACATGGACAGTAAAGGACGACGTAAAGAAAGAGGAGCGGTGAACTGGAAAGGCTAATAAACAATCTTTGTTTGAGCGTAGCGCTAATCCATGATTCGAAAGACGCTGAAAATTTTCGGCGAGATAAGAGGGTGCGGCGGAACAGTTAAGGATGGTATACAATAGAGACAGTATGTGAATTTGGCGTCTATTTCTAACATTCAACCAGTTCAATGCCTTCTGGTATGAAGTTATATGGTCGTACTTTCGTAGGTTGAAATGAATCTTAGACACACATTTTGAAGACGCTGTAATTTGTCCAGCTGTTCCTCTGTAACACCCAAGTAACACACGTCCGCATAGTCCAGAATCAGAAAGAGTAGAGATTGTACGAGTAAAATTTTGATTTTAGTTGGTAGGAATCTTTGCAACACTTTAAGGGAATGAAGGCTGAAGAAGATCCTTCGGCTTGCCTCATTTATTTGATCTCGCCATGAGAGAGTGTTATGTATTATATTATCACTCCTAGGGTTTTAACAGTTTTATGTTATGGTATGATAGAGCCATCAAGTAATATTGAAGGAAGTAAGTCAGTGTTGAATTTACAGAGAAGCTGAGGGCTGCCAATGAGGATCGCTTGAGACTTCTTTGGATTTATGAGTAAGCCATGCTCCCCAGTCCACTCAGAGATCAATTGGAGGTCCGCATTTAGATCGTTCAAAGCCGCGTGAAAGAAATTTGGATCAAAATGAATATATATCTGTAGGTCATCCGCATACAGATGATAAGAACACTTAAGAGATGATGTTATTGGGTTGATGAATATAGAAAAAATGAGTGGAGAGAGAATTCCACCTTGGGGGATGCCTGCAGAGAGATAAGTCCATTCAGATATATGCTCTTGGTATTTACAGGAGTACTACCGAAGTTAGTACTACCGAAGAATATTTAAAACCTTCCCTATGACATAGACATTTAAAAATATGTCGTTGAATCGCCTCCACCAAGCTTATGTACAATTTATAGTTAGGGTTATACAATATATTACAGCGACACACTCTAGTTGCTTCTTGCTACTGTTGGTGACTTATCAATTTTGATAAATTATTGAAAAGTCCTATAATTCTCAATAGGAATCACAGAAATTGAAAAGCCTTCTTCACTATCTCGTCTATATGACAATAAAATGTACGACGAGAATTGCAATGGACCGGACCGGACCGGACCATGCATCATGCATAAGTTGTACGCTTTGAAACGCTTGACCGTTTAGTATACACATATCATAATATAAATAGGCCAAAACCCGTACGACAGTTGTCGTTGAATTTTGAATACAAGACGTTTGTCAAAAGTTACTACGTTAGTCTGCATTGGCTAGGGATGGGGTATACGATAATTGGATTTTCGATTTTTTTTACCTAAAATTAAATGTTAGTAATTAGTATTAACTCATAGTGAATTTTGGCCTATTTAAAGATATGTACAAATCATACAATATATTAGGAAACCAGTATATTGAAAATTAGCAATTAAAACTTCAGTTTAGAGAAAACAATTTTTCGATTTATAAAAAAAACGATTCGATTTGTAAAAAAAACGATTTTACCCCATCCATTTGAGACATGACATTTCAAATGTCACAGGGACCATCCTACATTTTCTCAAGTATAGTGTAATTTTGTAACATATATCCCTGTTTACGTATATATCATTTTTATGACACCAACCACACAGCGAATCGGGGTTCATTCGATGCATCCTTGAGCCATTCTCGCTAAAGATCACTGAAAAAATTATTTTATTATCGGCATAAATTATATGCGGGCACCTCAACACATCCCGAAATATCATTGCTGAGTATCAAGAATAATATGGGTCTCAAAATAGAGCCCTGCATCACTATAAATATAACATACAAAGGACTAGACTCAAAATAATTTACAATAATTAACTGAGTTGTATTGGAAATGTAAAATTTGAGCCATCTTAGAAGATGCCATAAACTCTCACCGTTTTATGCTTCAAGTTAAAAAAATCTTACCTAAAGCCTTCCAAAATCATTTACAATAACTAACTGAGTTGTATTGGAAATGCAAAATTTGAGCCATCTCAGAAGATGCCATGAACTCTCACCGTTTTATGCTTCAAGTTAAAAAAATCTTACCTAAAGCCTTCCAAAATCATTTACAATAACTAACTGAGTTGTATTGGAAATGTAAAATTTGAGCCATCTCAGAAGATGCCATAAACTCTCACAGTTTTATGCTTCAAGTTAAAAAATCTTACCTAAAGCCTTCCAAAATCATTTACAATAACTAACTGAGTTGTATTGCAAATGTAAAATTTGAGCCATCTCAGAAGATGCCATAAACTCTCACCGTTTTATGCTTCAAGTTAAAAAATCTTACCTAAAGCATTCCAAAATCATTTACAATAACTAACTGAGTTGTATTGCAAATGTAAAATTTGAGCCATCTCAGAAGATGCCATAAACTCTCACCGTTTTATGCTTCAAGTTAAAAAATCTTACCTAAAGCCTTCCAAAATCATTTACAATAACTAACTGAGTTGTATTGGAAATGTTAAATTTGAGCCCTCTCAGAAGATGCCATAAACTCTCACCGTTTTATGCTTCAAGTTAAAAAAATCTTACCTAAAGTCTTCCAAAAATCAAACTACAGAGTATTTAACATACGAGTACCTGCAACTTCTAATTTACAGTCACTATTTAGGTTTCCGATACGGAACAGAAATAGTCACAACAAATTAAAAAAAATTAATGAAACTATAAAATACACAATTAATTACCTTGTTGTTTTTTCACAAAATCAATTTAGGAATTCTTAATGTGAAATAAATCAGATATACGTGTTTTTTTATATTTGATTCATTTTGGATACATAAGTTAAAATGGAGTGTAAATTATTCTGAAATAATAAAATAAATATCTCTTCGTTTTATTTTAGCACCGAAGTTATACGAGTTATGAGCCCGTCGTGTGTCGACATTATAAAAAACCTTGGCATCATGTTCAACAGTATATGTACTTAAATTTGATTATCGTATCGAGAGTATGTGTTTATCTGCCAATAAAGTTCTGAGATTTTTAAATGTGTGCCTCTAGGACTTGTGGTGGTGGCGTTGTAATGAGATCTCTGGATCGCAGCAGATTGGACTGCGGCTCAACCATATGGAACCCGAGAGGCATCCAAAACTTCCTGATAGTTTGGGAGCCCTTGAGGAAAGACTGCTTTCTAAACGGCGCTATATAAATTGTCATATTATTATTATTATTGAGCGAGTTCAGGGTAATTATTCCATGGAATATACGAGTAGATTATACCCAAGGTTCTACGCACGTATGTCACAATTCTTTTAGTGGGCATGGTTGGCTAAAACTCTTAAGGGTTAGAAAGATGCCGCACCTGTTGTCCATATACTAATTGCTCGCCGGAAAAATAGCAAAGCCCTTGTTGGTTGTCCAACTTCTGTTTAATGTGCCTTACAATTATTTACATCTCGTGGTGAATTAAAATTCCACATTCAAGAACTTAAAGGGTCTTTCAAATTCTGCGTTTTTTTAATTCTTGGATAAAACACAGATGGCGTTACGAACTTGGCTGTGTCTTGTGACATTTAAAAAGTGTAATGTATGACATTTATAAAAATGGAATCGTATACAATACAACAACGCGTTCAAATTGTTGAATTATTTTATGTATTGTAATCTCCGGAAACGGTGATTTTAATTGACCACCAAGATCATGTGATCTGACACCGTTGAACTATTTTCTCTGGGGTTACGTGAAAAGCCAGGTCCTTAAGAATTACCCCCGATCAATGCCTGAGCTGAAGGACGAAATTATTCGCGTTATTGGTGAATTAGAACCGTAATTATGCCAAAATGTCATCGAAAAAATAATTTTGACAAAAGAGTTGACATCTGTAGAGCTGCAAGAGGTAGACATTTGGCGGATATTGTTTTTTGTGTTTAAATGTCGTACATTATACTTCAATGATCAATAAAAAGTTTTTTGAAATCAAAGCAAATTGTGTGTTTTATTCAAGAATTAAAAAAAATAGAATAAAAAAAACCGCTCAATTCGTAAGATCCTTTAGTTGTTAAGAATGTCAACACTCGCACACGGAATGGCCTACCTATTGATCGAATTGTCCAATATTAATATCTTCCATAATTGCGCCGGTAGTTAAGACAGTCCACTAACTCAAAAAAAATGATTTTATGTTTTTTTAAATATCACCATTATTCATATTTTAATAACCTAGAAGAATTTAGAAAAAAAAAACGCCGTTTAATAATTGCAGGAGGTGGTCGATAAATATAATCGTGTTTTTGTTTATTTTGATAGTAGACCAAGTCACTTACTTTTCGGTATACTTTGTTTTTCTGGAAAATTGCATGTACAGTACCCGGGGGCAAGTAATACACATTGTTTGTAGTGCATCGTCTTGCGGTTAGCGCATCGTGCGACAGAGACGACGCTCTACAAACGATGTGTATTTTTTACCGCCGGTTACTGTACCTACCTGATTTTTTAAAAGAAAATACCGTTATTGAAGAAGAAGAAGAAATCTCTAGTATTATTCCAAATTAAGTGAAGATGATTATAATATTAGTGAATACTGTTGTTTATAAATTCCTTTTTTAATTAAACTGAAATATTTTTTGCTATGAACAATTTTTCGGGTGTTTGAATAATTGTGAAAAAAGTCAAATGAAGTATCAAAAAACACATTTTTACATAATATTCGATAAAAAATCATAATTACATAAAATATTTACATGATGACAGTTCGTACTTTGGGAAATATTTTGTTACCTAATGGAAAAATATTTTTGATTACACCCAAACACAAAGGTCAAAGAATCTCAATACGAAAAATATATGACTTCACTGTCATTATTATCGGCACATACACATGTGTATGGTGGATACATTCAAAATTCAGCTTCTTAACAAGTTGAGAGGTATGAGTAATCTCTTCACAGGGAACTACGAGTATGGTATGAGTAATATTATTTTTATTGCGATTCATTTTTAGACTTTTATGTATTTCTTATTGTGAATTTCATCCGATGTTATTGTGTTTAACCGGTATCAAATTAAAAATAAATAAATTAAAATTAGCATCAAAAGGCTCGACTGAATGGAACAAAAGTGAATAAAAGCGTCGAAATGTTTGGACACTGTCATCTGTTTGTGGTGATACGACTGTAAGAATAAACATTTGATTGATTATTGACGTCAGAAACCTTGATAAATTGATTTCCTGATAATTTGATGTTTAGAACTAAACAAAGTCCATTTAAGTTTTTTTCAAATTTATTTTAAACATCGATCAATGTTACTACAATCCTATATGCGTAAAATATCAAGCCAATAAAATATGTTTTTTTTTGTTTATCATATTCAAGTAATCTATAATGTATACATACGAGTATGTGTATGCTAAAGGCAATATCTATATAAAAAATATATTACTTAAGAACTATATAACAAATCTTATTTCTAAATTATAAATAAAAGATAGTTTCATTTTATTTTTCAACATGTCATTTAATTTTTTAATAATCTTAATATTTATAATAATTTATTTGAATTGCGAGTAGTTAACGCCTACATACTATACTAACTTGTAATTAGAATTACGAGTAGTTAACGCCTACATACTATACTAACTTGTAACTAAAATTACGAGTAGTTAACGCCTACATAATATACTAACCTGTAACTAGAATTACGAGTAGTTAACGTCTACATACTATACTAACCTGTAACTAGAATTACGAGTAGTTAACGTCTACATACTATACTAACTTGTAACCAGAATTACGAGTAGTTAACGCATACATACTATACTAACTTGTAACTAGAATTACGAGTAGTTAACGCCTACATACTATACTAACTTGTAACTAGAATTACGAGTAGTTAACGCCTACATACTAACTTGTAACTAGAATATGTGTTTTATTTATCATTATTCAGATACATTTATCATTATTCAAAAAGAGGCCATTTCCATGGCTTAGTTGATAAGACACTTACGAGTAACTTCAGCCCGGGGGTTCGATTCCTGATGGTACCCGAAAAAAAAAATTCAAAATAGGTCCCAAACTGGTTGAAATGTTCGTCTTGTAGCAGTGCTCACAAACACTAGAGTGTACTAGTGTTGTTGACTCTTCACATGCAGGGTAGTATTGTCTGCGTATGCGATGACGAACTACGAATTGTGTTTATTTGAATGGTCAAGGCCCCAAGTATCGATGAATAAAACCAGATACAATGTTGTATCCCAGCCACGCTCTTGTAATACATCCAAATTACCAATTTGGATGTGTTGAAGGGTACCATGAAAATAAATAAATAACACAAAAACAAATATTACTTGTGTGAAAAAGGCTTCAAAATAAAATATTCAATATTATATTCCTTTGTAATTTGAAGCCAAATTAACTGCAATTGTAGAGCAAAGGATTTTGTTTCAAGTTATTTCCGATTTTTGTGGACGCGGAGAGTTCATTACGAGGGTTAAAAACAAATATGTATAATCAAAAATGGCTTTATTGTTTTTTAAAATACTCTTCATGGAGATCAATACACTTTTGCATGCCTTTGAACCAATTTTCGAAGCAGTTTTTCCACTCCAAATGAGGTAACTTCAAAACATGCGTTTTGAACGCATCAACCGCTTCTTCAGGCGTCGAAAAACGTTGACCTCGCAATTTATTTTTGATGTTCGGAATAAAAAGAAGTCATTGGGTGCCAAATCAGGGCTGTACGGCGGATGACTCATCAATTCGATGTTTTGAGTGCTCAAAAAGTCACTTGTTTGAGCCGATGTGTGAGAACTCGCATTGTCGTGGGGGAGAATGATCCGTCTTCGGCGGTTGGTTTACCTCATTTATCCGAACACTTCTGGCAAACAAATGGTGGTGTACCATTCAGAATTGACCGTACGACGTTCCACTGAAAGCA
Source organism: Odontocerum albicorne (assembly GCA_949825065.1). Lineage (NCBI taxonomy): Eukaryota > Metazoa > Arthropoda > Insecta > Trichoptera > Odontoceridae > Odontocerum > Odontocerum albicorne. The sequence goes on along the minus strand of OX463839.1, from coordinate 773,146 downwards.
CTCTTGCGACATGACCATTTATACCGAAGAAACAAACCACCATTTGCTTCGAAGTGCTTTGTGCGCGAACAACTTTTGTTGGATTTGGCTCATCTTGAAAGACCCATACAGTCGACTACTGTTTAGCTTGTGACTCATATGCATAGATCCATGATTTGTCGCCTGTCACGATCTAATAGACGTCTTTTGAAGCACAGCGATCGAATTTTTTCAACATTTCTTTGGACCAATCGACACGAGCCTTTTTTTAAGCCATGTCCAACGCGAACGAATCTATTTGACGGCCAAATGTTCATGCAATATTGAATATATGCAAGTGGAACTAATGCCAAAATATGCCTCAATCTCACGATAAGTCACATGACGATCTTGCAATATCAGTTCACGCACATCATCGATGTTTTCTGGCACAACAACCGATTTTGGACGACCTTCACGAAATTCGTCCTGGAGCGAACTACGACCACCATTGAATTCGGAAAACCAGCGAAACACAGTGGCACAGCCCGGGATGGTGCTTCATCACCAAAAGTCGAAGCGAGTTGATCGGCACACTGCTGTTGAGTTAGTCCATGTCGAAAATCATCGCACGAAAATGTTCACGATATAATTCCATTTTTGGCTGAGATGAATTTTTCAAGTCACTGTAAACAACACAAATAGCAATCGTATGACAAAACTTTCTGAGCACGTATACCATTAAAAACGTCAAACTCTACGATGCTGATTTCAGATTTGACGTTTCTACACTGGTGTAGCCATATCTCAAAACTTAATTAGCAACCCTCGTATACGAGTACATGCCCGCACATCTCAGGTTATGTTACCTGTCTCGATGGTCCGACGGATATTCGATTTTTATTCCAATATTTACATTTGTGGTTTTCATCTCACAGAATCAAAATGTTTAAAATAATTAAGGATTGCTTCAATTCTTTTTGTTTTATATTTAATCGCTGTCAGTATAATGTTAATAAATAAAGCAAATACAAAGGTAATGTATGAAATTTTCAATTACTGCACTTATTGAAAAAAAAAATTATAGAATGCTTTATCGTCAAGTTCAGTCTATGAAGGTACAATGATTGTTGATGTGTGTGTAACGCATTCAATGCACTTTTCTGCAGTTGAAGTAACCTGATATTGACATTATTTTGAAAAACGGGTAGTGAAAAGCAACCATTTTACAAGACAACAGAATTCACTGACACTTTGCCAATGTAAGATCTACCAAATAAAATATAGCTTTGTACTAAGTACCCTTACATTCACGAATGTGCTACCAAGAAATGGGATTCATTTTCTAGTTGACTGAGAAGAAGTGTTTATTTTCAAATATGTGATGTGTGTAGAAAGGAAATATTCTAAATTGAACTAGAAAAAGACTATGGTTGAATAAAAAGAATTGTTTTATACCGTCTCGAATGATGA
>OX463839.1:666908-771515 GCA_949825065.1 Odontocerum albicorne | reverse complement strand
TGCATATTATTACCATTTGTTTACTTCAGTATATTAAATCGTAGATTTCTTGCAGGTTTAGACACTTAAAACCATTTCAGTTTGTCAGCGGTCCATTGTTGTGTGAAGTAAACTGCAAAGGGTTAATCTATAATATTATGATTGTTTATTGAACAAGAACACTTGGCCACGGAGGTATTTTTTCCTTCTGAAAGGAATTTGAATAAATGATTGATAACTCAATATTATTTTAATTCACATCGTAAATATAATTAAAACTGTTTTAAGACCCTTCAAGGTGGTAAAATTTGTAATGTGTCTAATTTATTAGATAAATTAGACACACTTTATGGACTTTCTATTTCGGGCGTTAGTTAAGATTGCGTCACGTGGAACAACAGATATGCTAAAAAGGTGACCCTTGTGAAACATAATAGGTCAGGTCATAGCCATTAATGTCAGAGATAAACTATGCCCTTACAATGCTGCCCCGATCTTACGTACTTCAAAAATAAAATTTCGTTGTACTCATTTTTTCATTTGTGACGCTCTTGTAGGGCTTGCAAACCGGTTAATCGACAGGTTGGATAATTTCAAAATAATTAAAAAACCATTTATTTTTTATTCAGTTAACCGTTTAGATATTAATATATAAACTAGGTCCAATGTGATATTTTACAAGAAACAGTCGATTTAATTTAAATATAATAGTTCGGAAATTCTAGGATGAGTCCTGTGACAGCTCACAAGTTTACCCCAATACAACCGTATGTAATGTATTTACCTAAATAACTTTGCTATTTATTAGAATTGAGGCTTATATTAAAGTTGATAAAATAATTAAAATTACTGATCATCGTTACAAGGTTGTATTGGGGCAAATTTGTGAGCTGTCACAGGCCTCATCCTAGAATTTCCGAACTAAGATTTTTTTTACCTAAAATAAAGATTATCAATTCATAAAAAATACTACGCAACAACAATATCACTGTTTGCAATATCAAAATAAAAACGTTATAGACTATCACTATCATTAATCAAGAAATTAAATATTGTGCACAGCTTCAGGAATAACCAAATGGCAAAAAAATCTAATAAATTAGAAGTCACTTTAAAACATATAAAAATTCTAGCAGAGAAAAACAAATCACGTCTGTCAGCTTTAGTAGCGCCTGAGCAATAATTGAGGAAATAAGGAAATAATTCGACACTTTTTGTGGACTTGTGTGGAGCAAAAATATATGATAGAATTTAATCGCGAAATAAAAAAATTACTGGCTAGTTTTTTTACACACATAATTCATCTATACCTTTTGAATATTTTAAATAAAGTAAAATATGCATTGGGCGCTTTTTGCGCACATATTTCCTAATAAGAAAAGTTCTCAACCAAAATGGCCTGTTAAAAATTCCGAAATTATAACTTGAAGATGTCGTCATAAAAAACGCGCAGAAAATGACTCAGTAGTACCATGTTTCAACTTGTACTCCTCACGCAGTTTTATTTTAATCTATCTTGTCGCTGTTTTATGTTTAATTTACCTAGTCTTTGTTTGACAGAGTCAGCAAGTAACGCGTGTCCATTTTACTCATTGGGGCAATTACGGATTTAAATTGACGCGATCGACCTTCAGTTAAGTTTTTTCGACCACAACATGCCGTTTGATAAACAACTTTTTAATTTGAAAACATGAAAAGAAGAAAAATAAGTGTTGAAGTATTTGATCATAACTATATATTATGTAACTTTTTTCCACAAAATACTAATTATAAGGTGTTTGGAGCGGCACGCAAAAAACATCTCAAAGAATTGAAAAACATGTTTACAATATGCATTGTTTAAAAAAAACTTGTATCCTGGAAGAGAGAAAACGAAGAGTGTTGGAAACAAGAATTCAATGTGTTAGAAACTAGAATTAAGTGGTTTTATTTTTATCAATACTGTTTATTCCACTTTTTTGTGACGGTATAACCCTACGGAAATAAATTGGACAGATTAGAGGCCCTAGAAATTTCTAAGTCAGTTACACCGATCCGAACATCTGTTGAACAGTTATTTCCCAAAAATCTCTCCGCTCTTGGCCGAAAATTGTCCCCATACCTCCCTCACCCCTCAGCCCCCCAACCGTTGAAGCGTGTATATCGGTACCAGTTCGAACAGCATTTAGTCTTGTTTGCGCTCCCCTGAAGATGAGGTAAAAGCCTTGAAACCGGTAGGGTTTATACGTTACAAAAGAGTAGAATAAAACAGTGTTTGATAAAAATAAATTACAATGTCTTTAAACCTCCACAAACGTTAATGCCTTAACTATAAACAACAGAAAACAATTAAGTGGATTTGAAATTAGAGTCAAATGTGTTTGAAACTAGAATTCAGTGTCAGAAATTAGAATCAATTGTATGAGAGTAGAAATCAATTGTGTTAGAGAGTAGAATAAAGTATGTTTGAAATTAAAATCAAATGTGTTACAAATTAGAATCAAATGTGTTGGAAAATAGAATCTAGTGTGTTTAGAGAGTAGAATCGAATCTTGGAATGAAACATTAGTTTGCCCCGTTTTACAGGTCTGCAAAATAAATAATACGGATTACTCGTATATTACCGTTTTTCATTCAGTTACTTGTAATCATCGATTAATGCAGAAGTTATTTTTTAATTTATTTAAGTTCTTAAAAGCTCTTCATGAGTTTTTTTGGTAGGAAGTAAGAGATTTTTAAAGAAGATCGTTAGCCCCAAAGAATATGAGTTGGAAATTGTATTTCGTCCACACTTGAGGACTTATTCAAAGTTGAGGTCTCACTGTAACAATGTCTGCAATATCAAGTCGCCATCAGCCTTGACCTTAATTCTAATGACGAGAGATTTTATTGAAATCGGCACGCAGCATGAGAAACATGGGCAATACTTGGGCAAGAAAAAAGAAATAAGTGTTTTACGAGGACTTGTTATCAAGGGTAATATGGTTTTTATGGCGCAGATATTATTGTGTTATGTATTAAAATCTATGATATTTTATCCGCCGTTCGATACCCCCTCTACACTCTTCCATTCATCTGAGTAAAATATAACTTAATAGCCACATTCCTCAACTTCCTCTAATCTTTCATTACTCACCCATATTCTTATTTATATTATATTTTTTTATAGTTAAGGCATTAACATTGTGGAGGTTTAAAGACATTGTCATTTGTTGGATCAAACACTGTTTATTCCACTTTACGTAACGGTATAACCCTACCGGTTTCAAGGTGCACACCTCAATCATCAGGGAGCACAAATGAGACTTTTTTATTAAATTTTATGCCGTTGCATAAAGTGGAATAGAGAATGTTTGATAAAAACAAATTACGGTTGTTGAACACAAATCCGCCTTAACAAATCCTCTAATTTATTCTGAAATGGCTAATACTGGTCACCGTGAAAATCATACATTTTTCTATCGATGATGCCAAATTTTTACATATCAGTAGTAACGGAAATAAATTGGACAGATTAGAGGCCCTAGAAATTTCTAAGTCAATGCATCGAGGTGAACATCTGGCAAACATATATATCCCAAGAATCTCTCCGCTACTCGCCGAGGTCATTCCATGGCTCCCTTAACCCCCAGTCCCCAACCCGAATGTTTAAACATTAGAAGCGTGTATTTCGGTACCAGTTCGAACAGAATTCATTCTTGTTTGTGCTACCCTGAGGTGTGCACCTTGAAACCGGTAGGGTTATACCGTTACAAAAAGTGGAATAAAACAGTGTTTGATAAATCAAATTACAATGTCTTTATACGAGTATTACTTTTCCTTTCATATTATTCTATCACCATGACTTTGGATTTACGTTTACATTTATTGATAGATTTGACGTCATGTTATAAAAATGATTCTTCGATATTCTAGAATAGATTGCACTTGGTGGGAAGTTATTTACCGACTCCCATAACAGCGTGGGTGGATATTAACACACATCTTAAGAGTTTTTTTGTAGCTACAAAACACAAAAGGCTTCAGACGGTTCTACCTTCTGGTCGTTATGGAGCTACCACAGATCTTCATGTAATCAGAACTTCAGATTTGTCTTGTCATGGTTGTGTGATTTCCGAAGTTCTACAGCTTCTGCACAATATAGGTCGAGAGATACATGTACGAGTATAAGCTTAAGTTCTACAGCTTCCGCACAATATAGGTCGAGAGATACATGTACGAGTATACTCGTAAGTTTAAGGCTTCAATGAAACAAATCAATTTAAGGCTTCAATGAAACATGATCGAATATATTTTACAATATGCTTATCAATTGAGATTGATAAGCATATTTCACACTGTATGAAAATTGAACATTTAAAAAAAATGGTTAAATTGTATTACGGGCTTATTCTTATGTAGCAATTTCTTTCCACCAACCAGAAAGATAATCAAGGGGATTTAAGTGAAAACCAGACAGACATCCTTCTTAAAAAACCTGGTTTCCAACGGATATTGAACCTGCAACCCCCGGGTTGGGAGACTCGTTTTACCAACTAAACCACGGAGGTTATCGATAGAACAGATGTCTAATATAGCAGAAACTGTGCAGGGTTGGAAATCGGTCAATTATTCATAATTTTAAACAAATCACCTCAGTTTACCTTACTAAAAGAAACTCATGTGTATACCATACATTCCTTAGAATGTATCAATACATATCAAGAGACTTTTGTATTCAAACTGAAACTATTTGGTGATTTCACCCAACCAGACTGTAAACTATTTGGTGATTTCACCCAAACAGACTGTAAACTATTTGGTGATTGGGCCGGGCCGGTGACAGTCAGAAATTGAACCCGGAGTCTCTGGATATAACACGACTGTAATAACTTGAGGTCACCAAACTCGTTTACACAGGTTCTTTTAGTACCATATTCACTAAATTAAAGTGTTTCATTTGGTAATTTTACTAATTTGAGTCAAATTGTGGTACAAAAATATTAAAAAAATACACTTTTTTTGCGTATGATTTCTAATATTTTTTTCAGTGAATTTGTGGCAAATGTATAAATTAAGATTAAGTTATTCAGTACTATTATCTAGTGGTGCTGTGGACTATAATCTGTTTTATCAAAATTGTCCATAACTATTTATGTATACACACATACAGGATAGAACGTTTAGGCTTTCCTATCGCGACATACTAACATATATTGTGGGATGAACGTTTTGGTCTGTCTGGAGTGATGAAGTGTGAGGGGTTTGATTCGCGTGATGTATACATGTGTAATTGAGTGTCACTTTTTGTCAGGTTGATGAGAATGTGCAACGGGGTTTTATATAATCAAAAATCGGAAAGAAGTATCGATTTATTTTTTCATGCTATATGTCCTCAGTGAGATACAGGCAAAAGCCTAGAAAGGCAAAAAACCCAGATCCAATAAAATTGTGTGTACAAATAAAATTACCTGTTGTGTTTTCGCAAATTATGTATATTTCTCGCCATGTGTAAAATAAATAAATAAAAAAAATATATATCTATCGTCTCTTCTACATCCATACAGCTCCTACGATTTCTCGACCTTTTTAGGTTCCTTTTTTTTCAAAATAATATACACTTGATCCAACCATACTTTCCTTAGTCTTCCTCTACCACGTCTTCACTGACATTGGTTTTGTTAGTCTTTTTTTCTTTCATTCGTTCTATGTGCCCAAACTATCTCAGAGTTCTATATTTCATCTTACTCAACACGTCAGCCTTAAGTTCACATTCATCCCTAATCACTTAATTTAGTATTATATCATACATTGTCACATCGTGGATTATTCAAAGTGCACGCATTTCTACAGCCTTTTTCAGCTCCTTTTAGTCTCGTTCCACATTCACTTTTCACTCCTACACGTTAAAGTGTAGTCTCCCAAAAAATCTAAACCCCTTCGAGTATATCAATTACTGTTATACAGTGGAACCTCTCATAACGAGCACCTCTCATAACGAGTAATTCGCATAACGAGCTAAACAGATTGTGAAAAAAATGTTCCCTTAACGAGTGATATTTCGCATAACGAGTGACGCAGAAAGGGTAAGTCCCATCTTCGTCCCAGCGTCGGTCTCTGGTTAGCACTCGTTCGGCTAGCACGTTAGTGTCCCATGTTATCACACATTTTTCCAAACTTGTGTTCAGACATTATTTGTAATTTTTTTTGTGCAATGTTTAATAACCCTTTCAAAAATGTCCCTGAAGAAAAAGCCACAAGAAGACAGCCATAAGAGAATAAAAGTAACTGTAGAAATGAAACGTAAAATCATTGAAAAGCGAGAACAAGGTGTGAGCGTGGCTGATCTAGCGTGCACATACAATCGGTCTACATCAACGATTTGCTCTATCCTCAAGAACAAGGACAAAATTAAGAAGATAGATGCTTTAAAAGGAGTGTCAAAAATGTCTACGAAACAGTTACCTATTCTTGATGATGTTGGAAGGTTGCTTCTCATATGGATAAACGAAAAGCAATTGTAAGGCGATAATATTAACAAAAACATCGTTTGTGAGAAGGCGAAAGTTATTTTCGCCGACCTCGTTAAGAAGACGCCAGGATCATCAACTGCCGAAAAAGAAGTACAATTTAAGGGAAGTCATGGATGGTTCGAGAAATTTAAGAGAAGAACCGGTATCCACAGCGTTGTGAGGCACGGTGAAGCAGCAAGCTCTGACACAAAGGCAGCAGAGAACTTCATCAGCGACTATAAGAGGCTCGTAGATTCTGAGGGTTACCGGATTTTACTTCTAGTAAAAAAGAATGAATTATTTGTCATGAATTCATAAATAATAAACTAGTTATTTCGATTGTTTTATTGTTTTTTGCAAATCGAAATCGAATTCCGGGTTGTTACGCTCCTTAACAATTTATAAGTATGTAATTTTATTTGAATAAACGTTAAAAACAAAAAAATTGAGTGTTTTTTTCGGCATGGAACGCATTATCGTATTTTACATTGATTTATATGGGAAAAATTGTTTCGCTTAACGAGTATTTCACATAACGAGTAAGATTCTAGAACGAATTATTCTCGTTATGAGAGGTTCCACTGTACAATGTATTTCTACAGATTGATGTGAAGGATACCTTCTTTAGAAAGTTCTAAGATTTGTCCACGAGCCCACAGTTGATGTGCTACAGTCTCGTGCGGGAATGGTTGTGCATACTCGTATTATATGATATTGTATAAAATTATATGACTAAGACACCACGACGCAACGAGTTATTTCAATTGCTCCTCTCGATGCTCGTTGCATACATAATTAATGCTCCATCTTAAGTATCAACAAATGCTTTAACGTCACACAATGAAAATTACTAATACTCGTACATATTAATATACATTCGTTTATTATTCGTAAAAAAATTATACTCAAATTTGTAGTTTTACTAATACTCGTACATATTAATATACATTCGTTTATTATTCGTAAAAAAATTATACTCAAACTTGTAGTTTTTCCGCATAGAACAGCGTTACTATGATTTATTTCGGTCCCATTTATAGAACCTTCAAGTAAAGTACATTTATCGAACCTTCAAATGAAGTACATCTGATATAGAAGTGAAACTCGTAGTTCATTTTACCACCCCAAAGGTAACAATAATTTTGTCGACAATGTAAACCACATAAAGACTAGTTTAATAATATTTTTTTATAAGCATCACGAATCGAATTCGGCATCCTTGGGTTTGACGAAAAGCTCCTATTAACTAAGCCACCAAGATTTTCGTTAAATATTTATGTAACATAAAAATAGATGACGTCCTCTGGGAAACACTACCCGTCATTTGGAAACTTTTATTGTAATTTATAATACTTCCGTTATTACAATACAATACGATTAGGGGTTGCAGCGATGTCACGGTGCTTCTCGACGAACAAGGTTCACGCGGAAACAGTTTTATTCCACCACTACCCGAGCTGTTATGGGGGACAAGACAAGTCCCCATTTAGCACGGTCTATACTAAAATATCAAAATCACCTTATTTTTTTATGAGCACGACGTCACATAGTAACGAAGAAATATCTGTCCAAAAGGACTCCTCCGGTGGCGGCATAACTGATTTTGAAAAGTATAGTAATGACGACGGATTTAAGATCCGAAATCTCGCGGGAAGGAAAATGAACCATATCGCAGTATGTTAAACATACTTACGAGTATGAGTATAAACTGACTTAATGCCTGGAGTTTCAACACCCCAACCATGTACTCGTATATGCAGCGTATATGGTAAATACCATTTGGAATATTATCTTGGGAATCCCCTCACATCGGAGCTCTTTATATGCTTTATTGATATTGCTGGCTTTGTTACGAAATTTATGTAACGTGTCGAAAGTAGTTCAGCATTCATTGTCAAGGTAAAACATTCAATGCGACGTGAGCATGAAGCGATGTGGTCATTTCTTAAATCATAATTTACGTATGTGAAATGGTGCATTTTATTCTGACGAATATGTATTTTTTGTCTCCTTAATTTTAACATTTGAAATATAAGACAATAATTACAAACATTAAAATTCATGGATAACCCCAGTTTCATTTTGTCCTTTTATTAAAAGGCGGATCTTTTTCTTTGAAGAACATATACGAAAATTGTGTCGAATTAAGTGTTGATAGAAGTAATTGAGGACGGCACCTGCTCAGGATCCTGTCCGAAAGACGTGCAAGATGGATCGGTCATATCATCATACGACAAGAGGGCCTCTTGCATGCCATAATGGAGGGTATGACCGAGGGGACAAACTCTAGGGGACGCCCACGCCGAGAGTACCTGGAGGACCTGTTGGTGGACGTGCGCTGCTCAACATATACAGATTTAAAAAGAGCCGCACAGGACAGGGGGGAATGGAGGAGAAGAGTTGAAATTGCTGCAAACCAGTCTTAGGACTGCAACCACGGAGAGAGAGAAGTAAAAAAAGTGTTTTTATGTTCTGAAATCTGTAGTATTTAAATATTAGGATTATATATTTTTTTTAATTTATTTTCTCTAACATGACAAGGAAATATTCACTTATAAAAAAGCAACAGTTTAAAGACATACACTTCAATAATCATATAAAAAAACATATTCCTCTTCCCCCATCATGCTTAATCTATACGAGTATGTTCAGATACCGTAGCGTAGTTCTGATGGCTGACTAACTAAGGCCTCGGCCATACAGGCAGGAGCCTCGCTTGATGCTTAGAGCTACGCTGCGAGCTAGGCGACATATCCTAGCGAACCAACGCACCGCATACTATCGCAGTGGCCACACTGCACGATTCGCACTACACTACATGACGATTACTCACCGAGTGAATCTCCTAGCGAACAGACGTGTTGGTTAATTTTATTGTGTCACCGTGATTTTAGAAGATGCCGGACGTTTTAATAACAGCTGTGTATAAAAGGGAGCCTTTGTGGAACCGATCGAGCAAATTATACAAAAATGTACCTGTAATAAAATCATTTTGGAATTAAGTTGCACAGGAAGTAAATAAAGATAAGGTAAGTTGTAATGAAATTGGTTAGTTTTGAGAGTGGCATCTTTTGTTGACTCAATCGCTTCCAAGTGTCAAATGAATTTGTGCGAAGCACTTTTATGTGGCCAAGCATGAAGTCACCTAGTATATGAGTCACGTAAAACCTAGCTTAGCACCTAACGAAACACTTTGGTGTGGCCTCGGCCTAAGTATTCCTGTTTTAAGTCAACCAGCGTATCACGTGTCAATTAAATACTCTTTATAATGCTTCCGAAGATCGTCTCCGAGAACAAGTGTTTTTTAAGAAGTAAATTTAATTGTTTTCGATTTGTTTTATTCTGAACAAAAAGACGTTAAGTCGGATGTGATGAGAATTTATTTTCAGTACCTTTCTACTACTTACTTTTCCTTCTTTCAAATTTTTATTAAATCGGTTCTACCATTATTTTCTTAATCTTCCTCTACCACGTCTCCAATCGGTTCCACCATTCTTTTCTTAATCTTCCTCTACCACGTCTTCAATCATATTTGTTTATTTTTAATTATTTTATGCAAATGGTTAAACATGATATTTCCATACAGCATTTTTGTTCAACCGACCAGCTCATTTTGACCATATTAAACTGTTTAATTAATGACAAACTTTACGAAAAAAATTATATCTTCGTTTAAATTGAAGTAAAAAAAACAAATTACTAACATCTATCAATAATGGTAGAATTAGAGGAAAGGAATTCGTCCAAAGATAAGTAAGGGAAGCGAACACAAATTAGGATGAAATTATTGTATATTGTGAGTGATGTCATATTTTTTCAATTCTCTCTTAAACGTATGGCTGTCTCTCTTAAACGTATGGCTGCCTCTCTTAAACGTATGGCTGTCTCTCTTAAACGTATGGCTGTCTCTCTTAAACGTATGGCTGTCTCTCTTAAACGTATGGCTGGTTGTCTCTCTTAAACGTATGGTTGTCTCTCTTAAACGTATGGCTGTATCTCTTAAACGTGTGGCTGTCTGTCTCTCTTAAACGTATGGCTGTCTCTCTTAAACGTATGGCTGTATATCTTAAACGTATGGCTGGCTGTCTCTCTTAAACGTATGGCTGTCTCTATTAAAATAATGAAAATGCACATCTAATATTTCTCGCAAGTTCGTTCCACAGTCGTTACCGAGTTAATCATTAAGAAACACATGTAAAATGTGCTGTGATGTGTTGGTATGCAAATGAGTCTCTCGTCGCATGATCGAAGGGAACGTTCGTGTTCCGAAAGAGGCTGGAGTTTTTCGCGAAGATATGAAGGAGAGTAGGGAGTGTTAAGAACGCAATGTCAACAGAATATGAAAGTTTGTTTAACTCTCTCAAACAAGAAATTATCCAGAAATAGCCTAAACCATCTTAGCGTTCTTTTTTTCATATATCTTTTACATCGGTCTTTAACGTCATATTCATCCATGATAACTAGATTTACTCGTATTTTCTGTCACATATCGACACTTAGTAATTATTGTATATTACTTAATGTGATTTTTAGTTATTATCATAATTACATTCTGATATATCATTTATATTTATTATTTAATGACTGCGACCTGTTTTGATAAAATTCAGCATGAACGAGTTTTCTCGATAATGAAGTTAGGTACACATTATAAAAGTAATTCTAAATTGTCAAAACCACTCACGAAGGTCATTTATCCAAACAAACAAAAACTTGAAATCGATCAATATTGAATAATTGCACGTACGTTAATCTGTAAAAACATTTTTTAGTGATAAAGACGCTACAATCATAGCTGAAAACAAAAATGACTTATAGAGAATGCTCACAAAGTGCGATGAATCCTGCTCAAAGTACAATATCTCTGTAGCAAAAACTAAGTGTATGACATTCTCCAAAGATCCACTAGAGTGCAGAATTTCAGTACGTGACGAGCCAATTGAACAAACAATCCAGTTCAGATATCTCGGCAGTGAACTGTTCAGCTCTCATGACCTCTCCAGAGAAGTTAGGCCTCAGGTAGATAAAGCTACAGTTGTGGCGGGCTGCCTGAGAGATGTCATATGGAGGAATAACAATATGAGAACAGATACCAAGGTACGCATTTATAAGACCTGTGTGCGACTTATCCTCACATATGGCATCGAAGCGAGGGCGGACACTGTCAAGACCAAAAGTATGCTAAGGACAACATAAATGAAAACTCTACGTGCTATTGCTGGGAAGACTTTGCGTGATCGTATAAAGAACACCACAATCCGAAAGGTCTGTGAGGTCCAAGATGTGGTCAGATGGGGACGACAGCGTCGACGATACTGGTACCAATATGCACAGAGAATGAATTCAACAAGAATCCCATGCATAAGTCTGTATGGGGTGCTGGATGGACGGCGTCCACCAGGGAGACCCCCGAAATGATGGAGAGATATCTGGAGCTCAGCATCACAAGAAGATAATCTTCTAATAACAGACTCTTGAGTTTACAGAAAGTTGAAGACGAAAAAGAAAGACAAAATGTATATAAAAGGTTCATATATATTATACACATATACACATACCATTACGTTCTCTCCCTGTCGGCGTAAGCAGAGAACAAAAAGCGCTAGACTTCTATTACGACACGTATTTTCTTCTCTTTTTCATTCATATATCAAAAACATCAGTTCACATTTGTCTCTAATAAATGCATTCCATTTTCTATCCTTCATTGTCACTTTTGCCATGTAATCTTCTAAGTGCATGCATTTCTACAGCGTTATTGCGGTTCTTTTCAGCATTGTTTCACATCCAATTTTGACTCCCCTAGATAAAAGCTATCACTGAACTACTATTGTGAACCATCATCTCGGCAGATACTGTCCAGTTTCAATACCCCATTGAACTTAAAATGTGATACCAGACTATTTATTGTATTGTATTGTATTGTATTACACAAAATTTACTTTATATTCAATCGACATTACAATGATAAATTAATTTTGATACACTATGACTTATTTGACAGAATAAGAGTAATCACGTGTTAGTAACCAATGTCTTATATAGCGTTGCTTCATAACTCTTGTCACCCAAGTATTACATTAGATAACTGTTGTATTTTGCGAAGAATTACGTTAGATTACTATTGTATGTCTGATGAAAAAAGGGATAAACTGTTTCAAGATGTGGTCTTGTACAAGATTGCTTCTTTCATGGACGGAACGACGAACAAATGCCTCCATATTAGAATAATTTAACACATCAGAGAGGCTATCGAGATTGTGTACTTGTCTTATTTTCCAGTTCTTCGGTGTCATTTCGCGCGAGAGGGCATGCCGATGTCATTGACAATGTGGAAAGTTCCAGGAGTAGAGAAAGATAATCCATGCGCTCGAGCGACCAGAACATGAGTGCAATTGGCTCGTCTTTGCCACAGGCTCTCGGACAACGGGGTACCGGGAGGACTGGCGATGAATTTGCACAAAGTAGCAGTTTCAATGTGGGTTTCGCTTCTCAACACACACAGGTGTGTCGCCACCGGAGAAGAAGTCCCTTTGGACAGTTCCTTCTTCGTCACTATGTGACGAAGTTGTTGCGCACGTAAAAAAATAAAGAAAATGTCGATCTTTTAGTGTAGATCGCGCTGGATGGGGACTTATTTTGTCCCCCATAACAGCGTGGGTAGAGGTGGGATCGAACTGAACCGAACTTCTCAACATTGAGATAGTGACGCACAAAAAGAAAAAAGGTCCGGAAAGAAAGTCACTCTAGAAGTGAGTCCGCCGGGTATGGAATCAGGGACGCCAGGAAGTTAATGCAAACCGATCGGACACGGCATTGGTATAATTTGCGTATTAAAAAAAAACTCATGTAATTATAAGTTGTAAAATAATATTAAATGCATTTACATTTGATTGTTTATGACATATACAGTACTAAGTAATACAGTACGTCAACGTTTTTATTATATTTTCGTTGTATACAGTACAACCTGCCGGGCGTATTGCAGTTTGGCAATTTCTTCCAATCAATCAGCCAGATGTTAAAGAGGCCTTAAGTGAAATTCACACTAGAATCTTTTTTTAAACAAAATTTGACCCACGGGAATCGAATCCGCAACCTTCCTTCGGGTTGAGAGGCAGACTTCTTACCAACTAGGCTATGGGGGTTCCTCATATTATTTTCTATTTTCTATCCGATATTATTTCTCTTTCATTTTATAATGTCTGTTCACCCTTAGACTCAATACAGCTATAAATAATATAACAAAAATAACATTTATAACAAACACTAATGAATAAACATTAATTAATTATTTTCACGATTTACATGAAATAAATACAAACATACTTTTAAAATATGTACACTCAGGGATTATATTCAAAGTATTAATAGCTTCCGATGTCTGGCAAATGATTTTTTTAAATAAATAATAAAGAGGCTAGACATCGCAAATTCCTTTTGTTATATTAATAATAAATTGATTAAACGGAAATTAACTTTTTTTATTATGTCGTTGTTAAAAGCGCACATGATATAGTTAAAAGTATGCGTTCTCGTTGGATAAAACCTCAATGAAAGCAGTAAACAAAAGCCGAGTGTTTGCTCCATTTATTATGAATGAATATAAACCCATACTTACACGCCGAAGGTTCCGCTTTTACCATCCATTCCGAACGATTCCTTACTTTTAAACGTATTGTCCGAAACATTACTATTTTCGGTAGCCATGATTTTATTTGTTAAAAACTGTTCTCAACAGAAAATGTTACCATTAATGTTGTGTTGTTACCGGCAACGATGCGATAAACAAGCCAAAGTTAATGCTATATTTAACCGGTCGGTTAACACACACGACTCGCGCTTGGCTGCCGACAGGCAACTGATCAACTCCGCTGAAGTGGACTCGAGCTATGCAAAATGCTCGACTAATTCCTCGCCGTCTCAGCGTGTGCCGTGTGCCATGTTCGGAGTGCTCTATTTTCGAACATTTTTATTTATAGCGACGTCATAATGTTAAATTTTGTATTCTTCAATACAGGTCCGGTTTTATTTCTATTGTTAATTTAGTCAAAATAAATGGGAGCCTTTAAATATTTTATATTTTAATACTCAATTTATTTTAGTTTAGTTTTTTATAACGATACTGAAAACAAAATCGCGCTTCTATGTCTCGAACTCGACACACCACCTGTCTCCATCCCTCCCGGTTCTGAACCATGCTGAATACAGCGCTCAAAGAGGACCCTGTTAACTCCTTTATTTGACCCGTCCATGTCATAGGACACCATCCCCTTGCTTACCATCCCTCAACTGTCCCTGTTATCACCGACTTCTTAAGACTTTCATAATTCTTTCTAGCAATAAAGTACGTCATGATTCTTTTCCTGCATGTTATCGAAAGCTTTTCCTCAATCTGCAATAATAATTGGATGATAGAAACGTTGATGTGCCTTGTGGTCCATGGAGTTGTTTTATTACATATTTACGTACAGATAACGTACATGTTTACGAATAAAAAAAATTAAATGAACACCGCGGAGGGCTCACTAGTAATATGGAATGAACACCGCGGAAGGCTCACTAGTAATATTGAATGAACACCGCGGAGGGCTCACTAGTAATATGGAATGAACACCGCGGAGGGCTCACTAGTAATATTGAATGAACACCGCGGAGGGCTCACTAGTAATATGGAATGAACACCGCGGAGGGCTCACTAATAATATGGAATGAACACCGCGGAGGGCTCACTAGTAATATGGAATGAACACTGCGGAGGGCTCACAAGTAATATGAAATGAACACCGCGGAGGACTCACTAGTAATATGGAATGAACACCGCGGAGGGCTCACTAGTACCTAATATGGAATGAACACCGCGAAGGGCTCACTAGTAATATGGAATGAATACCGTGGAGGACTCACTAGTAATACATATGTTATATTTTATAAATGAGACTGTTGTTTTTGACTTCTGTCAATTGTTTGTTTTTAAATATTTATAAAGCAAAACGATATATTTGTTATTTAAAAAGAGCGAAACCGCGTCTTAAGGTGGCACTTGATAATGATTTGAGATTAAATGCTAGATATATCAGTTAACTGAAAAACAGGTTGAAGGTAAAACTAAAAAAAACACGCTCACAATATTCAGATAAATATGATCATGTGGCCTGGTGGTAAGACACTTATCTGCCGATCCGGAGGTTGCGGGTTCGATCCCCGCTGGAACCCAGATTTTTTAAAATAAGATTCCAGTCTGGTCAACACTTAGGGCCTATAAAAACATCTTACTGGTTGGTTGGAAGAATTTGCCACATGGCAATAAACTCGCCAGGTTAAAAAAAATCATCGATTCAATGTAATGTATGGTGATAAACGTCAAATGAAATTAGTTTTTCATTCATTATGAACATAATATGAAATATTTGTATATTTTCGCACTTCCCGTAAAATATAAATAAATTGGATACATTTCAAGCTTGCTTAATAGAAATTGTACAAAAGATTGAACATTAAATATGCGCCACATTTCGAACGCGATAAAACGGAAGGTCGTTTTTTATTTGATTGATATACAATAATTGTAGAAAAAGCAAAGCAAGAAGAAAAACCGTATTTTTTTTTGTCACAGTATATTTTTTAGACGCTGCATTTTTTCGTCTTTTAGAAAGACCGCCCTCTGCAGTTGCTTAATTAGATTTTGTCTTAAGAATGTCTAGGGCCATCACGACAGATACAGCTGCCTGTATGCTAAAACAAAAAATGGCACCTTTATCCCTGGTTTAATTTAATTTTCTTGTAAGTAAAGGTACGCTGTTTTCATATTCCATTTAGTTTTTAAAAAATTAACTATATACTTATGTGCAGGTATGTATACATCACTTTCAGGTTCAGGCATTCGAGGAAATAGAATACCTTCTTTCGAATAGTTAGTGTAGCTAGGTATACATCACTTTCAGGTTCAAGCATTCGAGGAAATAGAATACCTTCTTTCGAATAGTTAGTGTAGCTAGGTATACATCACTTTCAGGTTCAAGCATTCGAGGAAATAGAATACCTTCTTTCGAATAGTTAGTGTAGCTAGGTATACATCACTTTCAGGTTCAGGCATTCGAGGAAATAGAATACCTTCTTTCGAATAGTTAGTGTAGCTAGGTATACATCACTTTCAGGTTCAGGCATTCGAGGAAATAGAATACCTTCTTTCGAATAGTTAGTGTAGCTAGGTATACATCACTTTCAGGTTCAAGCATTCGAGGAAATAGAATACCTTCTTTCGAATAGTTAGTGTAGCTAGGTATACATCACTTTCAGGTTCAAGCATTCGAGGAAATAGAATACCTTCTTTCGAATAGTTAGTGTAGCTAGGTATACATCACTTTCAGGTTCAGGCATTCGAGGAAATAGAATACCTTCTTTCGAATAGTTAGTGTAGCTAGGTATACATCACTTTCAGGTTCAGGCATTCGAGGAAATAGAATACCTTCTTTCGAATAGTTAGTGTAGCTAGGTATACATCACTTTCAGGTTCAAGCATTCGAGGAAATAGAATACCTTCTTTCGAATAGTTAGTGTAGCTAGGTATACATCACTTTCAGGTTCAAGCATTCGAGGAAATAGAATACCTTCTTTCGAATAGTTAGTGTAGCTAGGTATACATCACTTTCAGGTTCAGGCATTCGAGGAAATAGAATACCTTCTTTCGAATAGTTAGTGTAGCTAGGTATACATCACTTTCAGGTTCAAGCATTCGAGGAAATAGAATACCTTCTTTCGAATAGTTAGTGTAGCTAGGTATACATCACTTTCAGGTTCAGGCATTCGAGGAAATAGAATACCTTCTTTCGAATAGTTAGTGTAGCTAGGTATACATCACTTTCAGGTTCAGGCATTCGAGGAAATAGAATACCTTCTTTCGAATAGTTAGTGTAGCTAGGTATACATCACTTTCAGGTTCAGGCATTGAGGAAATAGAATACCTTCTTTCGAATAGTTAGTGTAGCTAGGTATACATCACTTTCAGGTTCAGGCATTGAGGAAATAGAATACCTTCTTTCGAATAGTTAGTGTAGCTAGGTATACATCACTTTCAGGTTCAGGCATTCGAGGAAATAGAATACCTTCTTTCGAATAGTTAGTGTAGCTAGGTATACATCACTTTCAGGTTCAAGCATTCGAGGAAATAGAATACCTTCTTTCGAATAGTTAGTGTAGCTAGGTATACATCACTTTCAGGTTCAGGCATTCGAGGAAATAGAATACCTTCTTTCGAATAGTTAGTGTAGCTAGGTATACATCACTTTCAGGTTCAGGCATTCGAGGAAATAGAATACCTTCTTTCGAATAGTTAGTGTAGCTAGGTATACATCACTTTCAGGTTCAAGCATTCGAGGAAATAGAATACCTTCTTTCGAATAGTTAGTGTAGCTAGGTATACATCACTTTCAGGTTCAAGCATTCGAGGAAATAGAATACCTTCTTTCGAATAGTTAGTGTAGCTAGGTATACATCACTTTCAGGTTCAGGCATTCGAGGAAATAGAATACCTTCTTTCGAATAGTTAGTGTAGCTAGGTATACATCACTTTCAGGTTCAGGCATTCGAGGAAATAGAATACCTTCTTTCGAATAGTTAGTGTAGCTAGGTATACATCACTTTCAGGTTCAGGCATTGAGGAAATAGAATACCTTCTTTCGAATAGTTAGTGTAGCTAGGTATACATCACTTTCAGGTTCAGGCATTGAGGAAATAGAATACCTTCTTTCGAATAGTTAGTGTAGCTAGGTATACATCACTTTCAGGTTCAGGCATTCGAGGAAATAGAATACCTTCTTTCGAATAGTTAGTGTAGCTAGGTATACATCACTTTCAGGTTCAAGCATTCGAGGAAATAGAATACCTTCTTTCGAATAGTTAGTGTAGCTAGGTATACATCACTTTCAGGTTCAGGCATTCGAGGAAATAGAATACCTTCTTTCGAATAGTTAGTGTAGCTAGGTATACATCACTTTCAGGTTCAGGCATTCGAGGAAATAGAATACCTTCTTTCGAATAGTTAGTGTAGCTAGGTATACATCACTTTCAGGTTCAAGCATTCGAGGAAATAGAATACCTTCTTTCGAATAGTTAGTGTAGCTAGGTATACATCACTTTCAGGTTCAGGCATTCGAGGAAATAGAATACCTTCTTTCGAATAGTTAGTGTAGCTAGGTATACATCACTTTCAGGTTCAGGCATTCGAGGAAATAGAATACCTTCTTTCGAATAGTTAGTGTAGCTAGGTATACATCACTTTCAGGTTCAAGCATTCGAGGAAATAGAATACCTTCTTTCGAATAGTTAGTGTAGCTAGGTATACATCACTTTCAGGTTCAAGCATTCGAGGAAATAGAATACCTTCTTTCGAATAGTTAGTGTAGCTAGGTATACATCACTTTCAGGTTCAGGCATTCGAGGAAATAGAATACCTTCTTTCGAATAGTTAGTGTAGCTAGGTATACATCACTTTCAGGTTCAAGCATTCGAGGAAATAGAATACCTTCTTTCGAATAGTTAGTGTAGCTAGGTATACATCACTTTCAGGTTCAGGCATTCGAGGAAATAGAATACCTTCTTTCGAATAGTTATTTTAAGTGGTCTTCATTTTTTGTTTGAAAAAGATGAACAAAAGTTAAAAAGCCATAGGCAAATCCATTGTTACTGAACGGGTTATCATAGGTAGGTAATGATTGTAAAATTGTAGCGGGAGTTTAATTATATTCAAGCTGGCGACAGCGGATCTTAAGTTGGTAGTTGGTACCCGTATCCTATGTCACATCTAGTTTGATTGAACAGTCCAGAACACCAAGAATGTGTCGATAAAATAATCAAATATGTGTATTATAATATATAATACAAGGGTGACACAACCCAGTTTAAACTTAAATATGAATTTTGCATTTTATGGATAGGGAACTATTCAAGTCTAAGGTGACTCCGACTTATGAAAAACGCCACATATGTTAAAGTGGCGGCCATCACAGAGAGCCAGTTTATGGAACAGCCTGCGGCCCTCCATTTAATCGGCTGCCTGTGTGCACCGCACACATTGTACATATGAATGCGGGCCTCTGCGGATGTTTCTGTTGCCGGTAACCATAGTTACTGGGGATCGGAGTCTGGAGAGTAAGCTATCCATTAAAATTAATGTAAACATTAACAACATGTATACCATATGGGACTCACCAGCTTTTAGTCTGATGTAAAAATATCCACAGCGATATCTGGATTCTGTATTTATTGCTACGAGTATATGGGTCTGTGTCTTCATATGTTATCAATACCCATGAGGGGAAACCGGTCAAATTTGAAAACAGATATCCGTTAATGGGTGACAAGAGATTGTTATGTTGGGTGTTATGTGGTACAACCATGTGACAAACAGATATCTGTTAATGGGTCACAAGAGATTGTGATGTTGGGTGTTATGTGGTACAACCATGTGACAAACAGATATCCGTTAATGGGTGACAAGAGATTGTGATGTTGGGTGTTATGTGGTACAACCATGTGACCAACAGATATCCGTTATTGGGTGACAAGAGATTGTGATGTTGGGTGTTATGTGGTACAACCATGTGACAAACAGATATCCGTTAATGGGTGACAAGAGATTGTGATGTTGGTTGCTATATGGTACAACCATGTGACAAACAGATATCCGTTAATGGGTGACAAGATATTGTGATGTTGGGTGTTATGTGGTACAACCATGTGACAAACAGATATCCGTTAATGGGTGACAAGAGATTGTGATGTTGGGTGTTATGTGGTACAACCATGTGACAAACAGATATCCGTTAATGGGTGACAAGAGATTGTGATGTTGGATGTTATGTGGTACAACCATGTGACAAACAGATATCCGTTAATGGGTGACAAGAGATTGTGATGTTGGGTGTTATGTGGTACAACCATGTGACAAACAGATATCCGTTAATGGGTGACAAGAGATTGTG
This sequence comes from Odontocerum albicorne, assembly GCA_949825065.1. Lineage (NCBI taxonomy): Eukaryota > Metazoa > Arthropoda > Insecta > Trichoptera > Odontoceridae > Odontocerum > Odontocerum albicorne. The sequence goes on along the minus strand of OX463839.1, from coordinate 751,084 downwards.
ATGTTGGATGTTATGTGGTACAACCATGTGACAAACAGATATCCGTTAATGGGTGACAAGAGATTGTGATGTTGGGTGTTATGTGGTACAACCATGTGACAAACAGATATCCGTTAATGGGTGACAAGAGATTGTGATGTTGGATGTTATGTGGTACAACCATGTGACAAACAGATATCCGTTAATGGGTGACAAGAGATTGTGATGTTGGGTGTTATGTGGTACAACCATGTGACAAACAGATATCCGTTAATGGGTGACAAGAGATTGTGATGTTGGGTGTTATGTGGTACAACCATGTGACAAACAGATATCCGTTAATGGGTGACAAGAGATTGTGATGTTGGGTGTTATGTGGTACAACCATGTGACAAACAGATATCCGTTAATGGGTGACAAGAGATTGTGATGTTGGGTGTTATGTGGTACAACCATGTGACAAACAGATATCCGTTAATGGGTGACAAGAGATTGTGATGTTGGGTGTTATGTGGTACAACCATGTGACAAACAGATATCCGTTAATGGGTGACAAGAGATTGTGATGTTGGGTGTTATGTGGTACAACCATGTGACAAACAGATATCCGTTAATGGGTGACAAGAGATTGTGATGTTGGGTGTTATGTGGTACAACCATGTGACAAATAAAACAATTCGTCTCCATTATATGAATAACTTTCGAATCTGTATCTGAAGGATGTTCCTTCGGAGAGGAGTAGAACTTGGAAATTTATGTAGCTTCAATCGAATACATTGATTGTTTCGAAAATATCCAATAGGGTGGGGTATTGTAAAAGAGCTTTTGTCGTTGTTGGTCCTATGGCGTGGAATGATCTGCCTCTAAACGTTAGAGATATGGGTGAATTGTGCCGCTTTCGAAACCACGTGAAGACAACCATTTTTGGGAAGACTTACGCTTACATTATATATGAATGCTACATACATACAGTACACCAAAATATATGAATGCTACATACATACAGTACACCAAAATATATGAATGCTACATACATACAGTACACCAAAATATATGAATGCTACATACATACAGTACACCAAAATATATGAATACTACATACATACAGTACACCAAAATATATGAATGCTACATACATATGTCATGTGTCTACTGCCAGCGCATGTTAATCTAATCTATACTCTCATTCACCCCCAATATATTATGCAACCAATGTACCGCTTATCTAAGAACCTATAAATATTAGCATTATCTGTAACACGATATAAACACCAAAACCGATGTTATCTTATCGATGTTCTTATCCACATTCAAATAAATATTATAAGTTATGTAAACCCATGTCAAACTTATCGATGCTAACCATGTACTAGATCCTATAAATATTAGCGTTATTACATTAGTGTCAACCTACTCCATGTATTATGTTTAAGTTTATCATTTCGTCGACTGCTATCTCACCCAAATTCAATAAAGATTTAGTATCACTAAGTGGGAGAAGGCGCCGAGAGATAAATCACTGATATCAATTTGACAGGATAACATACCCGACACATTCCTCTCTAATCTATCAAGAGTCGTGGTATAGATATCTTTGCTTTAAATAGGACGCCATATTTGAGGCAGCCATCACTTTTCTTAAAGCCACTACTATGTAAAGATCATAGCTATTACTACAATATTTATGTAATACTGTTAATATTATACATCAATGTAATTCAACCTTCATACAAATAAAACTACACAGTTGAAATTCTAAAAGTGTTTTCGTTGCAAAAGGTCATAACACATACAGTACACCAAAATATATGAATGCTACATACATACAGTACACCAAAATCAGAACGTGTTACTATCACATATAGGAAGATCTACAAAGGTTTCTTTGTAGTTCGCCTCCCCATGGTAATTTTTCTGCGGTTTTCTTACCAAATATTTTTTCCGAATGTACACACATGTAAATGCGAATAAGTACCCAATCTAATGGTTCATACTTTTTTTTATATTCCCAAACTAGGATGATTTATGCCATCAAATTAAAGTCATTTTACTATTATATGAGTCAATATAATTAAACTCATTTAAAAATGACATATAGATATAATATAGATAATTTCAAGTTTCAACTGATAAAGTTTGAAAATATAACAATCGATCTATAGTGAAAAAGTTCTACGAAGAAACAAGAAACGCAACATTCATTGGACGCGGTAAAGATATAACGTTTGGCAAATCAAATCTGTCTCGCAAAGAAAAATACATGGTATGTGGTTTCATCATCCAGTTCACACTCGCAGTCTGGATTCTCCACAATACCCATTCTGTAAAGGTGACTAGCCACCACGCAGTGACCCGTCCACAAACGATAAATGACATACACTTCCATCTTGTTCATTCTTATTATATTAAACTACGGTTTCAAAGGGATAGATTGTTGGATTGATTTTCATCTAGAGTTCTTATTTACAGTAGTTATATTCCGATCCATTGTCCATCGGTCCCAAGTTTCATGTTAAATTTTATTCAAAAGATCATTTCTTAATTTTATTAAAAATTCAATTAATAATGCAAGAAATTCTACTCGCATATTTAAAAAATTCTTTTTTCAACATTATTTGACAGAAATCTCTTCTTGATATGATTATAAAATAACTTTGATAAACGATATATGGTATTTATTAAGAAGAGATGATTCGACTGATTGACAATCAAAAAACTTTCAAAATGCTAAAAATGTTTTCAAAATACATTTGATTTTTTTACTTTCTTCGGTTTTTATTGGCGGAAGTTGATCAAATAATACTTGACTTAATGAAGTGATTAGGGTGAATGTAAACTTAAGGCTAATGTGTTAAGATTTAGAAGAACCCTCTAAGATGGTTTGGCCACGTGGAACACATTATTGAAGAAAGACTATCCAAATAAATATACAGTGCAAATGTTAGTGGAAGGCTTAGTAGAGGAAGACCAAGGAAAGTATTGTTGGATCATATGAATAGTATTTTTAAAGAAGGAAACGTAGAAAGTCAGAGAAATCGTAGAAGTTGTGTGAGAAGGGGTATGGATGTTTAAGATAAGAAGAATGTATGTCGAGATAGAAAAGTCTGGCGCTCTGTATGTCTGTCTGTATGTCTGTCTGTATGTCTGTCTGTATGTCTGTCTGTATGCCTGTCTGTATGCCTGTCTGTATGTATGTCTGTATGTCTGTCTGTATGTCAGTCTGTATGCACAACAATCACAAAGAAATCGCTTCATTTCTCACCCAACGCACTCTCCATCCAATAGGTTAAATAGATACTTCACAAAATTAATATTTTGTATCAGACGATTTCGAAAATTAGGAGACAAAAAAAGTAATGTGTAAAGTTTAGAAAGAGACCAAAATACCTACATTTTTGCACTTTTATGCTATGTTACTTTTTTGTGTTTAATAATAACAAAAAAATGATTATTTATATATCACCGTTCAGAGAGCAAACTCTTATCAGAGGCGCTCTAACCCGGAATTTGATCGGTGTCACAATATGCTGCTATTAAATTTATGACGAATATCAAAATCACTCATTTAAATGTTATATTCGTTATATTTCATTTAACACGATGTATTCGTGCGTAGTTTATCTTGTTTGAGTCCCAAGGTTGTATTTTGGTAGGACAAGGGAAGTATTGTTGGATCATGTGAATTCTGTTTTGAAAGAAGGAAACATAAAAAGTCTGTGGAATCGTAAAAAACTGTACAAGAAGGTGTATGGATGTGGAAGAAGCGAAGGATGTATGGTGCTCTATCCTCTCTGCCTACTTCGTCAGGGAGATGGAGTGATATATGTAAAAAAAATATTGTGTTTTAATTTTCAGAAAGATTCATTTTATAGCAATTTTTGCCAACGACGAAACACAACAATCTACACGCAACTATTTTTTCCCCTATGAAACTTTCATAAGATATCATTTCCATGACCGTGTGGGCTAGTATTTATTTTTATTAATTATTATCGATAGTTCAAATTAGTTGGCTAAAACTTTTTTTTTATAAATGTGGCTGTCCTTGGAACTTTGGAAACTGATCAAGCGTTGTTGGTCAGCGCATGTTCAGGGTCGTGGGTTTGTATACCACTGGAAGACATATTTACTGTATCGCCTTTTATTTATTTATTTAACACTTTTATTGCAATACAATCTGGCGGGCTTATTGCCAGGCGGCAATCTCTTCCAACCAACCAGACAAAAGTAAATGAAGCAAGTTACATGGTCGCATAAATCATTCAAATGACTATCCATCCCCACGAAATCCATAAACACATCCGTAAGCACATGCCCACGAACCCCACAAAGACGGACAATCACCCGAACATTATTTTTCATATAAAGTGAGATATCATCAATCAAAAGGAAAGGAAGGGATGGGGGAGAGGAAAGGAAAAGAAAAATCAGGAATGAAACACGTTATTTTACTGACTAGAAATTAAGAGGTTTTTCAGTCACTTCTTAAAGAATGCCAAGGACGGAGCGAGTTTTATATTGGTTTGTAACTGATTCCAGAGTCTCACTGCATTGACAGTAAAGGACGACGTAAAGAAAGAGGAGCGGTGAACTGGAAAGGCCAATAAACAATCTCTGCTTGAGCGTAGCGCTAATCCATGATTGGAAAGAAGCTGAAAATTTTCAGCGAGATAAGAGGGTGCGGCGGGACAGTTAAGGATTTTATACAATAGAGACATTCAGCCTTTTCTAGATTTGTTGAGAACAATTTTATGGACTTAATTATTGTAGATTATAATAATCCATCAAACTTATCATTATCTGTGTCATGTATTCTCGAATACAAAGGTTAAAATACAATAATTCGTTAAGCAAATATATATATAATAAAATAAACCTTTGTATAATTAATTCGGCGTTTGTAATTTTGCGGGTTACTATTATTAAGAACTTCCAATATTATAAAAATTATGATTATTTATATGATATTATACATACCATACACTCGTACATTGAACGACTTATTCAGTAATTGAAAAAGAATTTGAAAAACATTTGAATTTCGTCAACACTTTAAGACCCGATCAAAATAATTTAATCTACGTAAATATTGAAAAGAAACTTTGTTCATTTTTTAGCGGATGTCCTTGTTGGACGTGTTGATGATTTTGATTGTTTGGTATTTAAAATAAAATACGTCGATTAGCAATGCGGAAAGTGAGAGTGAATAATCAATGAATAAAAAACAGTGATGAATGGTCAAATGATTAAATGATGCTTTATTTATCGATAAGTAGGTATTTATACATATTCAGAACGGGGCGCGTGAGTGCGCCCGCAATATATTTTTATTTCACTCCTGTGCGTGCAGAGGTGGTCGCAGACGTTGCGAATAATATTGTGGGTAGGTAATTTGTTGGCGAAAACGGCGAGACAACGCGATGCGTTCTCTTTCTACTGTGGAATGTATCGTAAATAGTATTTGCGGGTAAACAATATTAATGTTCTGGTATGCGACCTTTGGACATATCCGAAGGTCGTTTCGTCGGTCTTTGACCGTGCGTGTTGACAATATTTAGGGACGACCGTAGTCCCTACAATTTGTTTAAAAAACTTTTATTTTGGAAATTCTGCTAAATATTCTCTTTTGTGGAGAGTTACATCATACTCATTGTACATGTATCAGGTCTAACTTGTCTTCTTGTGCTTATCACATACCTTGCAACTTCTGCAGGGTTTTTCTTTTCTGTCAGTCAATGGAATAAATATTTGGAACACATGTTTAGATATGTTCTTTGACAACCTGTTTGGGGGATCTTGCAAATTCATTATTATATTTGGACCCGGAAACTGTAATTGGTTTCCAGATTCATATGCCAACATCTTTAAGATCTGACACTTCACTGCACACTGATGATGCAATGTCAGTATCTCTATCATTCACCAATTCATGCATATTTTCATTATTTTGCTAGGTTTTATTTGTTGATGCTAGAAACAAGAAACCAGAAATCAAAATACTGTAGTTAATTCGAATTATTTACAAAAAATCATTTTTTAGATGCCAGTAAAATGTCCTTTTTTGGAAGATAGTAACAATCACGTTTAAACACGAGATTGTTTGCTTTGTATTAAATAACACATTGTTCCTTTTAGGAAAATGAGATTTAGCATAAATTACGTGCAATTATTCAGCATAAACATAAAAGGTAAACCTAACCTCAGACGATCCTTGCACAAAGGTTCCGAATCCTGCTAAGAGAATCAGTACAGTTTATTGTAGCTTACTCGAAGGTTTCGAAACATGTTGCCCTTGATATGTGATACCCCCTATTCAAAAGCTGTTGCGTAACCCGTCCAGTTTGCCAACAGTTCGTTGTTGTATTAAGTAAACCGCAGAAGGTCGTATGATTATTGTGATTGTTTCTTTAACAAGATACAATATTCATCAGGAGATCAGGAGATCATGGAAGACCAGTTGTTTTGCCCCCTTGATGGATCTGATCACGCGAGCTTATTGCTATCTTATTTATTAAATATGGGTCATTTGGATAAATCAAATATTATAATTGTGTGGAACTACAGAGGTTAATGGGTGACAAGCAAACATCGAAAGGGAACGAATGCGAATTTCACTATGCTGATGACATGGTGGTTATGGCAGAGAGTACTGATGAATTGCTGAGTTTAATAAGTATATTGGATGAGAAATGCGAAGAGAAAGATGTTGCGAAATTCAAAGCAATGGTGAAAAAAAGTGTGAAAAGAAAAAATTGTGTGATAATTGGTTGAAAATTGAAATATTGAAGCAAGTTGAGGTATTCTGCTATTTGGGTACTATTTTTTCAGATGGTGCAAGAGTTATGAAGGATATCAAACGGTGTGTAGCGATAAGAAATAAAGTCAAATGGGTACTAAAATATATATACTCGAACCGGATAATATCAAAGTCTGCCAAGATAATATACAATAGTATTTTGGTGCCAACGTTGATGTGTGGAAGGGAAACGTGCATGTGGAACAGGAATATATTAGGGGGCCATGATGATGAATGAAATTAGGGATGATGTTTTGAGTAAGAGGAAGAAGAGCACTCTTAGATGATTTGAGCGTATTGGAGGAATGACTAAGGAATTAAAATCGATAAAGTGTATATGTGAGTAGAAAGCGTGGAAGAGGAAGAACATACAGAGTATGGTTAGATCAAGTGAATTAAAATTTGAAAGAGGAAAATGTTAGAAGAAAAAATCGTAGGAGTTGTATGAGAAGGTGTATGGATGTGGAAGAGGCGAAATATGTGTGTCGCAATAGGAAAATCTGGCATTTCCTCCTCTCTGCTTACTCCGATAGGGAGACTGGTGGGATGATATGTATCTTTCTAGTATTATAACCAGGGCTGTGGAGTCGGAGTCGGAGTTGGAGTCGGAGTCGCGGAGTCGCGGTGTTTGGGCCGGAGTCGGAGTCGGAGTAGGAGTCGTAAAAAACGAGCGACTCCGACTACTTTTTCGTTAAAATTTAAAATACATTTTTTTTTAATTATTATAATGAATGTGTATTGTGCACGAATATTAAACTTGCAGGCGCAAGTCGCGCCGATATGGTGAATCACCGAGATCCATTTAATGCATCAAGTCTACGAAAATGTGTTTGTCTCCTTCTTTCTCACGTCGAAAGAAAATTCTGTTGGCTGGGATCTATTGTTAACCCCATGGTTCGATCCATATTGACGGAAGAACAAATAAATAGAGCTAAAAACGCTCTGTTTGAATTAACCGTTCGTATGAAAGGCCTTCGACTAGAAAAAGAGACGACAGCAGGCAGCGTACACCAAGTATCATCATCTTCATCCGACACCGCTGAATCTGAAGACGATTTAGAAAAATATCTCAATGAACAAGATAAACTAAAACGTCCTCGTTTGAATCACAGTCCCAATATAGATGAAGGAGACTCTATTTCAAAATTTAAAATTGAATTTTATGATGCATTGAAAATAATGGAAAAAATTGACCGAACTTATAAGTTAAATGTTGAAATGGCAATACAGCGGTATCTAGAAATCGTAAAAGATTCAGCATTGATCGTTACAGCATTACCGCCAACCCAAGTATCCGTAGAGCGGTTATTTTCCGCTCTTAAAATTCTCAATTCTGATTTGAGAGCCTCTACGAATACAGATTTAATAGAAGCAATGTTGTTTTTAAGAATAAATTCTATTAAATTCTAATAAATAATTATTAAAGTTTGATCTTGTTTTATTTTTATCCCTATAACATGAAAAAATGGCTATATGCAAAGGTAGGAAACAACCTGATAAAATTGAGCTTTTTTGAGTCGGAGTTGTGGAGTCGGAGTCGTGTTGTTGGCAAATATAGGAATCGGAGTCGGAGTCGGAGTCGTGTTTTTTTTTCCGACTCCACAGCCCTGATTATAACTGTATAATACCACGTACACTGATAACATATTTTAACTCTCATTTTATCTAAGTTGGCACTAAAATACTATTGTGGACTATCATCTTAGCAGATTTTGATACTTGACGGTTTGAGTATATTCACATAATACTCGTATATGTTTCAGTACCCCTTGAATCAGCTCAACACTCGTGACTCGTGACACCGTGGCTTGAACTTGCATAATAAAAAGACACTCGGGTAAAATTGTTTTCATCCAGCAGCGTATACTCGTATGTGTATGTTATGTTCTCTCTGCGCAGATGTTCATACTCATAACTCGAGAATTACTAGTAATTACTCCAATTACATGTTACGTAATCCTTATATAGTACTTGCGCATGGAGTTGCTTCGTTAAGATTGTATTCCCTAAGTTAGACAATTGTAACTTGTTTATTTAGATTCTATCAAAGTTGTTATATTTTAATCTTTTTGTGTAAAAATACAAACAGTGTTTGCTTCATTCATTAGAAAGAAAAATAATCTAAAAAAAACAACTTTGTAACAATTAAGTATACGAGTTAAAATTATTAAAAAAAAACAAATAATAACACCACACATATACATATTTGCCTTTACGATATGGGGCTGTGTCGAGTCAGGCAGCCCACACCTCGCCACACCGAGCGTCACTCGTGACATTCACGCAAAAAGAAAAGCACTACAAATTCAACATTTTATAAATTCTGCAATCAGCTTTCCTTCATATCTCAACAACTCGAGACGTGCATAGTCACGCGGTAGCGTACTGGACTTCCGTGCGGAAGGTTATCGGTTAAAACCCCGCGCTGTGCTACTCCCCTCGAATGACACAGACATTTTTCCCGCCTAGTATTTAGAAGTGTAAGGAAACCTTTAACTTTGCTAATATCTATTATTTCAAAAAGAGAAAAAAGTAAACCTGCTCCGATCATCTCACTTTGGATTGCCATCGGATCCAGTACAACAGTGTGGCCGGTGAGTTTGCTGGTGTGCAACGGCTCACTCACTTAATAAAAAACTCTATGGCACAGCTTCGCTTTCTAATCTCAGAAAATTGATTTCCCAAAAGATGAATTCTATACGAGTATAATATAATTTCATTGATAATAAGAGGCACATATTTTGCAATGAAAATAGTCCCATGGCGACCATATACATACTATAAATTATGTAGCTTCCATCATCCAAGTATATTCTTCATTTTGAACCCGCGTCTTCCAGCTATTAATATTAGTATATACCTACTTCGTGACTCAGCTATTAGCTTAAGACTCGCTAATTCAACAATTTACTGCCAATGAGTGTCTGGTTGATGATACTTAAGACAGACAATTTGGTCTTTAAAGTCACAACCCTCGTCATCTTATCTTCTTATCTCATTCACCCTCAATATATTATGCAAACCAATGTACCACTTATCTAAGAATCTATTAATATTGGCATTATCTGTAACACGGTATAATCACCAAAACCGATGTTATCTTATCCACATTCAAATAAATATTATAAGTTATATTATACCCTTGTCAAGCTTATCGATACTAACCATGTACTAGATCCTACTATCACATTAGTGTCAATTTAACTTCAATGCATTATATTTAAGTTATCCTCTCGTCTGCCCAAATCAATAAAGATTAAATATCACTAAATGGGTAAGCTGCGATGGATAAATCACCGATATCGATTTGACCTTAAAGGGCAAACATAACATGCTCGACGAATTCCTTCTTAATCTATTGAAGGGTCGTGGTATAGTTATCTTTGCTTTAAATAGGACGTCATATCTGAGGCAGCATCATTATTCTAAAAGCCGCTAAGATATTAACATCATCCTTATTATAATACTGTTAATATTATACTTCAAATGTAATTCGACCTTTATACAAATAAAACTACACGTTGAAATTCTTAAAGTGTTTTCGTTGCAAAAGGCCATAACACAGTTATGCTATCAAATATCGTGGACATCTATCTATTCATGAATGTCTTACACTGCCCTGGAGAACCATGAACCACATGTTAAATAGGGGAATGTCTGTGATGGTGTGACCTTCTGTCAAAACATTCTTCATTTGAAAATGCACCCTCACAATTATGTGACAAAAACTAATTTCGGAATCGGATAAAATTACTGAAATATTTTCCCCTTAGTTAAAATGGGCGATTTTTTGTTCTATAAAACAACAACATTCCCAGTTTAAAAAAATGGAGACGTATGATCAGGATCACTCGACTTAATCATGTAAACCCCGCACTGTGCTTCTTCCCTCGAATGACATAGGAATTTTTCACTAAGTATTCAAGGGTATAAGGATACATATGACTTGGAAGGTCATGCATATTCTTTAAAAAACAAAAAAAGAGAAAAGCATATCGATGTGCTCCGATCGTCTCCCTTCGGTGTGTTATTGGATCCAGTACTGTAGTGTGGCCGGTGTGTATGCCGGAGTGATATTGGATCCAGTACTGTAGTGTGGCCGGTGTGTATGCCGGAGTGATATTGGATCCAGTACTGTAGTGTGGCCGGTGTGTATACCGGTGTGATATTAGATACAGTACTGTAGTGTGGCCGGTATGTATGCCGGAGTGACATTGGATCCAGTACTGTAGTGTGGCCGGTGTGTATGCCGGAGTGACATTGGATCCAGTTCTGTAGTGTGGCCAGTGTGTATGCCGGTGTGATATTGGATCCAGTACTGTAGTGTGGCCGGTGTGTATGCCGGTGTGATATTGGATCCAGTTCTGTAGTGTGGCCGGTGTGTATGCCGGAGTGCATCGGCTTACTCACTCAAAGTGCAGAAAAAAAGAAAGAAACAAAACTCCACGGCACGGCTTCGATTTCCAACTGAATTGAAGTTATAATGGTGAGGAAATCCTCGACTGCGAGGCCCAGAAACCACGAAGACGACATTATAAATCTACGGATAAAAGTGAACGTCAAAATTTTACAGCTTTATTTCTTCAGCTTTCAGCTTTTCTAAATTCAAATATTCAATAGAGAAAATTCCCCTAACCGATCATATTTCATGTCCAAGATTAGATCTCTAATAAGCTTTGTCTGTTTTTGATTTACTTAAATTTATTTCAAATGATTTCATTGGTCAATACCATTGACAAAAATATACGGAGTGCAAAACCAGTATTCACCCTTTAGCTATCGCACCTGGGGGCATTCCACCGGTTGCCCCTCCCTTGTACCGGCTCTGTTCTCTGTATCTGAGTTGAGGAACAGTATATACGACACATTACTGCAGTGCCCGAGGAGCCTGATGTCTTGCACGGAAGAGGACTTGATTTGTGGAACATCCAGTACTGTTCAGGTGGCTGAATTCTGGGTGGAATAAGTTGAATGTCTTTAATATGGCAAGAAGAAGATTACTATGTGTTATAAAAACATTACACGTATGACATAAACAGTTCTCCGTGTTTGAATTTTTACAAAACTGTCCGCAAGCGTCATTAAATAAATTCAGAAATCGTGAAAAAAGTCTTCTTTATACTAAATCATTATTGTAACATGCAGATTTACGGGCAGATATTTTGGTGATAAGGAAAAACACGACAATTTATAAGAAAAAGGCCACTTGACAGAATCAACATGGAAAACATTTTTGGCAGTCGTCAGCCGCTGTGGTAGCCAGATTGAATTATTGACTAAAAAATATTTCCAATCAATAATAATTATCAAGATCAGTTCATTCACCCAGTTTACTATCTTAATCGATGCATTTGAAGGAACCTGAGCAAGAACATGACGAGTCACGCTTTTTACGAGATAGCATATTTTTACGAGATATCATATTTTCAAATGAATTTGTCAAATTGATCGCCTGTAAAATGAAACTTCCTACCTACTTCCTACTCTCGAGACTGGCTGACCTTTTTATATAATAGTATATTTCCTGAAGAATAACTTTAACTTTTTGCTTTTTTAGTTGCACAAATTAACAAAACCAAGCTAACACTAAAATGCATCAACAGTTTCACCTTTAACTTTGTGGAACACCGTAATATTTAGCTTGCAATCATTTTGTAATTACTCCTATTAAATTTATCATAGCGTCACTTATTTTTATCTCTTATCCCGAGGTTCTCTTCAGGCGTATGATCTTGGGGTTTTACAACAGTTATTTCAATTATGTCTCAAACTATCGCATTTTATATTATTTGTGACGCATGTATTATAAAATAATAACTTTTCTTTCTATTGAAATCAAGATTCGTCTCCCTTACTCGTATATTCTTGTCTCTTAGTGCCAATGTTTGTCTATGTAAATACATAAATCCAAACCATCACGCCATCTCCCTGTCGGGGTAGGCAGAGAGGAGAGAGTGCCAGACTTTCCCATCGCGCCACATATATTTCGTCTCTTCTATACGCATACACCTTTTCATACAGCTCCTACGATTTTTCTGATTTTTTTACATTTCCTTCTTTAAAAATATCATACAGTTGACCGTACATACTTTCCGGGGTGTTCCACGATCATACCCTTCACTCGCATTAGTATTATATTTCTTCGCTCATTTGTTCCACGTGCCCAAAACATCTCAGATTGCTCGTCTTCATCATACTCAACCCGTCAGTCTTAAGTTCACATTTATACCTAATCACTTTCTTCCGTATTCCGTCATACATTGTCACCCCATGTATTCTTCTAGTGCATACATTTCTGCGCGCATTTCTACAATATTTATTCGGATCTTTTCAGTGTTGTTCCACGTCCATGTTTCACTTACATATATTAAAGTTGTTACTAAAGTACTATTGTGGTTTATCTTTGTCATTACAATATATGTACGAGTACATATACACATGTGTACTTTCTCAGACCTATTCTATTTCATATACACATACCATACGTTGCACTCATAGACTTTGTCTTTGGCGTCAAAAGAAATGAAAAGAAAGGGTCCTTCTTTCCCCGAGACTTTAACTGATTTTATTATAATCAATTAACAGCATCTAGACCTTTGTATTAAAAGCTAAAATAAACAGCATCTAGACCTTTGTATTAAAAGTTACAATAAACAACATCTAGATCTTTGTATTAAAAGCTACAGTTAACAGCATCTAGACCTTTATATTAAAAGTTACAATAAACAGCATCTAGACCTTTGTATTAAAAGTTACAATAAACAACATCTAGATCTTTGTATTAAAAGCTACAGTTAACAGCATCTAGACCTTTGTATTAAAAACGACAATTAAGAGCATCTAGACCTTTGTATTAAAAGCTACAGTTAACAGCATCTAGACCTTTGTATTAAAAGCGACAATCAAGAGCATCTAGACCTTTGTATTAAAAGCGACAATTAAGAGCATCTAGATCTTTGTATTAAAAGCTACAATAAACAGCATCTAGACCTTTGTATTAAAAGCTACAGTTAACAGCATCTAGACCTTTGTATTAAAAGCGACAATTAAGAGCATCTAGACCTTTGTATTAAAAGCGACAATTAAGAGCATCTAGACCTTTGTATTAAAAGCGACAATTAAGAGCATCTGGGGTCTAGATGCTCTTAATTGTTGAATTGTCTAGATTCTAGACCTTTGTATTAATTGTTACAATTAACAGCATTTAGACCTTTGTATTAAAAGCTACCATTTGCTTATCAGCATATTATGTCGTTATCCACTTGTTTTCGACTAAAATGTTGATAAAAACGTCTATAATACTTTTATCATTGCGGTCTTGAATTTTTATTCGACTCCGTGATAAATAATTTGAACCGATATTGCGTAATAGTTCAAATTCGGCACGAAATAGAGCGCGCATGTACATAATATTTAATAAAACATAATTAAAGAGATAAACAAAAATGTAACCTTTTTTACGGTTTTATAAAAAAGGGAATGACATGAGAAGATTAAAAATAGTCATATTTATTAAAAATTTAATTAATGATTGGAAATGAATTAATTAATTCGATTGATACCCAACAATACACATATATCCAATTAGCGAAACTGACATATTGAATAGCGTATCCAGAAGATAGCATTGTCATCGGCCTCATTAATCGAGTCATTGAGTTTTAGAACCAGTGGAGTAGGCACGGAACCAGTTGGTCACCGTACTTATTTAACAATACTGCTGCACGTGAGGAGGCAATACCGCTTCTAGCGTGTGAAGTTCGTCTGTTACAAGACTGGCACGCTTTTTTATTATTTTTTCGGGTATGATCTGGAATCGAAACCCTCGGATAGAAGTTGTCGTACCAAAATACAACCTTGGATTTTGACAAGCTAAACTACACACGAATACATCAAATGAATATAAAATTTAAATAAGTGATTTTGATATTCGTCATAAATTTAATAACAGTATATTGTTACACCGATCAAATTCCGGGTTCGAGAGCCTCTGATAAGAGTTTGCTCTCTGAACGGTGATATTTGAATAATCCTTTTTTTATTATTATTAAACACACAAAAATAACGTAGTATAAAAGTGCAAAAATGTAGGTATTTTTTATCTCTTGTTGAACTTTAAAGATTCCTTTTTTTGTCTTCTAGTTTTGAAATTATCTGATAAAAAATATTAATTTTGGAAGTATTTATTTAACCTATTGGATAGAGAGTGCGTTTGATGAGAAATTAAGCAATTTCTTTGTGATTGTTGTGCATACAGACAGACATACATAGCGCTAGACTTTTCTATCTCGACTTACATTCATCTCATCTTCAACATCCATACCTCTTCTCACACAACTTCTACGATTTCTCTGACTTTCTACGTTTCCTTCTTTAAAAATATCATTCACATGATCCAACAATTTATTTATTTATTTACTATTACACATGACAAGAAATATACACAATTTGAGAAAAAACAACAAATAATTTGATTTGAACATACAATTTTAATGGATCTGGGTTTGTTGCCTTTCATTTGTTGTATCCCCAGTAAACTAGGCTTTTGCCTGTATCTCACTGAGGATATTTAGCATGAGAAAAATAAATCGATACTTCTTTCCGATTTTTGATTACACAAAAACAAAACCCCGTTGCACGCTCTCATCAACCTGACAAACAGTGACACTCAACTACAACTGGAAACATCTTGCGAAACTCAACTCCTCACACATTATCACTCCAGAAAGACCAAAAATATTCATCCCACACTATATCGCACACAATCATAAGAATAAAAATTACAAAAAAAACAATACTTTCCTTGGTCTTCCTCTACAACGCCTTCCACTCAAATTTGCATTATGTGTTTATGTTGTCAGTCTTTCTTCATTCATTCCACATGTCCATACCATCTCAGCGTGCTCTTCTTCATCTTACTTAACACGTCAGCCTTAAGTTCACATTCATAATTAATAATTTCATTATGTATTAGTCATACATTGCCACACCATGTTTTGTTCTCAATGCACGTACTTCTACATGATTTTTACAATATTTAGTCGGCTTCTATCAGTCCTCTAATAAGTTTTTTTTGTGATTGTTGTATTATGAATAAATAGTTGACTGCATTTTTCTGAAATTATAATTTAAAAAAAAAAATGTGTCGTTCGAATTATAGTATATGTCGCGAAATAAAAATATATAAAAAAAATTTAATATTTATTCTGCAAAAACTTTGCCCATCTACCGGTTTCGCTCAACGAGCATTCTCAGAATGGCGCGGATGCGCACTGAGTGAAAACGGTTAAAATATGCCAAAATATAATATTAAATAATTTTTTGTATATTATGGAGTTTGGCTAAGAATTGTTAGTCGAGTGTTTCATTGTTGTCAAGTTAAGTTTATCTTGTTTTGTAGATTTTTTCTTTATCAATATGGAAAAAAAATCAAATGTTGTTACTTACGGTGGCGCTGGTTTCGTAGTGATGTCACCGACACGTTTCATTTTAGCGGGATCCATCCTGGAATCTGCTCAGTCCCCGGGAAATGCAAGGAAATATCTCAGCACACGAGCCACCTGCAGAAGAGCACGAACCGCACGCCTGCCTTTGGAAAACTGGAAAAGATAACAGAATAATGCGAGCTGTTGTCACATTTGCTGATACGGGATTAGCGATTGACACTTGTCCCCGGCGCTGTTTCATTCGTACCAAGTATGAGATATTTTTTTATCAGTTAGTTATATACTTTATATTTTTAATATACATCATCATGCCGCCTCTCTGTCGGGTAAACAGAGAGGAGAGAGCGCTAGACATTTTTATTACATTTTTGCTGTGTATAGTACAACTGGGTGGATTTATCGCCCTGATGCAATTTATTCTAACCAACAAAAAACATGTTAAAGAGGCTCTTAAAAAAAACTCAAACCGA
The DNA here is from genome assembly GCA_949825065.1 of Odontocerum albicorne. Classification (NCBI taxonomy): domain Eukaryota; kingdom Metazoa; phylum Arthropoda; class Insecta; order Trichoptera; family Odontoceridae; genus Odontocerum; species Odontocerum albicorne. Next base: position 734,393 of record OX463839.1, on the reverse strand, counting down.
AATCGAACCCGCAACCTCCGGGTCGGAAGATAAGATCATACCAACTAGGCCATGGATGTCAACTTTCCTATCGCGACACAGCTTTTGTCTCGTCTACCTTAATACTCCTTCTCATAAGCCTCACATGATTTCCCATACTCTTTACGCTTCCTTCTTTCAAAATAGACACTTGATTCAATCATACTTTAGTCATCCTTTGCCATGACTTCCAATCATACGAGTATGTGCCATGACTTCCAATCACATTTGCCATGACTTCCAATCACATTTGCTATTACTTCCAAATAAATTTGCCATGACTTCCAATCACATTTTACATGACTTCTAATCACATTTGCGCTGCATATTTGTTTTATTTGTATTTCTTCTTTCATTCGTTCCACGTGCCCAAACTATTTCAGGGTACTGTTCTTCATTTTATTCTACACATCATCCTTAAGTTCATATTAATTCCTAATCCCTTCATTCCGTATTTTGCCACACATTATCGATCCATGTATTCTAAGTTAAAGCATATCTAAAGCTGTGCGTCTAAATTCACGCATTTGTACACCTTACGAAAAAAATCAGGACTTAAAAACTTAATATAATATGAATTAGTTTTATTGTCATTTCATCATTTCCAACATTTTTATAAATTCTCCAGAGAAGATTTCTCTTTAGAACTTCTGCCCATGACTTGAGGCTTAGTCTTCAATTTTACATATATCATATATACGAGGCATATCCAGAAAGTAAGTGTACTGAATTTTTGTAGGTTACAATTTTTTTTATTTAAACAAAAAAATTACGTGGTTACCGTAGTACATATGTAAGCTATTTTTCGACATAGTCGCCATTCCTCTCAATGCAGGTGGTGAAGCGGGGTATCAACTTTTTGATGCCTTCCTCGAAGTAGTTTCCCGCCAACCCCTCCATCCACTTCTCCCCCTCCTCCTTTATCTCCTCGTCGGTTGAAAACCTTTTTCCACCCATGTGCAACTTCAGGGAGGTAAAGAGATAGTAATCTGAAGGTGCTAGGTCAGGGGAATGCGCGGGATGGTTCAGGATATCCCATTTAAACGAGGCGAGCAGTTCCTTCGTGGTGTTGGCCGTGTGTGGTCTGGCATTGTCGTGCAGCAGGCAGACTCCCTTTGTCAGCATGCCTCTCCTCTTGTTCTGAATCGCCCTCCGCAATTTTTTTAGGGTCTCACAGTATCTTGCAGAGTTGATGGTCTCCCCTTGAAGCATATATTCAATTAAAATTATGCCTTGACAGTCCCAAAACACGGATGCCATGATTTTCTTGTCTAAAATTGTGGTTTTGAACTTTTTGGCGGAGGGTGAAGAGGTGTGACATGACCGTTTTTAAACTCGCGACACCACTTGCACACACTCGTACGATTCATAGCTTTATCACCATATGCAGTTTTCACCTCATTATAAACCTCAACCGGAGGTTTTCCCTTCCAAACGAGATAACGGATGATACCGCGTATTTCGCACTTGGCGGGAGATCGGATTGACATTTTTCACGAAACGTGTTGTCGCGTCGACACTTCTCAACGTACTGACCTCGAACCGGTCTCGTTGCGGAGGGGAAGGGTCAGGCTACACGGAAGTGTAGCCAACATGTCGAAAATAAAATCCATCCGGTCGTGAGAGCCTCAGTACACTTACTTTCTGGATACGCATAGTATTATGTTAGGCATTTATTATTCACTCTGTAAAAATAAATAAAATAAATAAATAAAACACTTATTTTACTGTAATTTATTTAATCAAACACTATTTATTTCACTTTATTGTAACAGTATAACCCTACCGGTTTCAAGGCTTTCACCTCATCTTCAGGGGAGCACAAACAAGTCTTGATACCGTTACAAAAAAGTGAAATAAACAGTGTTTGATAAAATAAATTACAATGTCTTTAAACCTCCACAACGTTAATGCCTTAACTATAAACAACACTTATTTAATATTTTTGTTTTCACCACTGGTTTATTTTGAGTTTACTACCGGTTTCGAAGACCTCCGTCTTCATCGTCTCTCTTCACCTAACGACGAAGACGGAAGTCTTCGAAACCGGTAGTAAACACAAAATAAACCAGTGGTGAACACAAAAATATAAAATAAGTGTTTTATTTATCGTTGGCCTAACTATAAAAACACGTAACTCCACATGAGTAACTTTACAGGAGAGAGAAAAAACGTCACAGTTTGTCCTGTGTAAACTTAAACATTGTTTTTTAAATATATCTGATTGATAAAGACATTGATTTTTTTTCAGATATATTTAATAAACAATGTTAAAGTTTACATAGGACAAACTGTGACGTTTTTTCTCTCTCCTGTAAAGTTACTCATGTGGAGTTACGTGTTCTTATAGTTAGGCCAACGTTATTTATTTAATTTCTTTTTACATCAAATATGGCACCATAAAGTGAAACAAAAGTATTTTCGAAGATTCAAGAAATGATTCACTCTGCTTACTTCAGGTCGCATTCTGGACCTTTCAGTTCTTCTCGAGTATCAATCACTGGATGAGTCTAAAGGTATTTTATAAAGCTTTATTCGTTGTCATATCTGGCCCTCGTAGTCGACGATCCCATCCCCATGTCTCACCCCAACGTCAATCTCGAGCTGACCCTCCACGTCGATTATGTGATCTTCTGCGAGGGAACAGTCTGATCCTAGACACGCTCAGTTGAAAAGCGATGATGTGCCGTGAAGTTATTGTGTATGTGTGTGAGCCGTTGCACACCGGGGAATGGACAGAAGGGATGGAAATAATTAATCGAGTCCCACTCCTTTATTCGGGCTTGGGACCGACTATGTCATTGGATTAAAGGCGTTTGTCTAGGTATGAAGGCAGAGTTGATATTGTATTTTATTTGTAGTCGCTGCTGATCCTCGTAGTCGAGGATCCCCTCGCCAATTCAACGTTAATTTCAGGTTGCTCTTTCACGTCGATCATGTGATCTTTTGTAGGGAAACACACCAATCCTAGATACGCACTCCCTTCCGCAGATGTCACATACAAGTGTATGCTGCTGAATCGCCTGTTAACGCTGACGCATATTCGGAGCACGCTGTTTCTCAGTGTTTGCTTTTACGTTACATATATTATTTTATTTGATTACAAGCCTTCTAAACGGAATGTCAAGTAGAAGTTCGTTCAACGTTCGACAATTGATTTTTGTTGTTTTCACTCAAAACATGTGGAACCCAAGCGCCGACTTTCTGGACTTTTCCCATTGATTTAAGATGGCAGTATACAGTCATGTGACTACAATTCATCTGCTCAGCCAATTCTAAGGGGATCTTCATAAATAATATGGTTTAAGCGGTCGTCCTCGAAGTCCACTGGTCGTCCGGAACGCTCCATGTCTTTCAGGTCGAAATTACCGTCTTTGAAACGCAAAAACTATCGACGAGCTGTCCTTTAACTCATAGCATCTTCACCATACACTTCGCAAATATCGCGAGCAGCTTTGACAGCTTTATTTCCTCGATTGAACTCGAACAGAAGAGGTGTCAAAAATGCTCACTTTCATCTACTTGACATTCCATTTTGAAGGCTTATAATCAAATAAAATAATATATGTAACGTAAAAGCAAACACAATATCTTGTAAAGCATAAAATTTTCTTTCGAATGACGTATAACCTTTTCCATTTTGTTTTACTTTTGGTGCTCATTTTCAATTTGGAAAAAAAACGGACACAACTTATGTTAACACCCAATAGTATGCCGGTGCTGGTCCTCTCCTCCCCTGATGATGATGATACCTTTAAACCTCCACAGTGTTAACGCTTTAACTACAATATAAATCAGGGCTGTGGAGTCGGAACATTTTAGGCGGAGTTGGAGTCGGAGTCGGAAAAAATCGACCGACTCCGACTCCGTTGAATTATTTTAACATTTTCTTTAATGAATAACGTTACGGTATGTGTTAACCAGTAAATAGATGATGAAATCGATACATCAGATGATAGCGGTAGTGATTCTTCTTTAGACGAGTTTCGAGTGGCCGCTTCTGAGCTTTTCAAGATACATCACATGCGATGTGCAGTGCATACATTGCAATTGGCAATTCGCGACGGCTTGAAAGATAGACATGCAACGAGTATTATCGAATGTGTACGAAAAATAGTAGTAGCCGCTAGAACGCCTAAAATAAATGAAATGATTAAGCGGAGAGCTGGAAAAGGGGCGATATTAGATCAAGTAACTAGATGGAGTAGCACGTACATGATGATTGATGATTGAGCGTGATATATTTTTAATATTATTTTAGTGTGAAGATATTGCTTAATGCGTATTGTTTATATATTTTTTTATTAAATTGTTTCATTTGTGTACGAATATAATTAATTTTTTATTTATACCTGTATCCATAATTAATAAGTCAATATAAATACATTAGGTAGACGCAGTAAATTATAAAATAAAATAAAAATTGAAGTCAGAGTCAAGAGTTGGAGCCGGAGTCGGTGTCGGAGTATAAAATAAAGCCGGAGTCGGAGTCGGTAAATTTTCATCCGACTCCACAGCCCTGATATAAATAAATAAGGGAATATGTTTTTAAAGAAAGAATATTAGGCTTCCTTAATAATGTGAATTAGTTATGTTACATATCTTGATGGAATGTGCGCTTGCAATTGTTGTATTTGTCTAGTTTATCTAAATAAATAAATATGGCTTTATATTCTTTTTATTTATTTTAGATACTCCCAGATTTTTTCTATTTTCTTGAATATATTAATTGAAATACAATTCATCAACATTGGTTTATTGCTTGTCGAATTAATTTATTTCCGAAAATAGGAATTCTAATTTTAAACAAGTTTCTTGTATGTTATGTCTGTTCAAGGATTTAAATAACGTAGTGTTATTCTAATGTCTTAAGTCTCTGAGAACAGATATTTTTTTTCAATTTGTGTACAAAACAAGACATTTATCTTATATGGTACAATACATTCTCAATCGGCGTGTGACTGTTTCTTACATCTCACCTCTCCTGTGACATCTTTCTTACATCTAACGCCTCCGTGGCCCAGTTGGTAAGACGCTTGACTTCCACCTGGGGATTTCGGGTTCGATATAATATATGAGTGGGTCAGAACCAGACATGACTATCCCACATTTATCTCGTTTTGAGATAATTGGCTTTAAAGTTGCAAATCTATTAAAAAATAATTTGTTTTCTGTTGTTTCCAAAATGTAACGGTCTGCATTTATAGTGAACTATACTCATAATCATGTTTGGTTCTGATAGAAATGGGTATAAAGATGTAGCGTATGTGCCTAACTCTAATTTTATATTCTTGTGGGATAGTCAAGTCTGGTTCTGACCCACTCATATGATGGTATCAAAAAAATAATTATAAAAGGATTCTCAGTCCCGTAAATTTATTAATTCTTATATTACACTTTCGTAGTACACAATACAAACTGGCAGGCTTGCTGCCACGAGGCAATCTCTTGTAACCAACCAGAAATATATCAATGAGCTCTTAAGTGGAATCGTTTTTAAAAAACCACTGAAATCCTTTTTAAAAACTTGATTCCCAACGGGAATCGAACCGCATCCTCCGGGTCGGAAGATAGGCATCTTACCAACTAGGCTATGTAAGTCATTCATTCATATTGTAAAAATACTTGTGCAGCCTCTTCACTTGCGGTAGTTTGTCTCCTGGCCACGCTTTTCAATATATCCGAATTATCAATTCAGATATGTTCAAAGGTACCATAAAATAGAAGAAGAAAACAGTCAACCAGATAGACGTGTGTGAGGCATTAAATGAACATTCGACTTTTATCCTACTTGAATAATATCCAAGATACTGGTACATAAACCGTTGAGGGGTTTACATACATGTACGAGTACAGGCGGCCCTCGACTTTCGCACATAATTGGTTCTTAAAAATGTGTGCGAATGTTGAATGTTCGAAAGTAGAGGGATGTAAAAAAACATAAAAAAATTGTATTTTAAAATATTTATTTATCATTAATAATATTTATTTATCAATAATATATTAAAAATATTTATTTATCAATATACATAATTAAGTTAACGAGGCGTGTTTAAGTGCTTTCAGGTGTTTTCTTTATAAACTTGTCAAGAGTTAGTTGAATACCACCTTTTTTTTCTTTTTTTGATGAAGAGTTCTATAACATGCTGTGTCTTTCTCAATCGCCCTACGTACTTGAGATATACGTTCTCCATTGGGATCACATTCTTCTATGATAGTCACAAAGTCAAGATGCATGAAGGCTTCATTCATATTTTTTATTGTCAAAGTCTTGACGATTTTATTAGTTTCTTCTTCCTCACTTTCATTTAACTCTGGTTGCTCAATTAAGTATTCATTTGACAGAGGTACTGAGTGAGATTCAATCAACTCATTAACATCTTCGTTGTTGACGTCCAAGTTTAGTCCATTCATTAGGCTGACTATTTCACCTGTGATAGTTTCCGGAGTTTCTTCAGAATTTATAAAATCACTCATCATTTGTGGGCATAATTGTTTCCTTTTATTTCGACCCACGAGTCTCCAACATTGTCGATAGCATGGAAGCGAGCAATTTTTGCATTATTGGAGTACATACTTCAATGAAATCAGTGCTCCTTGTCTACCTAAAGTAGCACTGATTGAGTAAGTCTAAAATTGTGACTGGGAAACCCGAATCAGCATTTATAAAAGTTAATCAGACCTGTCTCTGGTCAAATCAGATGCTTTTAAAACGTGGACTATGATGGAAAAAGACGAAAGCGAATTTAATGTCTTTCGTAATACATCCTGTGGCGTCGAATGTTCAAAATCTTAGTGTTCGAGATATGGGTGGCGTGTTCATTCGTCTTATCAAAATTCATGAATGTGAACACTACACTTCACCTAAAGCCGAATGCATTACTATCACATGTCGGAAGATATATATAAAAGTTTTTTTGTAGTTCGTTTTCCTGGGGTAGTTCGTTTTTGTAGTTCGTTTTCCTTTTGTAGTTCGTTTCGTACGACTTTGTTATTAATTTTATTTTGAATCTATCAATAATAATAGATTCGAGTCTAAAGTTAAAGCACCATTGAAGAGAATTTGCTCGCTAAACGGCGCTATAGAAATTGTTCTTGAACTATCATTATTATTGGTTTCCCTAATCTTCTGTACCTCAGAAACCAGTTATAGAAGAAAAAATATGAATAAAATATCAATTGCTTATCATCAACGGATGAAAAAATTGAAAGATAAATGTTCAAAAAGCTGACCTACGATCTTTTCTTGTTTTGTCCGTTTTCCATCGACTCACCAAAACACACGTTAATCAAATTACTACACGTGTAAAAAAAATTTCTTCGTCGTGTCTATTATTGTTTGAAAAAATCATAAACGAGGAGCGGAGGAAACCGCTAGCAGCCTCACTGAGTGCCAACATTATTCCCAACGTTTCTTCAGTACCATTTTATATTTTTTTGTTTTTTTGAAAACCAAAGTGAAGAAAATAGTCACTGAAGACATAATATAACGCACAGAAATGTCTTAGGAACATGAAGGGGTTTTTGGAGGAGGCAGCGAGTGGCCGACCGGATTCAAAAAATCTTCAGGAAGGTTTCAGTTCTACGTTGTAAGGAAAGCATTCATTTTATTCACGCCTTCGTTTGTGATGTCTTTATTCCGCCTTCTTTCAAACATTGACAATCCACAAATTTTCCTTAGCACACGCATCTCAAACAGTTTGAGTTTTTAAAAAACGAAAAAAAAAATGCGGTTTGATATTTTATCATAAACACGTTTATATATACATATATCCAAAGTAATCTTATACTAGAAGTTTATTTTTTTTACTTCAAAACATAGTTTTACTGTAAATTTATTTTATTTATTTAAAAATATATCTAGGTTCTCTATAACAAGCATATTTATGATACTATCACATGTTCTACTTAAAAACTAAATGGTCAATGAGTCTTTGTATTTCATCATTTAAAGCATTTGGTGGAATAGTGGAAGAAGCTGGGTAAGTTGACTGCGACGCAACTCGATGCGACGTTGGCCCGATCAGACGTTCATTAATATTATAACGATAATGAACTGAGATTTCATTTGTTAAAGATTAAAAAAAAAACAGACACTTTTTTATATATTCAACGTTTTATTCACTTATATAATATATTACATACTCGTATATAGTGTAGGAAATTATTCCAACGGATCTTCATGGGAGAGATTGTAATAGATACGTGTCTCTTTGTGTTATTTTGAAGAAATAACTTATTATTCTACTCCAGAAATTTGAAAACAAATATTTTTTTTTTCAATATTCATAAAGTTGAAAATGAGGCAGCACTTACGCCGCACCGGAATGACTCGGACAATAATCTCAAAACTTTAAAAGCGTTTTTCTCGGAACTACTTTTTTCAATCTGGTCGACATAAAATCTCAAGTTTTATCCAACTGATTGCCTTCAAATTTAATATAAAACTTTAATAAATATTTTTCGATCGTTCGTACCTTGTAAAACTCAAAACTTTTTTTTTATTTAAAAGAAATCGAAAAAAATTAAATTTTTTTCAGGCAGTCGCCATGTTATGATTTTTTAAATTTTTTGTTTTCTTTGGTACCAACTATAACGACATTATTTTTTTATCTAAAAATTGTATACGATTTTTATTTTAAATTTGCAAAAGGGTTCTAATCATGTCGACCAGCTCACCCCCCTTTTTTTACGACAGCTGATAACATCTTGAATTTTAATTTTTTTTTTGTATATTCTCCAATCATCAATAAACAAACTGTAAAAAATGTAGGAAAAACATATGTGTTTTTTTTATTCAGTGTGAAAAAACCCCCGAAATTCACGCCTCTAGAGTAGAAAACCCTCTTAAGATACTCGTATTTTAATGACGACCTCCGTCGTTGTTGCTGGTCCTCGTAATTGGGGATGCCCTCGCCACTCCAACATCAATTTTGAGTTGCTCTTCCACGTTGATTATATGATCTTCTATGAGAGAACAGCCCGATTCCTAGACACGCACTCCTTCTCACAGACATCCACATATACATGATCCTCAGCGACTGTTGCAGACTGTCTTTATAGCACTTTCTCTGTCCACCAACTGTTCACGTTCTCATTATTTTTCTATTTAAGATACGTTTTGGGAGCCTATGATCACCCATGTGTATCACATATCCGATCCACCTCCTACCTTCTTGGCTTAGCTGGTCGTTACGTATCTTCCAACTCGAGGGTTTTCTTATTTCATTTCCGTTTTTCATCAAAAATCTAGGTAAGAGTGGTTTCAGTCTGGTTTCACGCAACTCTTGTTTAACGCCTTTGTGGTTGCTAGGAAGAGATAACTATATTGTAATAAATACACCAGATTGTACTGTATATGATACAACTAAAGTTTAATACAATACTTTGCACATGTAGCTCTGTGGAAAGCAACGATAACTGGAAGTGTGGAGGGCAGAAGGAGTAGAAGGGAATGGGCATCCGATCCATCCCGAGAGATCGGGCAAAGCGAAAGGAAGCAGCAGGGTACACTTTGCAGGAGGCTGTGCGTAAAGCGAAAAATCACTAATTCAGGAGCAGAACCGGGACGTGGCGGAACATGGTTTCACTATCGTCACCATTGAAGGAATAACCAAGAAGAAGATTTTGAATATTTCTTGCTTTAAATACCCTAGACCTTATTAAATATCTCCAAGTTCACATTTATATTCCTCCCTTGACCTTTCTCTACCTCAATATCATCATTCTGATTCCGTTGCATATCGCTATGATATTTCTGATTGGGCCAACGTCACGTCGAACAGGTTTAAGTCAAACTTACACCAGATCTGTTGGTTAAGATTCTAATGTTGCAGCGTCTCCAGGAAGGTCTGGCAGTCGGCCGGAGTAGGCAAACACTGTCCGAAGGCTTCGAGTAGCAGTGGCTCTTTGGCCACGGCCTTTCTATAGTCATCCAGTGACACCTTCCCGTCCTCGTCAATGTCCAGTTTCTTGAGCGCCAGCTCAGCCAGCTCCCGAACACCTTCGTCAGGGTCCTCGTCTCCTGGTTGCTTAATCAGGCTGTTCCTAGAAATAAAAAGAATCTTCGAGTATAATTGTTAGAGATATGGGTGGGGTATGCGGTTTAAGGAAAAATTTGAAGACAACCCTATTTTTTTAACCTGGTGAGCTTGTTGCCATGTGGCAATCTCTTCCAACCAACCAGAAAGATGTTTTAATGGGCTTTGAGTGAAAACCAGACTGGAATCCCTTTTTTTAAACGTGGGTTCCAGCGGGGATCGCATTCACAACGGCAAACAAGCGTCTTATCACCAGGCCACGGAGGTCATCTTTTGGTGGTCTAATTAACATTTATGATTATATTATATATGGAATTACGAAAATAGGAAATGAGATATTGCAGATTAAAAAACAAAATAACAGGAGAAGGTGTAAAAGGAAAAGTAATTGCGATTTATGTGTAAGCAATGAAAGTAATTGCGATATATGGGTAAGCAATGAAAGTACATAATTGCGATATATGGGTAAGCAATTAAAGTAATTGCGATTTATGGGTAAGCAATTAAAGTAATTGCGATATATGGGTAAGCAATGAAAGTAATCGCGATATATGTGCAAGCAATGAAAGATAAAAGCAAATTGAAGAACTCTGCTATTTATGTATTGTAGTATTTTCTCACACGGTGGACGTTTCGACAGATATCAAAACCAAGTCAATGGGGCACTAAAACATATATCACATACTTAAACTGGATTGTATCAAATCTTCTAAGATATTAGTTCACAATAGTATTTTAGTTCCAACATTGATGTATGGGAGGGAAAAATGGACGTGAAAAACAAGAAAGGAGCCCAATAAGTACTATAGATGTGTGCACTAAGAAAATACATGGGGCGAAAATGTATAATAGAATATGTAATGAAGTGATTAGATACGAATGATAACTTCAGGATGATGTGTTGAGTAAGATAAAGAAGAGCACTCTGAAATGATTTGAGCATATAGAACGAATGAATTAAACAAGAATAACCTAACAAATGTATTGTAATTTGTTTTATCAAACACTGTTTATTTCACTTGAAGTAAATGTAAATTCGTAAAGTGGAATAAATTGTGTTTGATAAAAAACCAATGACAATGTCTTCAAACCTCCACAATGTTACTGCCTTAACTATAAATAATATTTAATATAAAAAATGTATAGTGCATATATGAGTGGAAGGCGGAATATTTTGAAAGAAAGAAAAGTAGAAAGTCTATAGATTGTAGGAAAGAGAAAAATGTGTATGAATGTGGAAGAGATGATGTATGTATGTATGTATGTTAATATATGAAAGCATGGTGCTCTGCCCTCTTTGCCTACCCCGACAGGGATAAGGTGCGATGGTATATTTGTATGTATAATCTTAAAATTCTTAAGCATCACATGTTACAAAAAGTTTCAAAAATACCTCAATAGGTGAAACATCTCATCCCTAGTGATGTACCCATCGGAGTTGAGGTCATAAACCCTGAAGCAAAGGTCCAACTTCTCGCTAGGGGTGCCCTTGAGGAAGACGCTGAGCCCCGCCAGCCATCCCTCAAGGCGGAGCACCCCTGCTCCAGCTCCCGCCGTGGCGCCTCCGGCGCCACCACCGCCCCCCGAGGAGGCGCGCCCCTCCCATGCCACCCACAGCCGCTCTGAGAGGGTCTCTTCGGTTACCATGTCGAAGGTGCTGTAGAGTATCTCCCTGAACATCTGACGATCGATTCCCTGGAAAAATAAATATTTTGTAAGTATCTGTATTACTTTCGTTATATACAATACAATATAAAGCGGTTGGTTTATTGCAATGTGAGGCAATTTCTTACAACCAATCAGAAATATGTATATTTTTTATAACAAACGGTAAGCCCTTATATTTTTCCCTTGGACTTTTATATACGAGTATTATAGATGCACTCTGAACGGTCATATGAGTCATATAATTAAACGCATCAAAACTTGGGCATTGATTTTCGCAGAAGGCTTTCATGTGGAGGAAATGTGTGAGTCTGTTCATAGGATATTGGGGTTTGTGATGCGGGTCTAAGTTATTTATCGGGAGTGAGATTTTCAGATCCCTCTACATCCAACTGCTCTCCCTTTGTTTCACGGGCTGTCCCTTTTGAATAGAGCCTCGTATAATGACATCTTCAACATCATAAAATGTTTTTAAAGAAAGTATTGTATTTTGAGTCTTTTTAATAATGGGAGTTAGTTATTTCGGTTTAACAACTATTTATTAATTTTTAGTTCTTACTACTGTATAGGTATACTGTTCTCTTTAAACTTTCTATGTAATTGGGTTTACCCTGTTTATATAAGCTTCATAAAATACATGAAAGTGGAATAAATGTTTCAAGTGCCGGTAGTAAAAACCATATTGATATCCTTTTTTAAAAAATGGGTAACAATTGGAATCGAACCGCAATTTGTGTGTTAGAAGATATATGTCTTATCAATTGGGCTACGGAGGCAATCGAGAAAGGACAAAAGTTTAAATAATTTATTATAGTTTATAATATAGTGTTAAGAACTCTGCTATTTATGTATGTACACCCGCATGCCAGTACAGTAATACAGTAGACCAGGCGTTCTGGGATCGATTCCTGGCGAGTTCCGGACTGGTTTTATTTACAAGTCTTATTATTCAACTGAATTTGTATAATATCAAAAATCCAAATTTTGTGTATGTAAAACTATTCTGTTGTTAACAGCCCCTATATGGTAAACGAGTATAATAAATATAATATGAAATTAAATGTACGGTTTGTTTTTACTATTAGACCATTTATAGCGGCGATTATTGCATTGTGTAATACTTTCATTGTATAGATAACCTTTACGGGTTTATTGTCATATGCGAAACTCTCTCATTGGGCTGTTTATTTTCTTCTTTGTAAATCGATAGCTAAATCACTCCATCATTCCGCAAAAGAGCACCACATGTGGCTGTGTATCTGGTTCCAAAAACGTGCATGCAACATGCTTCTATGGCAGATGATAGAAATTAATGATTTAAATAAGTGTTCAATAATGCATAGTCATGATAATTGTACATCTTTGGTCACCTCATCACACTGTTGTATTTTCGCATACACTTCACGAGTGTATGTTCGCATACACTCTCACAAAAGCAGCAGTACTATATATGGTGAGTTGATCAAAGATGACCAATAATTGTGTTGCGATTTGCATCAGTTTGTATGAGTATTGAGATGTACGTGTATGTATGTTAAATTCGCATGAGTGTAAATGTGACATTAACTAAATTATTTTTATTTTTGAATTAACATTTGTTAATTTATTCCTAAGGCACCCTTAAACATATCCGAATCGCTAATGCGGACATGCTAAAGGATGTGGGCTAGACAACATTATCTTCGGCCTCAATAATGGTGCTTTCTGATTAAGGGATACCGGAGTGGCCACGTAATTCGCAGTTCAAAATCATATGTGTTAGCAATACTACCGAAAGTGAAGTCGTATTGTCATCAGATGAACAATTAAACCAGACGAGTAACCTTCAATTTTTATTTTTGGTACCATTGGGAATTCAGCCCGAAACCCCTGAATGGAAGACAAGCCTTTTATCAACTAGGCTAAAGAGGTCGTCAAATTATATAGTACATGCAATGATAACATTTAAAATTTGTAAAAATGTGTTCTTCACTTAAACATGTTTTGAGGCTTTTGCGGTTATTCTTATCAGTTGCATAAGGTTTTTCGGGGTGTTTGTTATACAGCGTGGTTTGATGCCAGCGTTTTGAAATCTTTGCAGTTTTCATTTTCAGGGCTTTTTTGTAGTCAACATCGTCATAAGTATGTTTATAGTGACGATTCCTTATGACGACGTTGAAAACAAACAAGTTCTGAAGATGAAAACTGCAACGTTTTTGAAACGTCGGCATCAGAAGCTAGACCACGCGTTACAACATTTCGAAAGACCTTATATAGGATGGCCACTGAAAGACTGAAGGGTTTAAAAAAGTCATAACTTGTTCATTTTTTATCTTTTTTTTTTTTGTTTTTTTAGAGGTTATAGAACGTTACTACCCCAAAATATTCAGCAGCGCTTTCAGTACGCCATTTGATTTCAACACTTAACCAGATGTAACAACAACTTTTTGAACAACTTGACAATGAGTGATGAGGTCCATTTTAATTTAAAAGGGTACATCAAGAAACAAAATTGCAGATTTTGGGGTACTGAAAATCCCAAGGAATTACATCCCTAAAAATGCACTGCTTGGTGCGGTGTTATGGAGGAAAGAGTGATCGGCTCCTATTTCTTTGAAAACGCGGAAGGTCAGCCAGAAAGAATCAACGGGGCCTTGTATAGGACAATGTTTGAAAAAAATTTACACCCAGCAGTATGGTTTTAACAGGATGCAGCTATTGCACATACTGTCAGGGCAACGATGGCAGTGTGCGCAGTACAGCGATGTACATCCTTCAGCTTTTCATGGGCCACCCTGTACAATAGATGTACTCGTTTAATTCTTAAGTTATTTCGATATACTCGTACGTGTATGTGACGGCACAAGATTCGTATACTTACATAATAAGTATTTATAATATGTGCTTACCAACATCTTATAATCGGTTTGATTTGATGGGTGGATTCTGATCGAAATGGAAAAATGGATTATTGTGCGTGACTCGAATGTATTAAATTTGAGAACAGACGGTGGAAAAATATGTAGAAATATCTTTCGAGTCCAATCAGATGTTAGTTGATGTAAAATATTGAATTTCGTTACCTACGAGTATAATGTCATCACTTTGCGGGGGAATCCAATGTTTTTTTTTTCAAATATATTTTGAAAATAATTTGAACAAATATTTGTAAATGTCGGCGGCCGTGGTCTGACGAGTGTACTTGTTCTTGCTAAATAATTAGTTGTAAGAATTGTTATAAGTAGTATGTAGGTGTTAATTATTTCTAAGAAATCATATATTAAGATTGAAAAAAATATAAATAAAATGACATGTAGGAAAATAAGATGAAGTAAGTGCATAAATGATGACATATAGTATAATTAAGATTAGTTAAGTAATAAATGTGTATATAGGTATAGCCTTGACAAATGTTTGTGTAATATATTAATTTGTTTAATAAAGAAAAAAAGTTAACATTCACCCTAAGCCCTAGGTTCGTTTACTGACGGATTCACTTACGAATTTTGATTTACTCTTAGATAATTGTTCATGTTTCATTGTATTACAAATTTACATGCATACATACCATCACACCATTTCCCTGTTGGGGTAGGTAGATATGACACATCACCATACTTTTCTATCTCGACACACATCCTTAGCCTCTTCTATATTCATACACCTTCTTGAACAACTTCTACGATTTCTCTGACTTTCTAGGTTTCCTTCTTTCAGAATATCCTTCACTTGATCCAACCATACTCTCCTTTGTCTTCCTCTCACACGCCTTCCACTCATACTTGCACTTTATATTTTTTGTTTGTCTTTTTTCTTCATTCATTCCAAATGCTCAAACCATCTCAGCGTGCTTTTCTTCTTACTTAACACATCAGCTTTAAGTTCGTGTTCATCCCTTATCATTTCATTTCGTATTTGTCATGCATTGTCACTCCACGTGTTCTTCTCAATGCACGCATTTCTACAGCATTTATCGCGTTTCTTTGTTTTTTTCCACGTCTACGTTTCATTTCCATATATCAAAGTTGGCACCAAAATACTATTCTAGACTTATCATCTTAGCAAATTTTAATACTGTCCGGTTCAATTTTATATGTTTTAGTGCCCCACTGACTTTGTTTTCTATTGATTAACACCGTTCCATATCCCTCTTAACTCTTCCATCATCTGAGAGAATACTACCAAAATAGCAGAATTCCTCAACTTGTTCCAATCTTTCATTATTCACCTATATGTTATGTCGCATTATTCATCTACCATATATGGTATGTCGCATTATTCACCTATACTCGTATGTCGCATTGTTTTTTCTATCACATTTTTATTTTATTGAGAATTTTCATTGTTTAATTTTTTTCTTGGTATTTGACGTTATTCGGTAAACCTGTATCAAATGTAAAATAAATAAATTACATAATCATTTTATACCTGAATTTATGTTTTTTTCTGTAGCTTTTATGCTTGTCATATTTTGCTTTTATGTTTGTCATATTTTGCTTTTATGCTTGTCATATTTTGCTTTTATGCCTGTCATATTTTGCTTTTATGCTTGCCATATTTTGCTTTTATGCTTGTCAAATTTTGCTTTTATGCTTGTCACATTTTGCTTTTATGCTTGTCACATTTTGCTTTTATGCAACAATAGGGCGAGGCATTATGATAGGATTTTTGCTGTTGCTGGTCCTCTGGCGAGGAATATTGTCTACCTATGAGTGTTAGATATATGGGTGGCCTGAGCAGCTTTAGGATTTACTTGAAGACAACCTTTTTTAGGAGGACTTATCCAAATGTATTATTTTATATGAGCTCTACACGCATACACTACACCTAAAGCTGATTTTTTTACTTTTGTATATCGGAGATCTACAGATGCTTCTTTGTAGTTCGTCTTCGCTTGGTAAGTTTTCTGCGGGTGTCTTACCGAATATGTTTTTCTGAACATACGCATATGCGGAGAATTACCTTATGTAATGGGCGCAGACACTGCCTTTCTATTCTTACACTCAACTTAAATATATTTATTTTGTTATATTTTTAATCTGTCAATAATAGTGGGTTTCAGCCCCTTGAGGAGAGTCAACTCTCTGAAATAAATATTTAAAAATTATGCTTTTATTAACATTATAATTATTCACGTACACATAGCGCCATATATTACAAAACTCTGCCTATAGAGACTGAAGCAGGTTGGACCTGCTGATTTTTTTAATTTTTGATCGCCATTATAGGCTTAATCTATTGCCATTGTAATCTATCTAGACTACATACTTGTTGAAGGTGCGAAAGCTAGCAATATACTCGTACAATAAACCAATACACGCACAAATTTTTCAAGCCACCTATTAAAAAAAAAAAAATTTTACACATGACAAGAAATATACATCATTTATGAAAAAACAACAGGTTATTTAATTTGGACACACAATTTAAATGAATATAGGTTTGTTGCCTTTCATTTGTCGTATCCCCAGTAAACTAGGCTTTTGGCTGTATCTCATTGAGGACATAATTTATTTATTTTTTCAAAACAGGCTTAGCCCCAATTACTTTGAAAAATACAAGACATTAAAAAAGAAGAAAAATGACATAGAAAAAAATAAAAAAAATATGTAAAATAAAAAAATAATGCATATGCATACAAACGAGTTTAACCTTTCCTTCCCTGTGTTGGGTATCTTCTACATGTTGCTTCTAATAACCATCAATATCTCTATAAATATAATAAATACAAGGTTAAGATTTTAGGTATTCCTCCATAATATATTTACGCATTGATTTAAAAAATAATATTAATAATAATCAGAATTTATCGACTACATCGAGGTGTTTTGTAAAGATCGAAAACAAATTCGCATTTAAACGCGGCGAGTGCCTCGTCTTGACGATAGGTGAATAGTATGCGGTAAGCGCGACCCTATATTCGCATCTCACTCTTGCATACTAGACTGAATTGCGAGGAGCTGATTTTTCTCAACGTCGCAAGCAAAGGCGTATGCGCCGGGGTATGCGACTGACGTTCCGCGCCACTAGTTGCATCTAGGCTTGCAAATAGGTTAGACGTACGCCCGTTCCGTGAGCGTTTTTTAATGTTTTCAGCAAATAAATCTCAATTATTATAATTTTTAACTTCAATTATAATCAATTAAGGGGATTATCTATGAATGTTCTTATTTTTCCGATTTAAAATCGCTAATTTTTTATTGCGTACTCACTACCCAATACCGTAACACGCGTATTATTTTTATCACCGTAAGGGAAGGGATATACACACAAACATATGATACACATATATTCAGTCACTTAAGTATGTTGATGAGTGTTTTCTAACGCGCTCAATCTAAGAAGAAAATTTACTTTTGTTTTTGGTAATGTGATATGAAATATGTCAATATCCGAAGCAGTCCTGTTCAGAAGAGTTAAGGCCCTTCCAACAGGCATAGCGGCTGGAAGACCCGTTCTTGCGTATGTTATTGAGAACAGTTCTTGCCGGCGCAGTCTAGTGTAATTGTAAGGAACGTTTAACGCTAATCTTTGTAGTAATGCTGGACAGCTCACAACTCCTCGAACGATAATAGGACCTATAGCCTATCGTATCGTATAAAGAAAACGCAAAAGTGATTTTATTAATGTAATTTCAATTGAAGGTACTATACAGCATATTTAATGTATTATCAGTACGAGTAGTAATTGAACCCAGTATTATGGAGCCGACAATTTTATTTAATGTTTGACTCCGACTCTCATTGTAATACAATTATAGTACAAATACAATTATATATTGCTTATCATATGTTATTATATTTTATTATGTGGTGTAACTACTTAATTATGTGGTGTAACTACTTAAATATAGGTTTTTATGAAATAATGTCTTCGGAAATTCCTCATCATAGTAAACGTTGTTTACACCAGATGGAACATAGTTAATGATTTTATAGTGTAACATAAGCTAAAAAAAAATTATCTAACTGATAAATTTAAAAAAATAATGTTGGAGTCGGGTTTAGAATAACATCTCCAGACTCTGACTTCGATTCCGACTCCACAAAAAACCAATCGACTCTACAACTCCTGACTCCAGCTCTATAACCCTGGATATAGATGACTCGTACAGCGCTGTTTCCCTAGAGTACTTTGGTTTTTTTATATATAAAACGCAGTTTATAAGCGCCGTTAATTTAATTCAAATAGGAATAATGGATGAAAGCATAATTAAAACTGGACTGTCAATAATGAATAATGAGTCTACTGTTCACAAGACTATTGGCATTGATAACCAGTGCCGTATTTGTATATACAGTGCCTATAGGTAGTTTATAACACGCGCCTTTCCATCCCCGCCTTGTTGCCTTTCATTTGTCGTGCCCTCAGTAAACTAGACTTTGTCTGTATCTTACTGAGGATATATAACATGGAAAAATTAGTTGATATTTTTTTCGATCGTAAATTATACAGTACCCCGTTGCAAACTATCGTCAATTTGATAAACAGTGAGACTCAATTGCATGTACTCGTATGTATCATGTGAGTCAAACCTCGCACATCTCATCATTTGAGACATATCAATTGCATGTACTCGTATGTATCATGTGAGTCAAACCTCGCACATCTCATCATTTGAGACATATCAATTGCATGTACTCGTATGTATCATGTGAGTCAAACCTCGCACATCTCATCATTTGAGACACATCAATTGCATGTACTCGTATGTATCATGTGAGTCAAACCTCGCACATCTCATCATTTGAGACATATCAATTGCATGTACTCGTATGTATCATGTGAGTCAAACCTCGCACATCTCATCATTTGAGACATATCAATTGCATGTACTCGTATGTATCATGTGAGTCAAACCTCGCACATCTCATCATTTGAGACACATCAATTGCATGTACTCGTATGTATCATGTGAGTCAAACCTCGCACATCTCATCATTTGAGACATATCAATTGCATGTACTCGTATGTATCATGTGAGTCAAACCTCGCACATCTCATCATTTGGGACATATCAATTGCATGTACTCGTATGTATCATGTGAGTCAAACCTCGCACATCTCATCATTTGGGACATATCAATTGCATGTACTCGTATGTATCATGTGAGTCAAACCTCGCACATCTCATCATTTGGGACATATCAATTGCATGTACTCGTATGTATCATGTGAGTCAAACCTCGCACATCTCATCATTTGAGACATATCAATTGCATGTACTCGTATGTATCATGTGAGTCAAACCTCGCACATCTCATCATTTGAGACATATCAATTGCATGTACTCGTATGTATCATGTGAGTCAAACCTCGCACATCTCATCATTTGAGACATATCAATTGCATGTACTCGTATGTATCATGTGAGTCAAACCTCGCACATCTCATCATTTGAGACATATCAATTGCATGTACTCGTATGTACCATGTGAGGCAAACCTCGCACATCTCATCATTTGGGACATATCAATTGCATGTACTCGTATGTATCATGTGAGTCAAACCTCGCACATCTCATCATTTGAGACATATCAATTGCATGTACTCGTATGTATCATGTGAGTCAAACCTCGCACATCTCATCATTTGAGACATATCAATTGCATGTACTCGTATGTATCATGTGAGTCAAACCTCGCACATCTCATCATTTGAGACATATCAATTGCATGTACTTGTATGTATCATGTGAGTCAAATCTCGCACATCTCATCATTTGAGACATATCAAAACGTTCATCCCACAATTTGCCGCACACAATCCCCTAAAACACACCACATTCAAAACCTTTTCTACAACTCATCCTTCCTACAAGTCCAAGCGCTGAAACTCACTCCTCTCTCAATAACAACCAAATTATATGAATTTCTTTAGCACTATCAAGTGATCAAAGTCGATCATGGTCTCATCTTACCCCATAAGAGATGCGGTGTAATCATTTTGATGATGATAATTCTATTTCCGGAAAATGAACTTACCTCGACGTAAGGCTTGGCGTTGGCTATCTTGCGGGCGGGCTGCGCGGCGGCCACCAGCTTCCTGTAGATCTGGAACAGTGCTTCCAGCTCCACCCTGAGGAAGATGAAGACAGAAAGCCCTTTCATGAGTATAGTAACTGGCATTTGGCAACTACTCCACTTGATTACAAAATATATTCATTGTAATTTGTTTTATCAAACACTGTTTATTCCACTTTTTGTAACGGTATAACCCTACCGGTTTCAACGCTTTCCCCTCATCTTCAGGGGAGCACAAACAAGAGTCTTGTTTGTGCTCCCCTGAATCAGAAAGCGCTTCTGGAGGGATCATATGGACCGCATGGAGGATATAAGACTGGCAAAAATCGCTAAGACTGAAAACCCTAACAGCAGGAGATTACCAGGAAGGCCGCCGAAAAGGTGGAAGGACAGCTGGACGTCATCATCCCAGGACAGCCCACCGTCACAAACAGGTCATACGACCTAAACCAAAAGGAAGAAGAAAGAAGAAGAATATATAAAAAGAAGGCTAGTTGAAAAGGGCACTGAAAGAAGGGTAGCAATAGAGAATAAGGTAAACGAAGCACTTAATGTAAACAATAACTTTTTATCAACATTAGAAAAAAAATACATTACATAATAAAGTGTTGGTGCCCAACCTGATGCATGGAAGTGAAGTTTGGACTTGGTGGTAAAAAGGATAAAATTAGTATTAATGCTGTAGAGATAGACGTGGCGTGCACTTAGGGAATAATGGAGTGTCAATGTATGAAAGAAGACGTAACGGTAACATCAGAATTAAAGAATACTCCGATGCGCGATGGTAAGAATTATAGACCGAATGAAAAAGTAACTATATACGAGACCCACATTAGGATGATTTCTGTCATGACATCAAAGTCAAATGTACCCACATTAGGATGATTTCACCGGACCGAACCATGCGCTGTGTGACGCTAGACAACAAGACTTATGTGCATAAAGTCCCCGGACCCTCGTATAACTAGACGAAAATAATATATTTACGAGTACTTTTGTAATCAAATGAAATTTGTATAGGTTGTTTGCGTAAATGATATTCATCGTTTTAAATAAACATACTCATGGGTATGTATGAGTACTACACTTCCATTGTATACAGTACAACCTGGCAGGTATACTGCCACGTGTTCATCTAATTCAACAGCCAGGAAGATGTTCAAAATACCTTAAGTGAAAACCAGACTGAAATGGTTTTAAAATATGGGTACCAACGGGAATTGAACCAGTTCAACATTAATTCAAGAGAAAGAAGCTTTCTTTTTGGTCAGATGATTTAAAACGAATAAGAATCAGACAATAAGAAGGGCTTCGAGTCTTTTCATTTCGAGAGAGTTCATCGACTCGAGTATGAAACGTCACGACCCCTATTCATATTGTAACGATTAGAAAGAAAAATATCGATTGAGTCGTTAAGGAAACTGCCGGAAAATAGTCGACGAGTAAATATTACCTCAGAAAATAGCACTTCAGGGGTTGAAATAGCCTTATTGGTATGTTAGGAACATTTTTTAAATACTGCGAGAGTCGGTATAGAAGGTACATTTATGGAACACAGCGAGAATCGGTATATTAGGAACATTTTTGAAATACGAGTCGGTATAGAAGGTACATTTATGGAACACAGCGAGAATCGGTATGTTAGAAACATTTTTGAAATACTGCGAGAGTCGGTATAGAAGGTACATTTATGGAACACAGCGAGAATCGGTATATTAGGAACATTTTTGAAATACGAGTCGGTATAGAAGGTACATTTATGGAACACAGCGAGAATCGGTATGTTAGAAACATTTTTGAAATACTGCGAGAGTCGGTATAGAAGGTACATTTATGGAACACAGCGAGAATCGGTATATTAGGAACATTTTTGAAATACGAGTCGGTATAGAAGGTACATTTATGGAACACAGCGAGAATCGGTATGTTAGAAACATTTTTGAAATACTGCGAGAGTCGGTATAGAAGGTACATTTATGGAACACAGCGAGAATCGGTATATTAGGAACATTTTTGAAATACGAGTCGGTATAGAAGGTACATTTATGGAACACAGCGAGAATCGGTATGTTAGAAACATTTTTGAAATACTGCGAGAGTCGGTATAGAAGGTACATTTATGGAACACAGCGAGAATCGGTATATTAGGAACATTTTTGAAATACGAGTCGGTATAGAAGGTACATTTATGGAACACAGCGAGAATCGGTATATTAGGAATATTTTTGGAACACAGCGAGAATCGGTACATTAAAGTTCGGAAATTCTAGGATGAGTCCTGTGACAGCTCACAAATTTGCCCCGATACAACCTTGTAACGATGTTCAGTAATTTTAATTATTTTATCAACTTTAATATAAGCCTCAATTCTAATAAATAGCAAGTTATTTAGGTAAACACATTACATAAGGTTGTATTGAGGCAAATTTGTGAGCTGTCACAGGACTCATCCAAGAATTTCCGAACTATAGGAACATTTTTAGAACACAGCGAGAATCGATATATTAGAAACATGTTTGGAACTCAGTGAGAATCGGTATATTAGGAACATGTTTGGAACATAGTGAGAATCGGTATATTAGGAACATGTTTGGAACACAGTGAGAATCGGTATATTAGGAACATGTTTGGAATGTATCGAGAATCCGTTTATCAGGAATATTTTTTGTCATTATAACCCGCAGCTATTATAACATATTCATTATTGCACAGTCATTATGACATATAATTATTACACATAGTAATAAAACGATAAAACGCAACAATTCTAAGTTGTCTCGAAATGCTTGCAAAACAGACATAAAACTAGACAGTGGCTTAATTTTTACCAACGTTTTTTTAACGAACATCCAAAGTTTTATTTGATTGAAGTAAAAGTTTGCGGTGAAAGTCATTAAAAGTTTTTTTCTGAGTAGAGACTGATGCGTGCTAAACCGATTGCATGAATTTCGCCTATTGTTGTTTTTTTCTTGATAAACTTTTCTTGTTATCCTTGTTTTAAGCTCGCGGTCCAAGACAAATTACTGACGGGAAATGCCCGAGAAATATGCAAACTTAAAGCGGCCGGCTGCCTCATTTCGGTTTAGCTTCAAAATGAATTCGAACTCGGCGTGCACTTCGTTTGAAATTAAATCATTCCGATTATTTTTTTCAATCGGTTTGAGAAGTTAAATATTCAGGGTGACTTGTATTTATTGACATGTTGAAGACAACAGTGGGGTTCAATGCAGTATACATTTTTTTACATGAACGTGACATCAATAATGATGAATACATGAAGTGACAGTTATAAGCGTTGTAGCATCAGCGAACCTTATATTGGATATTTTACGACCTCTAATGACAAAACCACCTTCCCATACATCTAATACTTTTCTCTCTCTATATATACTTTATGGTGAATAAATTGACCATTATAAATATATGAAACATTGCATGATTGCGTTTCACTGGTTTTTTCGTTATTATGGTTAGTTACATAAATAAATAGGCTTGCAATGCTTTTTTTGTGTGACTCCAAGAACTAAAACTGAGAGTTGCCCCTCGTTCCGATTTTATTTGATGTTGACCAAATGTTCTAAGGAAAGTTTATCATTAATGAGTTTAGTTCGAACTACGCCTATCAATATATCATTTTCTAACTTGATAGTTGAGAATTCATATTATTAACGTTTTTTTATTGGTTTGCATTGATTGAGATGTATCGTATTTATTAAGATGGTTTGGGTATGAGGAACGAATGAGGAACAAAATAAATCTATATTGCTAATACGAGTGGAAAGTTTGTGAGAGGAAAACCAAGGAAAGTATGGTTGGATCAAGCGAATGATAGTTTGAACGAAGGAAACGTAGAAATAGTAGAAGTTGCATGATATATTGTATGGCTGTTGAAGATAATAAGAATGTGTGTCGTGATAAGAAAGTCTGGCGGTACGTCTTCTCTGCCTACTCTGACGGGTAAATAGCGCGATGGTGTGTATGTACGTATATTTATTTTGTCAATTGTTGAAGGATACAATCTTGGATGAATGTAATATAAGTATTTGATATTTCTATTATTTTTAAATGTATGTTTACCCATGGCAAACAATACTAATGAAATTATTTGATCTCATTAGCAGCGTTTGTCATGAAAATAATTAAATAAACCTTAGTTGTATAAGGTCTTTCAGAATGTACTTCGTGGTTTGGCTTATGATGCCACGGTAGAACACTTCCTGGTTTAGCTTATGATGCCGCGGTAAAACACTTCGTGGATTGGCTTATGATGCCGCGGTAGAACACTTCCTGGTTTGGCTTATGATGCCGCGGTAGAACACTTCCTGGTTTGGCTTATGATGCCGCGGTAGAACACTTCCTGGTTTGGCTTATGATGCCGCGGTAGAACACTTCCTGGTTTGGCTTATGATGCCGCGGTAGAACACTACTTCGTGATTTGTCTTATGATGCCACGGTAGAACACTTCGAAAGACCTTGTACAACTGAGTAAGAATCGAGAAAGCTTCAACATTTTTTTAATGTTTTAACAACAAGCATCCTCACCATCTTATCAATTAAATATTGTTGTTGTTGGCTACACTTCCGTGTAGCCTGACCCTTCCCCTCCGCAACGAGACCGGTTCGAGGTCAGTACGTTGAGAAGTGTCGACGCGACAACACGTTTCGTGAAAAATGTCAATCCAATCTCCCGCCAAGTGCGAAATACGCGACGTCATCCGTTATCTCGTTTGGAAGGGAAAACCTCCGGTTGAGGTTTATAATGAGGTGAAAACTGCATATGGTGATAAAGCTATGAATCGTACGAGTGTGTACAAGTGGTGTCGCGCGTTTAAAAACGGTCGTACGTCTGTGCATGATGATCAGAGGAGCGGAAGACCTTCAATTGTGACTGACGAAATTGTGGAAAAAATCGAAAATGCGCTCCGTGACGATCGCAGATTGACTGTGGATGAACTTTCTGCGATGTTTCCGCAAATCTCCAGATCTCTACTACACGAAACCATCACAGAAACCCTCGGACATCGGAAACTGTCCGCGAGGTGGGTCCCAAAACAGCTGACAGACCAACACAAGTTGAATCGAGTGGAGGCCGGGCAAGAGTTTTTGAGGCGCTGCAAACTCCATGGAGATGAATTTCTCCGCTCCATCGTTACTGGAGATGAAACTTGGGTTGCACACTACACGCCTGAAACCAAAAAGCAGTCTCAACAGTGGCGTCACACCTCTTCACCCTCCGCCAAAAAGCTCAAAACCACAATTTCAGCCAAGAAAATCATGGCATCTGTGTTTTGGGACTGTCAAGGCATAATTTTAATTGAATATATGCCTCAAGGGGAGACCACCAACTCTGCAAGATACTGTGAGACCCTAAAAAAATTGCGGAGGGTGATTCAGAACAAGAGGAGAGGCATGCTGACAAAGGGAGCTGCCTGCTACACGAAAATGCCAGACCACACACGGCCAACGCCACGAAGGAACTGCTCGCCTCGTTTAAATGGGATGTCCTGAACCATCCCGCGCATTCCCCTGACCTAGCACCTTCAGATTACTATCTATTTACCTCCCTGAAGCTGCACATGGGTGGAAAAAGGTTTTCAACCGACGAGGAGGTAAAGGAGGAGGTGGAGAAGTGGACGGAGGAGTTGGCGGGAAACTACTTCGAGGAAGGCATCAAAAAGTTGATACCCCGCTTCACCACCTGCATTGAGATGAATGGCGACTATGTCGAAAAATAGCTTACATATGTACTACGGTAACCACGTACTTTTTTTGTTTAAATAAAAAAAATTGTAACCTACAAAAATTCAGTACACTTACTTTCTGGATATGCCTCGTAAATTCGATTTGAGTCCGCCTTGCGGAGTCGACACCCTTAATAATGGACGCAAGCGGGATGGAATTATGATTCATAGCGTTAATTGGCACGAAATTTTTGGTTTGTTCGATATTTTTTGATTTGCGTGTTTTGGATGTTTTCGCAAAAACAAAAACCATTTTTTGCAATTTGCCAACACGACATGAATATTTGTTGAGTCAAATTGTTTTCGATTAACTGCAGATATTGTCACTTTCAAATAGGAAGATTTTCTAAACTTATTATATAAACAAACGTTGCAGTTTACTTATAACTGCATTTGGTTAAGTTCTTAATCTGCCGTGGCACGAGGAGTCAAACATTTAACGATCAGGATAAACGTTTTATTTTTTCAAGGAAGATTGATTATAAAGACAACCTCCGTATCTTAATTGGTAAGCCACCTGCCTTCCGAACTAGAAATTGCAGGCTCGATTTCAGTTGGGACCTATTTTATTTTAATATCGGTCTGGTTTCCACTTCAGACCTCTTTAACATTTCTCTGGTTAGTGTAAATGCTAACCATATATCAATACACTTTGCAGATTTTAATGTATACAATGGAAACGCTATACAACAATATAGTTGATTTTCATATCGCGAATTACATACCTCGATTTTATAAAACCTAAGATTTAGTATTTACCATTCAAGGATACGGATTCTGACATGGATTTGATTTTTTACGAGTAAATAATTTTCATGGAACCATCCTTGTTCTGGTATATTAAACAAAATTGCAAGAAAAATAAAGCGAACAAGATTCTATATTCCACCTCTAAACTGAACAAAAGGTCCATTTATTTTAAATCTACGTTTTTAAATATAATTAGTGGTCTGAAAGCATCGACTCGAGGCGAACAACATGATGCACTCGTATTTCCCTTTACATAGAACACCAAAAAAAGCTAAATCAGTTTACATTGGTACATTATATAGTATATACCATAATATATTCACATATTATTATTTTATTTCATTCAGTTTCAGGAAAATGTTTTAAAGAAGAAAGATAAATGATTAGGTACAGACGGGGTCTGATTTTGAAAACTTCTCATGAACGCTAAAGTCTACTACGTCTAGTGTTTTACTCCCGAAGCATTTCCGTATATAATTGATTTTCGTATATATTTAAAAAAGAGGAAATTATCCTTCCCATTTTTCAAATTGCTGTAAAAAAGCGAAGCGATTGCCGAAATCAATATCTTGATTTTCTAGGCAAGGCATTAAAATATTTTTATTATCGTTTCTTGTTGCGTGAGTCAATTTCAGGACTTTTTTAATTTGTGGTTATTTAATTGACTAAGAAATTCGCTAGTTAAATTCTTCTCTGATCCTACAAATCTGAAAGTAACATAATATATTTTTTATTAAATGATTAAAACACAACTTAATGATTATTATGAAAAATATTCATTCGATGTTATCTACAAAATATTTCTGATTAAAAAAAACTAAAATGCACGTTATGCTTTTCATACGTATTCAAACACTCACACAATGTATAAAAACTTAAATGCACATTATGCTTTTCATGCGTATTCAAACACTCACACAATGTATAAAAACTAAAATTCACATTATGCTTTTCATACGTATTCAAACACTCACCCAATGTATAAAAACTAAAATGCACGTTATGCTTTTATACGTATTCAAACACTCACACAATGTATAAAAATTAAAATGCACATTATGCTTTTCATGCTTATTCAAACACTCACACAATGTATACAATTTAAAATGCACATTATGCTTTTCATGCGTATTCAAACACTCACACAGCGTATAAAAGTTAAAATGCACATTATGCTTTTCATGCGTATTCAAACGCTCACACAATGTATAAAAATTAAAATGCACGTTATGCTTTTCATACGTATTCAAACACTCACACAATGTATAAAAATTAAAATGCACGTTATGCTTTTCATACGTATTCAAACACTCACACAATGTATAAAAATTAAAATGCACGTTATGCTTTTCATGCGTATTCAAACACTCACACAATGAATAAAAATTAAAATGCACATTATGCTTTTCATGCGTATTCAAACACTCACATAATGTATAAAAGTTAAAATATACATTATGCTTTTCATACGTATTCAAACACTCACACAATGTATAAAAGTTAAAATGCACATTATGCTTTTCATGCGTATTCAAACACTCACACAATGTATAAAAGTTAAAATGCACATTATGCTTTTCATGCGTATTCAAACACTCACACAATGTATAATAAATATAAATATGTTTGAACTGATAAATATCACTTAATTAAAATGAAAACAAAATATAATGGAAAAAAACTGCTGTATAACAATTTGTTATAAAGTTACACATTAGTTAAGGAGAAATGTTCGTGTATATTATCAACGCTCGTATTTTAAGGTTTCAATTAACTTGGTAGTAAAAACGGTTCACCTTTGATGTTTTCCAAAAAATCAAACTCACTTCGTAAAACATGTCTTTTTTCTAAGCCCTTTGTAGACGTGGGGCGGGATTCTATTCCCGTAATATTTTTTCATGAATCGTCTTTACACGACGGCGAATTTAACTAAAATATCGAGCCTTTCACAATGCCATCCTTTATAATAAATAATATTCGATATCCTTTTATACAATTAACAAAAATACTCTCCTGTCATCACGAAATATCATAAATTATTTAACATTTTGTGTTTAATTAAATTTTTACACGCAATCTGTTTAAAATAAATTAGTTTTGTTAAATATTTAATTCGACTTACAATGTTTCACTAAGTTT
Organism: Odontocerum albicorne; assembly: GCA_949825065.1. Classification (NCBI taxonomy): domain Eukaryota; kingdom Metazoa; phylum Arthropoda; class Insecta; order Trichoptera; family Odontoceridae; genus Odontocerum; species Odontocerum albicorne. Next base: position 705,038 of record OX463839.1, on the reverse strand, counting down.
TTGTTGAATTAAATAATGATTTGTAAAAATGTTTCTCGAATAAACTAAAAAGGTAGAACTCCGTTGAATTTTGTAGACAATTGATTTTCTTACTTTTTTTTGTTAAATGAATGTGTTTTCAACAAGAATAGATTACGTTCGGTTGAGAATCGTTATCTCGTCATGCAAAGCGCTGACATTTAAAGCAAATATTGTTAGTATATTTCATATACTAACAATATTTGCTTTAAAGAATCGTGGTTTGAACCCCTGAAAACATGTTTAATAAATCATATTTTTAATACATAGAAAAGTATGAGTAACGTTATTTGAGAGATTATTTTTTTTGGAAATAAAAACTAAAAGTCGAAAATTTTAGTACATAAAAAATTACACGTCATACATAATTTTATGTATGCACCAATATATTCGATTAAAATTTTTGATATATCATTAAAAAATTGGAACCTTTGTAGCATAAATTATTGCTAAGCATAAATTATTGTGAAATAAAAGGTTACTTCGGTTTAATAACTTTTATGAAACAAAATTGTTCAAATGATGAAGTATGAAAAGGTTACAGGTGCGGGCGGTTTAAATGAAAAGTGCTAACATTTCCGATACAATGGGATAATTATTAAAAAAAGTCTCACGTATAGTCAAAACCTATCACTCATTTATTCCCTCAGAAAAAACGATTTCATGTTTTTTCAATTTGTAGGACAAATCTGCATGAAATATGCAAAATACAACTAAAAGTTTATCGAATCAACTAAAACAAGTTATAAAAATAGATAAAATTAAATATATTACATATTATATCAAAGTATATGTATAAAAAGGTTACATATGCGGGCGGTTTAAATTAAAAGTGCTAATATTTTCGATACAGTTGGGTGATTATAATTATTAAAAAAGTCTCACGTATGGTCAAAACATATCACTCCTTTATTCCCTTAGCAAAAACGATTTAATGTTTTTTCAGCTTGCAGGACAAATCTGCATAAAATATGCAAAATACAACTAAATGTTTATCGAATTAACTAAAACAGGTCGTTGTATAAAAATAGATAAAATTAAACATTATATCCAGGTTAAATTATTATAAAAAAGTCATTGATGTGTATATAATATTTTCCACATATAATAACAATCATCCTGGATTATATTAAATACAATACAGCTGGATTATATTAAATACAATACAGCTGGATTATATTAAATACAATACAGATGGATTATATTAAATACAATACAGCTGGATTATATTAAATACAATACAGCTGGATTATATTAAATACAATACAGCTGGATTATATTAAATACAATACAGCTGGATTATATTAAATACAATACAGCTGGATTATATTAAATACAACTGGATTATTTGTTGTAGGTAATATCAAATATTCATAAATATATTAAGTGTGTGGCGGAGAGTTTATTTTCCTGACATAAAAACAAATCAATTTAACTTCTTACATGTTCTATTATATTATACATGTTTTATTTTATTAATGGTTCATAAGGAACTGTAAAAAGTCTGAAAAATCGCGGGAATTGTGTGATAATGTAGATATATAGACGTAGAAGAGGCGAAATGTATGTGTCGCGATATGAAAGTCTGGTGCTGTCTCCTCTCTGTCAACGCCGGCAGGGAAAAAGTGTGATGGTGTGTACGTTTGTATCAATTAAATTAGTCATAACAAGTGTTCAAAGCAGTCTGAGATAGTTGAATTTCATTTATTCATTAACACATTTGACTAATTTTAAGATCGGTAACAAAAAAAAAACATTTATAAAATCAAGCGTTATCATAACAAAATAAAACTTTATGTGTTAGGAATCAAACATTTTAAAGAGAACATATTTTTTTAAACTACCCTTAAAACAAAATAATGTAAACTTAACGATAAAATGCAAGTTTCATACCTAAACTGAAGAATTTGAAATACTCGTACTTCGAGAGAATATTTAGATTTACCTTAATTTCACGTAAAGTTTGCGAAGCTCTTGCAAATTGCCTGATCGAAAGTTGACTAATTGTGCCGTAGACAATAAAATGATCGTTAAAACCAATGACAAGAAAAGTTTTCGAATAAAGTACTTACTTGGTGAAGTGCGTTCTCTTCCTGAGCGTCTCGATCTGTTTCGGCAGCAGCTTGTTGGCATTTCTGCCGGCCCGTGCGTCCATGTCGTTCGCCCGAGGCCGCCTGGGGCGCGAGGGCGCGCGGCCCGCCTCGCCCCGCTTGCGCGCGCTCGACACGCGCCGCCCGCTCGCCAGGAACAGCGACACGCTCTTCATGATCATCGCGCCTCCGAGGAGGGACACTTTCCCGCCTTTCGCGGCTCTAGCGGCGTTTCCGTCGGCCATTTCGGATCTTTAGATACTGAAAAAGGCGCGAAAAGAGTTCAAGAATCAAGAAAAAAATCAATGAAACGATTCCAAGTTACAAATAACCATTAAATTGACTTGATTCAGTATACATTATTGGATTGTGTGTATCATTAATTAAAAATGAGCAATTCAAGCGAAATTTATGTGTTTAGAGGTAATAATTTGCGCTATCGTTAATTTCTAATATTTAATATAACACTGTTAATTTTCATTTCAAATTCCTATCTGTATATTTTTTAATGACGAAAAAAATGCTGAATCTTGAATCATATCTTTAATACTTAAGTTTCATAAAAAATCTTTGAAAATAAACATTGTAATACAATTCATAGCAATTGATTAGTGAAGTGAAATTATCCTGGAATATTGTATGAAAATTGAGACGGGTTTTTGCGTTTGCTACCTGAGGGCGATCGAGAGGAATGTCGGCGGCCGTAGTTTAACGGTTAGTATTCATGCTAAGCAAGAGGGTGTTCCAGGTTCGATTTATGGCGGATTCCCTTCCACACTGGTTTTACTGTTAGGTCATTTAACATCTGAATGTACGTTTTTCTGTAGCGTATATAATTAGATGGCGCTCTTATTAGCGAGGTCGGTGCACCTCGACCTCCCTTATTTTGTTTTAAGCTTGGTAGGAAGTGCTCTTGAGGTGATCGTGATAATCGGGAAACAGCTTAAGACCAAATAACCTCAAAATATATATATTTCAAGCTTACAAAATTGAAAGATTATGAGTTTTAATTGTCATTTCTTACTCATCCGACAATATTATGAGTTTTAATTGTAATTTGTTACTCATCCGACAAGATTATGAGTTTTAATTGTGATTTGTTACTCATCCGACAAGATTATTAGTTTTAATTGTGATTTGTTACTCATGCAACAAGATTATGAGTTTTAATTGTGATTTGTTACTCATCCGACAAGATTATGAGTTTTAGTTGTGATTTTTTACTTATGCCACAAAATTATGAGTTTTAATTGTGATTTGTAACTCATCCGACAAGATTATTAGATTTAATTGTGAGTTGTTACTCATCCGACAAGATTATTAGTTTTAATTGTGATTTGCTACTCATCCGACAAGATTATTAGTTTAAATTGTGATTTGTTACTCATCCGACAAGATCATGAGTTTTAATTATGATTTGTTACTCATCCGAAAAGATTATGAATTTTAGTTGTGATTTGTTACTTATCCGACAAAATTATGAGTTTTAATTGTGATTTGTTACTCATCCGACAAGATTATTAGTTTTAATTGTGATTTGTTACTCATCCGACAAGATCATGAGTTTTAATTATGATTTGTTACTCATCCGAAAAGATTATGAATTTTAGTTGTGATTTGTTACTTATCCGACAAAATTATGAGTTTTAATTGTGATTTGTTACTCATCCGACAAGATTATTAGTTTTAATTGTGATTTGTTACTCATCCGACAAGATTATGAGTTTAAGTTGTGATTTGTTACTTAACTGACAAAATTATGAGTTTTAAATGTGATTTGTTACTCATCTGACAAGAGTATGAGTTTTAATTGTGATTTGTTACTCATCCGACAAGATTATGAGTTTTAATTGTGATTTGTTACTCATCCGACAAGATTATGAGTTTCAGTTGTGATTTCTTACTTATCCGACAAGATTATGAGTTTTAATTGTGATTTGTTACTCATCCGACAAGATTTTGAGTTTTAGTTGTGATTTGTTACTCATCGGACAAAAACAATTTTTTTATTATTCGTAGCATGTTTTCCATTCGAGAAGTAAAATTTTATTTTAACAGTCAAATTTTATATAGTCAAAACGTATTAAATTTAAATATAAGATAATAAATATTTATTATTTATCGTAGAACTTTATTTATTTATTTATTAGGTGGTAGAACACTAGCCACGCGTACTATTTTTTTTTAAAAAGGAAATGTATTTTTTTTAAATTTTATTATTTCATAAACTTGTGGGGAACATGGATTCTAGTCTAGTAGATGGAGCTTGTGGGGAACATGGAGTCTAGTCTAGTCGATGGAGCTTGTAGGGAATATGGAATCTAGTCTAGTCGATAGAGCTTGTGGGGAACATGGAGTCTAGTCTAGTCGATGGAGCTTGTAGGGAATATGGAATCTAGTCTAGTCGATGGAGCTTGTGGGGAACATGGAGTCTAGTCTAGTCGATGGAGCTTGTGGGGAATATGGAATCTAGTCTAGTCGATGGAGCTTGTGGGGAACATGGAGTCTAGTCTAGTCGATGGAGTTTGTGGGGAATATGGAATCTAGTCTAGTCGATGGAGCTTGTGGGGAACATGGAGTCTAGTCTAGTCGATGGAGCTTGTGGGGAATATGGAATCTAGTCTAGTAGATGGAGCTTGTGGGGAACATGGAGTCTAGTCTAGTCGATGGAGCTTGTGGGGAATATGGAATCTAGTCTAGTCGATGGAGCTTGTGGGGAACATGGAGTCTAGTCTAGTCGATGGAGCTTGTGGGGAACATGGAGTCTAGTCTAGTCGATGGAGCTTGTGGGGAACATGGAGTCTAGTCTAGTCGATGGAGCTTGTGGGTAACATGGAATCTAGTCTAGTTAATGGAGCTTGTGGGGAACATGGAGTCTAGTCTAGTCGATGGAGCTTGTGGGGAACATGGAGTCTAGTCTAGTCGATGGAGCTTGTGGAGAACATGGAGTCTAGTCTAGTCGATGGAACTTGTGGGTAACATGGAATCTAGTCTAGTTAATGGAGCTTGTGGGGAACATGGAGTCTAGTCTAGTCGATGGAGCTTGTGGGTAACATGGAATCTAGTCTAGTTAATGGAGCTTGTGGGGAACATGGAGTCTAGTCTAGTCGATGGAGCTTGTGGGGAACATGGAGTCTAGTCTAGTCGATGGAGCTTGTGGAGAACATGGAGTCTAGTCTAGTCGATGGAGCTTGTGGGTAACATGGAATCTAGTCTAGTTAATGGAGCTTGTGGGGAACATGGAGTCTAGTTTAGTCGATGGAGCTTGTGAGGAACATGGAGTCTAGTCTAGTCGATGGAGCTTGTGGGGAACATGGAGTCTAGTCTAGTCAATGGAGCTAGTGAAAATGTGCTGTAAGCATTTTATTCAAATACATTCGAGAATAGCCATTTCGAAGGAACCAAAATTCAATCCTGTTTGTATTCTTTACAGAAAATGAATTAAAGTATCAAAACAAATAGCTAAAATATATTTATTCTTTGAAATGTTATATTTTATAAAAAAATTGAAAAATGTTTTTAAAACAAATAGTAAAAAAAACCATTGCGCATCGGAAATAAGTTTTGAAATAGTTTCAGTATAAATCTTGAATATAAGCAAAAAGTTTGAGTAGTTCCTTTTTACTTGGTTCCTTTTTGTATTTTAACGATGATAGCAAATCCGAATACGTTGTTCCTAACATATTCGAAGTCAATTCCCCACAACAGGTGAATTTAAATGAATAACGATGGCTGCCTTTTCAATGCCAGAAAGCAGGATCGAAATAGTTGTCAAAACTTAGGCCTGAGTTTCTGGGGTACATCTATAAGAAATCAGAAATTATGTTGAAAAGTTGTATAAATTTATTTAAATCCTCAGGACTACATTTTCTGTTTATAAAGGTGTTGCACTCGACTGATAAGGGCCTAACAAGCAGAAACGGTAGTTCTATAAAGGTGTTGCACTCGACTGATAAGGGCCTAACAAGCCGAAACGGTAGTTCTATAAAGGTGTTGCACTCGACTGATAAGGGCCTAACAAGCCGAAACGGTAGTTCTATAAAGGTGTTGCACTCGACTGATAAGGGCCTAACAAGCCGAAACGGTAGTTCTATAAAGGTGTTGCACTCGACTGATAAGGGCCTAACAAGCCGAAACGGTAGTTCTATAAAGGTGTTGCACTCGACTGATAAGGGCCTAACAAGCCGAAACGGTAGTTCTATAAAGGTGTTGCACTCGACTGATAAGGGCCTAACAAGCCGAAACGGTAGTTCTATAAAGGTGTTGCACTCGACTGATAAGGGCCTAACAAGCCGAAACGGTAGTTCTATAAAGGTGTTGCACTCGACTGATAAGGGCCTAACAAGCCAAAACGGTAGTTCTATAAAGGTGTTGCACTCGACTGATAAGGGCCTAACAAGCCGAAACGGTAGTTCTATAAAGGTGTTGCACTCGACTGATAAGGGCCTAACAAGCAGAAACGGTAGTTCTATAAAGGTGTTGCACTCGACTGATAAGGGCCTAACAAGCCGAAACGGTAGTTCTATAAAGGTGTTGCACTCGACTGATAAGGGCCTAACAAGCCGAAACGGTAGTTCTATAAAGGTGTTGCACTCGACTGATAAGGGCCTGACAAGCCGAAACGGTAGTTCTATAAAGGTGTTGCACTCGACTGATAAGGGCCTAACAAGCCGAAACGTCAGTTCTATAAAACCGAACAAATTATACACAGCATACATCAGTGTTTCGACTTTCTTAAAGATTTAAAATAACTATGGAAATGTATGGCCTAGACTAGGGGTTTTCAACCTTTTTACTTCTGTGGACCGGTGAAAATAGAAAAAATGTTTCGCGAACCGCTAAGGCAGAAATGAAAACCATTGTTACACTCGTATACTATTTTGTGTATTCGTTTTTAATTATAAAATCCGCTACATGATCTAGGTGTAATATATATACTAAGCGGCAATGATGTTTTCGCGAATCGGCGGTTGAAAACCACTGGCCTAGACAACCGTTAGACTTCTGTTTTTCGACCCGGGGGTTGCGAGTTGCGAGCTCTCCTTGGAAAATATTTAATTTAAAAGGGTTCTAGTTTGGGTTTTATTTTAGGCCTCTATAAGACATAACTGGTTGGTTGGAAGAGATTGTCATATGTTAATAAGTCTTCCTGGTTATGTTGTATACACGTAAAATGTAATGCATCCCAACGCAGGCTTTAATACCGTCGTATTAATTGAAATAAAAAAATAAGTAATAACTAAGTTGTTAAAAAATAAGTTATAATAATTAGTCGAATAGAAAATCACCGAACGAGTATTTAGTTCTATACACCATTGTTTCTCAACCTCTTTAGTCTTGTTTGTCTATATCAATTAAACAAACCCCGCTAAGCTCTACACAACCTTAATGTAATCAAGTATAATAAATGTTCTAGTAACACATTTCATGATGAAATTGTGTTAGGGGCGTGCCGTCATCAGGTGTGGTACATTTAAATTGATGTTAATATGCATAAAGGACCCAACTTCCAATGCGCCTATTTTAATAAAATAGACGAATCACCAAACCACTGTATAAAGGTTTATATTGAATAAAAGATATAAGACGGAATTTAACAATTAAATACCCATTGAACTGACTTATGATGTATACGAGTACATACATACGTATGGCATAGTCAGGTGCGTTATAAAATCAGATTTAAATCTCTCGGCCATCTTTTCACTTCGGTCGTCAGTTGGTTTATATCCTCCATTACTCCGTGAAACCTGTGGTTAGGACATTCTCTTATAATGTGGTGTAGGGTCTGAGCAGTCACAACTGGGTTCATCAATGGTAGCCCCATCTGTGGCGCTCGGCTGTACTTCTGCTGCAGGGGGTAGAAAGTTTGTCGACCTCCAAGTGGTCTACCCTGGGTTACGCCAACAGACAAACATTTGGTGCAGCTACACAGCGATGGCGCGAAATAAAAAGACTTATGATGTAGTAACAATAAAAGATCGGAGTAAGTTGAGGAATTCTGCTATTTGGGTAGTATTTTCTCAGATGATGTTATACACGTAGTTAAGAGAGATGTAGAACGGAGTAGGAAAATAGGAAATCAAGTCAATGGGGCACTAAAACATACATTTTACTACCACCTCTGATGTATGTGATTGAAACGTGAACGTGGAAAATGACTGAAAAAAAAAACGAATAAAACGCAGTAAAAATGCGTCCACTGAGAGGAATACATGGGATGACAATGTATGACAGAATACCTAATTAAGTGTTTAAGAACAAATTTGAACTTAAGACTGATGTGTTGAGTAAGAAGAAGAGCATTAAATGCTGTAGAAATGCGTACACTCAGAAGAATACATGGAGTGACAATGTATGACATAATACGGAATGAAATGATTATGGATGAATGTGAACTTAAGGCCGAGAAGATGAAGATCACTCTGAGATGGTGAGGGGAACACGTGGTAAAGGAAGGCCTTAGAAAGTATGATTGTATCAAGTGAATGATATTTTGAAAGAAGAAAACGTAAAAAGTCAGAGAAATTGTACGAAATTTATAAGAAGGTGTATGGATGTGGAAGAGGAGAACGATCTATATTGAGATAAAAAAGTCTGGCGCTTTGTCCTCTCTGCCTACCATTGTATGTACCATTAATCTAACCTCTGTATGTAACATTATTCTGTAGATATAAGCATATCGACTGAAAAAAAAACAAATAAATTGTGATTTAGTTCTTCAGCGTTCTAGCAATAATCTATCGAAAATCACGGTCGAATGTCTAGACAAATCATTAGAATATTTGATATCACATAAAAAAATATCGATTCTTTTATTTGTCAGTCTGCAAAGTTGTACAATTACCATAATTCAACATCTTTATTAAGGTAACTCTTGAATACTCCACGAGTATACGAGTAGAACTCAAATGCCGAAAAGTTTTGATCATTCCCGTCGTAAAGATGAAACTGATATTGCCGTAGGTAACAACTGAACGTTTCTTCTATCCATCTAACATCGTTAAAGTCGTTGTTTATGCTTGTTCTGGAGTCGGGGACCTTGGGGGATGGATTGGGCATTACACCCCTCGTGTTTCAGTTCGACCCTGCGGAGCCTTATCAAAGAGTGTATTGAAATGCTGGAGGGAATGAGCGCTTCCATATCGACAGATGGCGCAGTCATTTTCTGTTCTCACGCATATTTCATATGTTACGTAATCACCATAGAGAAATATCGCGTCTTGTTCATAAACAAACGATTTTTTAGTTACGCGGACTTCAAATCAGTCACAATTTTATATGGAATTTAATTTATCAGATATTCCTTAGTGCAGTAGTTCCACATTTTTTTCGGTTCATGGCGCCCTTAGTCTATCAGAATTTTTCGGTTCATGGCGCCCTTAGTCTATCAGAATTTTTCGGTTCATGGCGTCCTTAGTCTATCAGAATTTTTACGCGGTGCCTAATGCTAGATCATTCCTTACAGTTACACTTATGTTGGTGCGATTTAATAAGTTCGACAGCTATTTACATATAACATCAAGTACCGAAAAAAGTTCGATTAATTGCTAGGACAATTCAGCCCTTGTTTTTTTTAAATTCTAACGTCTGTCTATTTCACTCTCACTCATATGAAAACAATGGGTACTGAAAGAGTGTGACAGAGATCAAATATAAACGAGACTTTGGTTTTAGAGCGCGTAATTTTAAACGGAGCGCGCGGCCGCCTCGAGGAATGTTGGATGGGGATATCAGGAGAGCAGAGAGCGGTCGGCCGGTCTCGGCAGATTCCGTCATTAGTATGGTATACGATTTCTGAGAAAGAGGTGCACCCGTCGATTGCGCAACGCATAATTATCAAGTTTCTCGTGCTCGTGAGGACGTAAAACCGGCCGAAATTCTGCAGAGACTGACGGCAGAGTTCGGGGATCAAACCCTGTCAAAGCTTCGTGTATTTGTTAAGGAGTTTATGAAATACCGTGAAAGGGTTGAAAACGAGAACCATGATCGTCGCCCACGGACGAGCATTACCGAACAGAACATTACGCCATTCGTGATCTTCTGGAAGGCGACCGACGTTTGACGGTTTTCAAAATTTGTTCTGAGATAGGAATAAATGATGGGAGCACTCAATCCATAATCACAAAGGACTAGAATTCTGTAAAGTGTCTGCTCGATGGGTCCCAAGTCTTTTGACTGCAGAACAAATGTTGGCACGTTTGCACGTCTGTGAGCGGCTCTTGGCGCGGTTTGCACACGAAGGGAAGGCATTTTTGAGTCGTATCGTTACCTGCGATAAAATTTGGGTACACTACTACACGCCCGAGTTGAAACAAGCCAGCATGGAGTGGAGAAAGAAGGACGAGGCAGTCCCTATGCACGATCGTCGCACCATCAATGTGGCGTACTACTGCGAGCTTTTGAGTGAAATTAAACTCGCTTTTCGATGCAAAATACGTAACCAACCGATACGACAAGTGATTCTTCTCCATGACAACGCAAGGCCCCATACTGTAGCTGTAACATGCGAACAATTGGAGGAAATGAGTTGGACACGACTGAAACACCCTCCTTATAGCCCTGCGACTTTCATCTCTTTGGACCACTGAAAGAAGCTCTGGGAGGCCAACGATTCAACGACGACGATGGAGTAGAGGGGTTTGTGCGCAATTGGCTGCTGACACAACCCACTTCTTTTTATGATGACGGGATATAAAAAAACTACCGATGCGCTGGGAAAAATACATTTCTAAAGCAGGAGATTATATAGAAAAACGATTTGTATTTGGTATTTTTCTTTCTGCAAATAAAAAAAATAAAACAAATAGTCTCGTTAACATTTGTACACCCTCGTAGTATTAGTATTGAAAAACGAAATTTAGATGGCACCTCAACCAATAGTTAGTGGTTTGCTCAGTGTCTGTTAGACGTCGCTTTCTATCATCGCATTAGTACGAGTATGTTATATCGATGGTGCTTTTAAAATAACACGTAAGTCTAATTTATTTGAAAATGTTGAAATACTCTCCGGCACCTTGGGGCGCCGCGACGCACACTTTGGGAATCACTACCATAGAGTGTCTGGCAAAATTAAAATTAAAAGAAAAGTCGCTCTTTAGGATGGTGAAAGTTTTGCATAACTTGGAATTTCGAGATACGTTTGTCCATTGACGGGACTAGACAGGATGGGGAAAATGTTCCAGACAGCTAAGGCCCGTTAAATACTAATTCTATCTGGAAAAATCTTTTCACTTTGATGTTTAAAGGTACAAATCTTGAAGTCATACATTATTAACGGCTTCCGTAGCCTAGTGGATAAGATGCCTGTCTTCCAATCAGGGGATTACGGGCTCGATTCCCGTTGGTGTCTTGAAGTATTAAATGTGCTTCAGCCTTGTTTTAACTTAAGGTTTGCTGAACACTTTTCAGCTTAGTTGGAAGTACTCGTACCGTATGCAATACGATAGGCTAACCGTCGTGATCGAACGTAATTGTCATTTTGAGAATGGAAGACGCTAGTGCGTTTATCGGTCTATAGTGCGCAAACTGTTCATCTTCAGCACATACACACTCTTGACACATCAAATCCAAAGTTCCGATGGCATGGATATTGTTCTAAAAAGGTTGGTAGGTTTAATCTACTGCAGCCGTTCTTTAGGAAGAGTTTTATAAAGTGCTATTTATGTGATTTTTTATAGCATAAATTCAGATGTAAAACGGTCTAAGAGTAAAACCAGTTCGGAATAAAATCCGCCAGAAATCGAACCCGGTGCGCCCGTTTCTTCAGCGTGAATGCTAACGGTTAGATCACGGTTGTCGATTGCATGCGACAAAGAAGAAGCCTTGTCTTGTCTTCTATCGGGGGATTCGGATTCGATTCCCAACAGAGCCCAAACATTAAAAAAAAAGTAAAGCAGTCCGGGTTTTCCATACATACACGTACAGTACCCGACGGTAAGTAATACACATCGAGCTTAAGAAAGATACTGTCAGTCATAATCGGCTAGCTTCAGCTTTGTAGGGCGTCGTCTCTGTCGCACGATGCGCTAACAGTCTCGCAACGGAACACGCATATGAATGACAGAGACGACGCTCTATATGTACAAAGCCGAAGTTAGCCGATTGTGGCCGACAGTCTCTTTCTTAATCCCGATGTGTATTACATACCGTTGGGTACTGTACATACATATTGTATTTCTCTATTTGGAAATTGCTCTAAGAATAAAAATTGGGAGTATAAATATTCTTTTAATTGCACTTTTGTAGTATACAGTACAGCCTGGAAGACTTTTTTCGTGTGCCAATTTATTCTAAATAGAGAAATACAATAATTATGTACAAGTATGTACGGAAAAACCAGATTGCTATACTTTTTTAAAATTAATATTAATAATTGATATGTCCGAAGCTCTCGTCCCCCTGAAGAGAGCTCGTGTATTGAGGATTAATGTACTAGGTAAGTCCAGAAAGTAAGTGTACTGAATTTTTGTAGGTTACAATTTTTTTTATTTAAACCAAAAAATTACGTGGTTACCGTAGTACATAGGTAAGCTATTTTTCGACATAGTCATCATTCCTCTCAATGCAGGTGGTGAAGCGGGGTATCAACTTTTTGATGCCTTCCTCGAAGTAGTTTCCCGCCAACCCCTCCGTCCACTTCTCCTTCTCCTCCTTTACCTCCTCGGCGGTTGAAAACCTTTTTCCACCCATGTGCAGCTTCAGGGAGGTAAAGAGATAGTAATCTGAAGGCGCTAGATGGTTCAGGACATCCCATTTAAATGAGGCGAGCAGTTCCTTTGTGGCGTTGGCCCTGTGTGGTCTTGCATTGTCGTGCAGCAGGCAGATTCCCTTTGTCAGCATGCCTCTCCTCTTGTTCTGAATCACCCTCCGCAATTTTTTTAGGGTTTCACAGTATCTTGCAGAGATGATGGTCTCCCCTTGAGGCATAAATTCAATCTGCGATCGTCATGGAGCGCATTTTCGATTTTTTCCACAATTTCGTTAGTCAAAATCGAAGGTCTTCCGCTCCTCTGATCATCATGCACAGACGTACGACTGTTTTTAAACTCGCGACCCCACTTGTACACACTCGTACGATTCATAGCTTTATCACCATATGCAGTTTTCACCTCATTATAAACCTCAACCGGAGGTTTTCCCTTCCAAACGAGATAACGGATGACGCCGCGTATTTCGCATTTGGCGGTAGATTGGATTTACATTTTTCACGAAACGTCTTGTCGCGTCGACACTTCTCAACGTACTGACCTCGAACCGGTCTCGTTGCGGAGGAGAAGTGTAGCCAACATGTCAAAAATAAGATCCATCCGGTCGTGAGAGCCTCAGTACACTTAATTTCTGGACATGCCTCGTAATTAGTGGAATAACAAATTAATTTATTGTTTAATATTCTAACACGAATTTCCACAAAGTCAAAGTCGAAACCTTTGATAAAATATTATATAAATTATTCCAAAATTTATTGTAAATATAAAATTATTTCGACATTTCCGTTTTAATACTGTTATGTTAATATGAACTCGTAACATCAAATCCTTTCCCAGTATGAACTCCTAATCCGTACACCGTGTATTTCAAGGTTTTCGTTTTTAATACATTCTTTTGTGATTTCAAATTGTGCTGACTCGTGTTGTAGATTATACAATAGAATTGAGAAAATATTTATTGTTTTTTTATTCTTCGCAAAAGATTCACCCACATTTGTTATTTTCAAAACTATCAAAACAAGCCTTTTAACATAATAATAACGCATTGGTTTTGACGAGTAAACAAAATGTACCGGTTACTGTTTTATGTCACGATAGTGAAACAAAATGTGCCGGTTACTGTTTTATGTCGCGATAGTGAAACAAAATGTGCCGGTTACTGTTTTATGTCACGATAGTGAAACAAAATGTGCCGGTTACTGTTTTATGTCACGATAGTGAAACAAAATGTGCCAGTTACTGTTTTATGTCGCGATAGTGTAACAAAATGTGCCGGTTACTGTTTTATGGCACGATAGTGCTACAAAATGTACCGGGTACTGTGTTATGTCACGATAGTGAAACAAAATGTGTCGATTACTGTTTCATGTCGCGATAGTCAAACAAAATGTGCCGGTTCGGCTAAAGCCACACCAAAGTGCTTCGCTAGGTGCTACGTGACCGATAAACTAGATAACTTCATGCTTGGCCACACCAAAGTGCTTCGCACAAATTCATTTGACATTTGGGAGCGGTTGAGTCAACAAACGATGCCACTCTCAAAACTAACCAATTTCATTACAACTTGACATCTTTAACACATTTACTTCCTGTGCAACTTCATTCCAAAGTGATTTTATTACAGGTAACCTTTGTGGAACCATTGAGCAAATTATACATTTTTGTATAATTTGCTCAATGGTTCCACAAAGACTCCCTTTTATACACAGCTGTCATTAAAACTTCCGCCATCTTGTAAAATCACTTGGTGATGACAATAAAATTAACCAACACGTCTGTTCGCTAGGAGACTCACTAGGTGACTAATCGCCATGTAGCGTGGCGCGAAGCGTGCAGTGTGGCCATTGCGATAGTATGCGGTGCGTTGGTTCGCTAGGATATGCCGCCTAGCTCGCAGCGTAGCTCTAAACACCAAGCGAGGCTCCTACCTGTGTGGCCGAGGCCTTACTGTTTTATGTCGCGATAATCAATCAAACAATATTTATAACATTCAACTGTCCACTTGTTTATTTTAAGTTGTGCTCCTTTGATTTGGAAACATGAAATGTGTTGGTAAATCGATACTTAAAGCTGTAACTTAATAATTCATAGTTTGTCAGTATAAGAAAATATGTCTAGTACATGAAATGGAAGGATCCAATCGACATTTTACCTGTGTTGAGACGATAATTAATTTGAGAAATTATTTTGTATGAGAAAAAATATTTTTTATAACGGAATTTGATTTATAATAACTCATTTATTGGTTTGATTTTGACATATACGAGATTTATTAGACAATTTGTATGTACGAAATGCGATATCTGTGAGTAGGCACGACGAGTTCCTCTCAGAACCATTTCATGTGCGGAAAGGCGTAAATCAAGGCTGTTTAGCGAAATACTTCTTATCTGAAGAGATGATGATAGTAGTTGTTGGTAAATAAATAAAATAAGTCAATTAGCAATGCGGAAGGAGAGAGTGAATGAATGTTTTATTTATCGGTATGTGGGTATTTATACATTTCAGAATGGGCGCGGGAGTGCGCCCGCGATATATTTTTATCTCGCTTCTGTGCGTGCAGAAATGGTTAATTGAAGTATTGCAGACATCTCAAATAGTATTGTGGGTAAACAATTTGTTTACGGGATCGGCGAGACAGCGTGATACGTTCTCTTTCTACTGTGGAATGTATCGTAAATAGTATTGTGGGTAAACAATTTGTTTACGGAAACGGCGAGATGTCCGGCCGCGTCAATGTTTTGGTATGTGACCTTCGGACATATCCAAAGGTCGTTTCGTCGGTCGTTGACCGTATGTGTTGACAATATTCAGCGACGACCGTGGTTCCCACAGCTGCATATTGTCTACTGATATATCCATCCTGAGCTGATGGCACTTCAACATTTAGACGTGTAAGAAACAGTCAGCGTGCTGCGAACATGCTTCGGAGATGCCTGGCGGCTCAGCAGGGTCCACACATGATGGATGGAGAGAAGCATCTCAAGATTGACGTTGGAATAGCGAGAAGGTTCTGGACTACGATGCGTCTCACTATTTATTATCAATGCAATGATGATCTTTTTCATATAAATAGAGAGTACATCGTAAAAAAACCTCAAGTATTAAATAAAGATTTCAAAAGTCAAGAACGTTATACGAGTATTCATTGTACGTGTATGTCGGATATTCATTGTACGTCGGATATTTTAAAATGCATTTAGTATCACCTTACTTTACTGAATATATGCATTTTTACACATCTGTCCACTGTTGACGACCTTTGTGGCTTAGTTGTTAAGACATCTGTCTCCCAGCCCGGGATTGTGGGTTCGATTACCGTTGGAACCTAGATATTTTAAAAAAGGATTCCATAGTGGTTTTCATTTAAGACCTATTTAAAATATTTCTGAGTGGTCGGAAGATATTGTAACATGGCAATACGTCCATTAGGTTGTAGTGTATACAACGAAAGTGTAATACAATACACTCTGTCTTATTGATCTCGCTTGGTGGTGACTATGATTATTGTTTAAACGCTACTTCACAGGCTGAGCCTAGCATTAATGTGTTTAAGTATGAGACGGTAAAACACTAATGCTCAGCACAACTGGGAGCAAACGGCAGCAGATGGAGTCAAATGGCGTAGGACTTTTGCTAGTTATCAGGGACCCAATAGAAGAAAGAATACGCAGATTATCTGCAAGTACTGAAGCTCCTTGCATTATATGCAATAAGACATATCTATCACAAATTAGTTTACAATCTAGAAGAATTTCGAGTACTCCAACCAAATAAACAGCTAGTGTGGTAACATAATATTTTCAATTTTATGAAGCCATAAGTCACCCACAGTTTTCCACAAGCATCTATCCTCTCCATATCCCCATAAACCGTACTCCATGAATCATAAAGTTTGAAGTCGGATAGGGTAGGGCAGGGCAGGGCAGGGCTGGGCCGGTCTGGGGCGGGGAACATAAATGAGTTGTAACGCACACTCGCAACACGGCAGCGGCATTCCGTGTCACGTCATACGAGCCCATACTTTATCAAGAGAGATCGCCGTAGCTGATAGTCTCACAATAGTATCGATTGTTCCTGCCCCTGCCCCTGCCCTAGCATGTTAAGCTTCCCGCCAATTTTACTTCTAAACTATGTGTTTAGAAATAAATTGCAAAGACACGCGTTTTTTTTCCATTAATATCGCTGAAGGAAATTTATTCAGGTATTTATGGTGACAGAGCTGTCAAACTTCGTACTGCGTGCTTTTGTAAATCTGCCAACTTTTGCTAAATGAGGAAAATTTGATCAACTAGCCCTGACGATGCTGGCAACGACTGAGCTAAAAGACGCGGTACCACTCCGAAACTCCTACAGTATTCAATAAAAACAACCGGGATATCTTTCATACATCCATACCATCACGCCATCATCCTGTCCCATCCAGGTGTATGGAAGTAGAAGAGGCGAAAGTATGGAGAGAGCGCCATACTTTCGCCTCTTCTACTTCCATACACCTTCTCTTACAACCTGTACGATTTCTCTAACTAACATTTCTTTATTTTAAAATATCATACACTTGATACAATCACACTTTCTTTGGTCTTCTTCTACCATGTCTCCCACTCACATTTACGTTGCATATTTATTTCTAAGACTTTTTTCATTCAGTCCAGGTTAGCTTTTTTCATTCAGTCCAGGTTAGCTTTCTTCATTCAGTTCAGGTTAGCTTTCTTCATCCAATCCAGGCTAGCTTTCTTCATCCAATCCAGGTTAGCTTTCTTCATTCAGTCCACGCTGGCTTTCTTCATTCAGTCCAGGTTAGCTTTCTTCATTCAGTCCAGGTTAGCTTTCTTCATTCAGTTCAGGTTAGCTTTCTTCATCCAATCCAGGTTAGCTTTCTTCATTCAGTCCACGCTGGCTTTCTTCATTCAGTCCAGGTTAGCTTTCTTCACTCAGTCCAGGTTAGCTTTCTTCACTCAGTCCAGGTTAGCTTTCATCATTCAGTCCAGGTTAGCTTTCTTCATTCAGTCCAGGTTAGTTTTCTTCATTCAGTCCAGGTTAGCTTTCTTCATTCAGTCCAGGTTAGCTTTCGTCATTCAGTCCAGGTTAGTTTTCTTCTTTCAATCCTTCAATTACTGTGTCAGGCCGATCGTGACTTCAAATATTGAAACCAGACCCGACACAACTAAAACAGAGATGATATTACGAACCCTCGCTGAAAAGTTTCTCAGAGATAGGGTCAGAAGCTGTCACACCCGAAAGGTCTGCAACAGAGAATATGGTTAGGTGGAGCAGCGTGAGAAAGTGATTCTCGCGTGACCATGTACTCGCATGTAGATAGGATGCGCAGATACAGAATCCCTCACACATCGACCTACGAGATCTCCGCAGGACATCACCTGACAGAAAGGTCGCCTAAAGATGGAGATGCAGCAGGTGCTCTAGGGAATGATTTTCGCAAAATAACAGATCCAATATCTACATAAAAAAGAATATGAAGAAGTGATGTAATATTTATTACAAGCCTATCATAGGTCATTTTTAAAGAATCATACATATATGTGTATACCATCACACCATGTCTCTTTTGGTATAGGCAGAGAGGACAGATCTTCACAAATATATTTGTTTCGTAAGCCTTTCGCAATCAACTCTCTTGGAGTGCTCAAACAATCCCAAGATTTGTTTCTATCATATATTCAACTTATCCATCTCCAACAAATGGTTACCATTTATTTGATAACTCTTGACTCGAGGACACATTGTATTGTAAAACCAGAAATTCTAAGTAAGGCACGCATTTATACCGTATTTATTCTGTTATTAATACTCACTTTCAATGCCCAAGCTTCGCATCTATCCATCAAGGTTAGCACTAGCGCACCACAGTGCAGAATTATTTCTGAAGATTTACTGATTTATTTATTGGCAAAAACAGTAGTAATTGCACCATTGACCTTTTTATCTGCACAAACACTCCTTTCAATATCTTTATCTAACTCAGTGCTGATTAAATGGTGATCCTCGGATCGGTGGTGGCCGTAATAGTCGTACACCGTAACATTAGTAAGGTAGTCGTAATAGTCGTACACCGTAACATTAGTAAGGTAGCCGTAATAGTCGTACACCGTAACATTAGTAAGGTAGCCGTAATAGTCGTACACCGTAACATTAGTAAGGTCTAAGTATAAACATTTTGTATTTCTTTGAATTCAGTAAAACTATTGTTATTAAAAAAAATATACGTACTCAATCTTAAAAAAAATAATCCTTTCCTAGGTGACGCTGAAAGACATATATAATACATATGATATACCGGTTAACCCCACTAAAAAGTGGGAATATCGCAGCTCTAATTTACCTTGCGTAACTTTTATCGTATGTAAAAAGAAAATTATTATTGAATTTTGAAAGGCACATATATTGTTAAAAAAAACGTCTATTTGCGTATTATGTGAATTATTTTTAACTGATGTTTCTGAACGACATCGACATCGATTGCTTTAATATTTTACATTATTACTGATGTTCTAGTGATACGGGGTTTTGTTCAAATAGACTGACCCTACTGACTTATATCATCATCATCATCAGCCTGTACCCATCCACTGCAGGATGTAGGCCTCTCCAAGTTGTCTCCACAAAATCCTGTCCTTTGCACATTGCTGCCACATAATACCTGCATGCTTACGTATTTCGTCCACCCAGCGCGCCTTAGGTCTTCTTACAGGCCTTTTTATACCCATTGGGTACCACGGATTACTTCATACGTCCAACGATGGTCTGTTGCTCGGGCGATATGTCCAGCCCACTTCCACTTGAGTCTTTTTGCAACCTCTATAACATCTTCAACCTTTGTTTGGGCTCGTATCCACTCATTACGTTTTCGGTCTCTTCTGGTATAACCTAGCATGCACCTTTCCATGCTGCGTTGTGTTGTTTGGAGCTTTTGTAACATTCGTACCGATAAAGTCCAAGTCTCGCATCCACATGTTAGTACTGGCAAGATGCACTGGTTAAATACCTTCCGTTTGAGGCAGATTGGGAGCTTGCTCTTGAAGATGTAGTTTAGTCGTCCAAAGGAGCTCCAAGCTAGTTTTGATCTTCTATTTATTTCATTTAAAGTACAGTCTTTAAATGTAATACTTTGTCCTAAGTAGATATATTGTTGGACTTGTTCCAGCTGTGTACCGTCCACCTGGATAGTTGTGGCATCAGCAAAGCGGTTTAACATATATTTTGTTTAATTAATATTCATTTTTAAACCTGCTAATTTGCTTGCCTCCGCTAATTCCAGTATTTGGCTCTGCAGTTCCTCAGGACGTGTAGCGAAGGTAATAATATCGTCTGCAAATCTAAGGTAGCTCAGATATGAACCATTAACGCAGATTCCTTTATTTTCCCATTCAAGCTTTTTGAACACTTTTGAACACATCACTGACTTATATATGTACGAGTATACACCTGATTTATTTAATATATCATAGATGGAGACAATATCGTGAGAGAAATGGTAGTCGGACGGGAAGGGAAGGGAAGGGAAGGTGGTTGTGTCATCATAGTAGGTCGTGAAATGTACTTGTACAATGCTTATAGCCAATGATCAAGATGAGATGGTCGAGGTCCTTCATAAATTTGAAATAGAGAGCCACCAACTTGGACTAGAAATGTGTTAAACAGAAGTCCTTATCGTGAACCGAATCGAGACTCTGATATGAAGTGACTCGTTAAGGGATTACACAGAAGTTAACGCGTTTGTTTACGTAAGTAAACCTTGTTTGTGTATACCTTACTGCATTTATGTCAAAAGATCCGATGATAAATCGGAATGGCAAAAACAGCTATGACAAGTCTAACAAAGATATACTCGTAGACAACTGGTCTTTACTCAGAAAAAATAAAATCCGTCTGGTTAATCTCCAGCATTCTCCATTACCCTTTCCTTCCCTGTGTTGGGTATCTTCTACACGTCGCTTCTAATAACCATCAATATCTGTATAAATATAATAAATACAAGGTTAAGATTTTAGGTATTCCTCCATAATATATTTACGCATTGATTTAAAAAATAATATTAATAATAATCAGAATTTATCGACTACATCGAGGTGTTTTGTAAAGATCGAAAACAAATTCGCATTTAAACGCTGCGAGTGCCTCGTCTTGACGATAGGTGAATAGTATGCGGGAAGCGCGACACTATTCGCATCTCACTCTTGCATACTAGATTGAATTGCGAAGAGCTGAATTGTTTCAACGTCGCAAGCATAAGTGTAAGCGCCGGGGTATGCGACTGACGTTCCGCGCCACTAGTAGCTTCTAAGCTTGCAAATAGGTTAGACGTACGCCCGTTCCGTGAGCGTTGCCAGATGGGTTTTTAATC
Organism: Odontocerum albicorne; assembly: GCA_949825065.1. Taxonomy (NCBI): domain Eukaryota; kingdom Metazoa; phylum Arthropoda; class Insecta; order Trichoptera; family Odontoceridae; genus Odontocerum; species Odontocerum albicorne. The sequence goes on along the minus strand of OX463839.1, from coordinate 683,856 downwards.
TTTTCAGCAAATAAATCTCAATTATTATAATGTTTCACTTCAATTATAATTAATTAAGGGGATTATCTATGAATGTTCTTATTTTTCCGATTTAAAATCGCTAATTTTTTATTGCGTACTCACTACCCAACACCGGAGCACGCGTATTATTTTTATCGCCGTAAGGGAAGGGTTACATCGTATGGAGTGGAAACATGAATGATGAGAAATAAATATTCAAACATGATAAATGCCCAGAGTTCGCTAACCCCCTAATTGAAAATAACCATTCTTTCGAAATCAATCGTGGTTTGCGGATTCTATACATAAGCCGAGGGGGATTGCAACTTGACAATTGGGAAATTCTCGAGATTAAAAAATGTATAAAATTAAGTCTAAATATCATCAATAACCAAATCAATTTTAATAATTGCCCTCTTCTTAATATGTTTCCTATTTAAAATCCACCCCCCCAACCCCCTTGAATATCCAGACCCTAGCCTACCCGAAAGAGTCATTTTCATTAAAAAAAAATCCCTGCCCCATTTACCATTGAATCACATCTCCCCCCCTACCTCATTCCTGTTATATTATATACACTTGTACAGGTAATGCATTTTTAGCAATTTAGTTTATCTTCACCTGACGATGAAGACGGTTGTCTTCGAAACCGGTAGTAAACCCAAAAATAAACCAGTGGTGAACACAAAAATATAAAATAAGTGTTTTATTTTCTTATTCCTTAAATGTAAAATATGGCACCACAAAGTGAAACTATAGTCTTTTCGAAGATTCAAGAAATGATATATGTCTTTGGAATGTGGTGTTGGAATGGGCACAAGGCGCACCTCTCAACATCAACTAAGAATTGGAGATTATCGAAAGGCTTTTGACTAGAAATAACGTTGAAAGTCTATAGAATTTGGTAATCAGGGATACAGTTGAGGGAAGGTGAGTAAGAGGAAAGTGTCATGTGAGATGCAGGGATCAAATAAAGCTGTTAACAGAATCCTCTTTAAGCACTTCCTTCATCATGCTTCAGGACCGGGATAGGTGGAGAGAGATGATAAGCTGAGTTCGAAATATGGAAAAAGACCATGATTCACAGCATTGGGCACACGATGAAGAAAACTTCCAAGCTTTATTGTTGAACAAATATCACGATATGCATATCTTACGAAAAAAAATGTTTCTGAAATACATTAGGCTTAGAAAAGATTGACAATGTTTTTCGTAACTGATGAGATATATATCATTCAGCCAGAACAGTCATTTTGCAATAGTGTGAGTAACACTCTGTATTATGCAATTTATGTAGTGGTATTGGTTTTAGAATACCACACGATTGGTTCGCGCAGAGCGCACGTTTGTATTGTTGTTAAAATCCTAGGTGATTATAAAAACACTACCATGTCGAAATTAGGAGTGCGATTTTTGTCTAATGTAATGTATAATTCAAAAAATTTTGAAAGCTTAGAATGTACTTTGTTATAGCTTTAAGTTTCCTAGAATTTAGTATCACTCCATCCACTATTATTTTAAAACTTTATTATTGGGCATTGTAATTATGACACATTAATATGTTAAATAATTTTACATACATTAATACTTGTATTTTTATGTGCAATCTAATCAAAGCCGACGAACATTTATATTTTATAATACTTGTACTTATATTTATCTTGAAAAAATTCATTATTGTTATTTAATGTTTCCTAAAATCTGCCATGCCTAAACAATAAATAGGTTAAATAAACTTACTTTCATTTTATTTTTATGTGCATTACAATTTAAGTTGACAACATTTTTAATTTACAAAACGTGTCTTCATTTCAATGTTTGAATATAAAATATTATTTTTATATTTTTATGCTTTTTCACTTCATTAAAAAGATAAAGTGACAAGTTTTTGTAAACGCACTGTTACACACACTATTGCAAAATGACTCTTCTGGCTGAACGATTTTTAACGTTATGTTTCGTCAACCGTCAGGATATTTGAGAGAGGGGCGGGGAGGGGGGGAGTGACTAAAACTTAAAGCATGTTGAGTAAATGCTAAAACAAAAAACAAAAGTTTGTCGTAATGCGTCGGATTATACATAAATATTTTTATTATTTAACAAGATTTGTCAATAAGTCGTGCAAAGATGACTTTTCTCGGTTAATAATTATTTTTATTAATAAGATATGATGCGTCATAATTTACTTTTGAGAAATATTTTACGATGGACTGTGCGAAATATATGAGGACGTACTGCATGACACGCTTAAAATATATTCGTAAATGCTCTGTACAACTGGGAGCAAACAGCGGTAGATCAAGCAAATGGCGTAGAACAGTTTCTGGATCTCAGGTACCCAATCGAGAAACAAGTTCCAGACAAGCTGCATGTAGTGAAGCCCTTTGCCATATATGCAACAGGATATATCTATCACAAATTGGTGTACATGTTCAACATGTATGATTTTTTTCATGGTGTCTTTTATATTGAATAGATAAAAGGTCAATAAGCAGCCTTGACGTACACCTTTCCGCACCTGGAATGATTCTGAGAAGAACTCGTCGTCTACTCACAGATACGAATACCACGTTTAATACACACCGACTGTAAATCAATAACGAATAAATCTACCGTAATCCCATGTGTTTCAAAAGCAAACCAGTAAAATTAATCATTCAAAATATTGTCTCAAAATAGGTAAATACTAGTATCTGCATTGGGACAGTCCATTTCTTCTACTAGACGTATTTTATTATATTGACAAAGTATGATTTATTGTTACAGCTTTCAAGTATTGATTTACCAACGTTCTCGTACTTCATAGTCTACGAGGGCTGCTACTTAAGTTTTGAGATATGGCAACACCAGTGTAGATACGTCAAATTGAACATCAGCATCGTAAAGTTTGACGTTTTTAATGGTATATTTGCTCCGAAAGTTTTGTCATGCGAGTGCTATTTGTGTTGTTTAGTGACTTGAAAAAGTCATCTTCACCAAAAATGTAATTAAATCGTGAACATTTTCGTGCGACGATTTTTTATGACTTTCGACGTGGAATAACTCAACAACAGTGTGATAATCAACTCGTTTTGACTTTTGGTGATGAAGCACCATTTCGGGCCACTGTGTTCCACTGGTTTTTCGAATTCAGTCGTGGTCGTAGTTTGCTCCAGGACCAATTTCGTGAAGGTCGTCCAAAATCAGTTGTTGTGCCAGAAAACATCGATTCTATGCGTGAACTGATACTGCAAGATCCTCATGTGACTTATCGTGAGATTAAGGCATATTTGGGCATTAGTTCCACTCGCATACATTCAATATTGCATGAACATTTGGCCGTCAAAAAGATTTGTTCGCGTTGGATACCGCATAATTTGACAATCGCTCAAAAAAAGGCTCGTGTCGATTGGTCCAAAGAAATGTCGAAAAAAATCGATCGCGGTGCTTCAAAAGACGTCTATAAGATTGTGACAGGCGACAAATCACAGATCAATGCATATGAGCCAGAAACTAAACAGCAGTCGACTGTATGGGTCTTTCAAGACGAGCCAAATCCAGCAAAAGTTGTTCGCGCACGAAGCACTTCGAAGCAAATGGTGGCTTGTTTCTTCGGTATAAATGGTCATGTCGCAACAGTGCCTTTAGTGGAACGTCGTACGGTCAATTCTGAATGGTATACCACCATTTGTTTGCCAGAAGTGTTCGGAGAAATGAGTAAAACCAACCGCCGAAGACGGATTATTCTCCACCACAACAATGCAAGCTCTCACACATCGGCTCAAAAAAGTGACTTTTTGAGCACTCAAAACATCAAATTGATGGGTCATCCGCCGTACTGCCCTGATTTAGCAACCAATGACTTCTTTTTACTCCCGAACATCAAAAATAAATTGCGTGTTCAACATTTTTCGACGCCGATGAAGAAGCGGTTGATGCGTTAAAAACGCATGTTTTGAAGTTACCTCATTCGGAGTGTAAAAAGCGCTTCGAAAATTGTTCAAACTCTTGCAAAAGTGTATTGATATTCATGGAGAGTATTTTGAAAAACAATAAAGCCATTTTCGATGATAAATATTTGTTTTTACTTGTCTGTCTCAAAACTTAAGTACATAGCAACTCTCGTATATCTAGTCGATACAGACTCGTAAGTACCCAGATCCTCTACTTTGTATTGTGCCTTCTATCATACTCATTGTGGGTAATAGACATTCATTCATTCAATATAAGTAGGAAATTTTTCTTACTTCTGTTTAAAATTAGTTTTAAAAATATGATATATAACTTACCTACGTAATTAAAACATGTGCAAAAGTAGATAATTTAGAATTTTGTCATGAAATACATATGAAGGCAAATGATATTACATTGAAACTGCCGTATACCTGTATAGCGCTAAGTTTTCGTAGCGGATTCAGACAGTAATTATGAAAGTACAACAAAGTTACAAATATTATTGCGGTTAGTTAGCAAGTTAGCAAGTTATTATAGTAACACGCTTGTGTGAATCACAAGGGGACTTCGGGTTACATTCCCAATGATACCATACGTAACATATTTTTACAAAGGCGTTGTTTATACCTCGATGGTTGATTGGAATAACTTGTCATATGACAATTAACCCCCCAGATTATACCGTATATAACACAAGTTTGATAACAATACAACTTTGTATGACAATGAACTGTACCACGCAGGTCTCTAACATATGAGGGTATTTACGAGTACGTCAGGGGTCAATAATTATTGAAGTAGAATTTAAGAAAAAATAAGATTCGTTGTTTCTTTCGTTTCTCATTTGAATGATTGGATCAAGAAATGTAATGCTCTATTTGTGCATTGTTAATAATAATGCCTTTATTTTATATGAATAATTTATAGACCATAAATTAAATAAAGTCGTATAACTTCTTTATCCTGAAATAGATTTTTTAAATTTCTATTCGATTTTTTGACTACATACATACCTTCGCGCCGTCTTCCTCTTAATGTAGGTTAAGACGATAGATCATTAGACTTTCCTATTACTACACATAATTTGCCTCTTCCACATTCATACAAGTTCTACGAATTTTCAGACTTTTTACATTTCTTATTTTAAAAAATCCTACACTCGATAAAATATTTGTTTCGTCAATATTTCATCATTCATTCGTTTCACGTGCCCAAACTATATCAGAATGCTCTTTTTCATGTTATTCAACATATCAGCATAACGTTTACACTTATCCCTAATCACTTTGATACGTATCCTGGCGTACATTGTCATCCCATGCATTCTTCTCAGTACACGCATTTCTACAGCATATATTCGGCTCCTTTCAGTGTTTCTTCACTTCCACATTTCACTCACATACATCAAAATTGGCACTAAAATACTGTTGTGGACTATCACTTTAGCAGATTTTGATACTGTCCGGTTCGAGTATATATGTTTTCGTGTCCCATTATCAACTAATGGCGACTTATTTTTCAAATATTCGTAACATTTATTCATAATATTAAGTTCTTTCATCCACGGTTAATGCTGATTTTAAAATACTCGTAATATCGTACGACTTTTATGCAATAACCAATAAAATTAAGTGGTCAAAAATATGAATTGTATGGAATAATACGCTATGTTCCATACAATTCATACATTCACGGGGCTTCAAATAACACAGAATTTTCGTTACTTGTGAGTCTGTATCTATTGAACAGTTACTTAAGCCACGCAACATTAAGGGAGGGTATCATAGTGCCGTAAATAATAGGGGGAAAAAACATGAGTCAACAAAGTCATAACAATAACATTTTCTCGATTATCATTCTGCCTTACTAACGTTGTTACTTTAAATTTAATTGTTGGGGGAAACATTATGTAAGAACAGTTAAAAACACGTCTCAAATCCTGGGTGCGTTATTTACGGCGGTGTTTCGATTTCCATGAGGTTTTAAAAATCAAAATCGAAATGATTATTGGTAACCCTAGTGGATATTTCAATAGGAAAATTATCTTATTGATCTCATACAACTTTAAATTGCATCGTGTACTGTTACTCATCCGATATTTCCGAAGAAGTTTAAAATATTAGGTAATCTAATCGATAAATAATTTAAGATATCGCGATTAATTATTAAAATTAAGCAATTCTGTAAATCAGATAAACTGCCTTGAACGAATATTTATTAAATACAGAGACATTATTGTAAAATGACGCTTGAAATAATACGAAAACTAAATAAAGTTCATTTCAAATAATTTAACTGTCTGTTGAACTTATCTGTTTCGTATTAACTCAAATTATTACGATATTTATTGTATTTCAGAATAACTAACAAATACCATAAAATTGATATTCGCGTTTCGTCAAAATAAAGTTCTTAGGAAACTTCATAACTTGTTTTCATACAATATTTTATTCGTCATAGAAAAGTCGAGTTCAAAGCTGTTAGAAATGTCTAGGAGTGGAAACTTGCGAGATTCAGACCATTTAGTCGTCCGAGAAGATTCTCCTTCTTCTCCCTGGCTCCATCCCAACTCACTGTCTGCGAAGACTGTCGGGGTCAGCTCTCCTCGTCCTCAGGTTGTATGCTTTTCTGTCCCGGACTACGTCCCCCAGGCCGTGCCTCTGCATCAGGCTATCTTTTTGCACCATCCATGAATTCTTTGGTCTTCCTCTGGTTGTTATTCGAGGATTGATAGACTGAAATGCTTAATTATCTACCGAATGGCCGCAGCCACTACCTTCTTATCCTTACACTCAACTTATATATACATTTATTTTTGTTATATTTTTAATCTATTGATAACAGTGCGTTTGAGTCCCGAGTAAGAGAGTTTGGTATCTAAACGGCGCTAAATGTCCTTTTATTGCTATTATCTCCAGATGTTGGTTGCCGGGTAACTGAAGGTAAAGGTGCATCGAATGTGGAACGGAAGCATCATAAACTCGTTAGCCTTGCTTACAGATTACGGTAACTCGGTAGTGTATTAAATTCGGCCTGTAAAAACGAAAATGGACGTAACTTAGCGAGTAATCTGGCAAGTCGACGACCGATAATAATGGATAGACCGCGGTACTATTGCATCTCCTCGGCCGGATGCTTCTTCCACTCCATGTACATCTTGTACTCTTTACGACGTTACACTCGGCATGTGGGATTAGTGACGAGTGGTAAGTTCAAGTTGACGACCGAGAATAATGGATTGACCGCGGTACTAAAATATCGATCACTCCCCCCCCCCTGCCCGCATTCACCTGATTTGGCTCCATACGAATTCTGGCTATTCCCGAAATGAGCGATGAAAGGAAAGCGTTTCGACACGATTTCAGATATCCAGAAGGCTTCGACCACGATTTTTGAGGAAATTCCGAAGAATGAGTTTCAGGAGTGCTTCAGAAAATGTTACAACCCCTTCCAGTATTGTATTGACTCACGAGGAGTATATTTTGAATAAAAGGTAATGTAAACTAAAAATAAACAATGTCTTGTATTTCATTTCCCATCAGTCACCTTTCCCATTGGACAGATAGTGTACACTACTATCTTACTTTACTATCACATTTCGGAAGATCTATAATGGTTTCTTTGTAGGTCGTCTTCTCTTGGTAAGTTTTCCGCAGTTTTCTTACCAAATAAGTTTTTCTGAACATATGCAGATACGGATAATTATCTGATTTAATGACCGTAGTTACTACCTTCCTATGCTTACACTCAACTTATATATTGTATATTTATTTTGTAATATTTTGACCTGTCAATGATAGTGGGATCGAGTCCCGAGTTAGTGCGCCCTTGAGGAGAGTTTCCTCTTTAATCGGCGCTGTATAAATTGTCATTTTATTATTATTTTATTATACTACACTTTAGTTGTATACAGCACAATCTAGTGGGCTTATTACCATGTGGTAATCTCTCCCAACCAAAAAGATTTTATTAGAGGCCTTAAGTAAAAACCAGACTGAAATCGGTTTTTTAAATATTTGGGTTACAATGGGAAACGAACCCACAACCGCCGGGTCGAGAGACAGGTGTCTTACCACTAGGCTACGGAGGTCGTCGTATATAATTATATGGCAAGTACATCATATAGGCTGAAAAGCCAACAAAAAGTGCTTTAAAATTATTTATTTTAAAACAATTGTGTCATCTACCAAACATTAAAAATTAAACTAATAAAAAAAAGTCAAAGAAACGTAGTAACCCAACTTCTATCACACATGACAGTCAAAAGTTCCGAGTTGAGTTGCAATTAATCAGGCGAACCGGAGCTTTGCATGTCGCATGTAAGCTTTTAATTATTCTGCAAACTTCTGTGTGTGGTAACGGCAAAGTTTTTGTATATTCCGTATGCTTTCGTGCGAAATCCGGCGAATTCCAATCGGTAAGATTCACAACCGCGATAGTAATTTCATTTGGGTTTATCGTTCATCACAAAAGGCCGGTAATCTGTAATCACTCAATCGCGTGGCCGCCATCAATTCCGTCCATAGACCGCCCTGCGAAACAAACCGTCCATTATGACGCTCTTTTTTGTTACCGCAAAATTCCCGAGGTCTGTTTTGATTCCATCTTGTGCTAATTGGTTACTAAGAATTTAGCAACACTAAAACCCCTTCATTTCTCATATCTAATACTCACATGTTAAAAAGTCTCACTATTATCACCACTAGGTACGAATATGTGATATCATTTGCAGTAAGAAAGGAAAACCGTAATAACTACAACACATATGGTGACTGGGGAATGTAGGTATTTGTTTAACCCCTCCTTCCCTGTGATGTGTAACTAATACACATTGCTTCTAAAAACTTTACTATCTCTATAAATATAATAAATACTGGGTTCAGATTTTAGGTATTCCTCCGTAATACATTTACGCATTGAATGAAAAAATAATATTAATAATAATTAGCACTTATCGGCCACATCAGAGATATTTTATGAAAATCGGGAATAAATTCACTAATACAATCAAACGTGTGTCAGTGTGTGACGTAGGTATATTCATTCTAAAAAAACGCTATGGGTGAGGAAGCGACGCTATTCACGTCTCACTCTCACTCTACTTCGGTATATGGAAACGCAAGAAATATAATCTCAGTTCACAATTGTGTCTCTTCTTTTGAGGTATAACAGTCCGAGACCGAGTCCCGTCTCAGTTCTCAGTAGCTCTCGGGCATCCATTTGAGGTGGTCTCTTCACCCATTTTGTGAACGTCGGCCGATGTTTTTTTCATGTTTTCAGCAATTAAATTTCAATTTTTATCACTTTTGACATCAAATTTAACTAATTGAAGCGATTGGCTATGAATATTCTTATTTTTCCGATTTTAAATCGCTAATTTTTCATGTGTATTGAATACAAAGCACCGGAACGCGCGGGTTTTTTTAGCACAAGAAGAGAAAGGTTAAAAGTGGGTTTCTTTTCAATTTTAATTCGATTTAAATAACCTTACCGAAAATAAGGTTCAAGTTTTACATACATTTTTTTACAACAGTAAATTTAGAAACATTGGAGATACACAAAGCCATTAGCAAAAACAAATAACCAACGAATACAAAAGATTTCCCACCCCTTAAAACACTTTTCTCAGCATATATGTAAATATTATCGAGTTCTTAGAATTATTTGTTCAAAATATTTTAATAAATTTATTAAAATTGAATCTTTCCGGAAATATACCACACACACTTTCGTTGTGGGTAGTTCATAATAAAGTAACACCACTCACCGATCTTATATATAAGGACTGCTCTCATAACAAACCAAAGAGAGCCTCGGTATATGAGGTAAAAGCACGTGTAGCGGGGATCAATATAATTAGTGAAATAACAAATTGATTTGTTGTAAAATGTTCTAATATGAAGTTCGATCAAGTTAAAGCCGAAATCTTTGATAGCTTTTAAAATAATTTATACTACCTTCGTGGTCTAGTTGATAAGATGCATGAATTACACCCGGGGATTTCGGGTTCGATTTCTAAGAGTACCCAAAAATATAACAAAAAAGGGTCCCAGTCTGGTAACAGTTTGCATTGTAAGAGTAGTCGCATTCGCCGAGTACGTGTATGAGGTTGAGCTTGTTGTCTTTTCCTCTACACGTGCGGTAGTGTTACCAACATGTGCACGTGCGGTAGTGTTACCAAGATGACGTGCAATGACGAGCCGATATGCGACAGATCTGTGCCTATTCCGGCGGTTTTAAACCGATAACTTAATTACTTAGTCGAGGATGACGTTGTCTTTCAGACACGCTCTTCAATAACTCCGAATCACAAATTGCATATGTTGAAAGGGTGCCACACGAGAGAAAAAAATTATTGGAATTATAGAAATTCCAATGAATTTCTTTTATTTAAATGAAAATAAAAAAATATTTAGGAATAAGTGTAAATAGACTAACAAAATATATACACATACAGTGCAAATGTGAGTGAAAGATGTGTAAGAGGAAGGCTAAGGAAAGTATTGTTGGATCAAGTGAATGATATTCTGAAAGAATGAAACGTAGGAAGTCAGAAAACTCGTAGAAGTTGTATGAGAATGTGTATAGATGTAGAAGAGGCTAAAGAGGCGTGTATCTGTCGAGATAGGAATTACTGGCGCTCTGTCCTTTTTGCATACCTTGACTTATGTTTGTAAATAACTAAAAAATAAAGGTTGTTGAGAAAGGGTGTTCCGGTTCATTGAATATCATAGACGTCTATGTAAGGTATGAGTGAACAATATCATAGACGTCTATGTAAGGTATGAGTGAACAATATCATAGACGTCTATGTAAGGTATGAGTGAACAATATCATAGACGTCTATGTAAGGTATGAGTGAACAATATCATAGACGTCTATGTAAGGTATGAGTGAACAATAAAAAATAGGGACGATCAATACAAGTTGAGGAATTTTGTTATTTGTTAGCATGTTTTAAAAATGTGGTAAGATTGAGAAAATGTTTTTTTTTTGTACATCAACGTGGGCGGAACATCAATGGAGAATACGAAAGATTTACAATAAATAAATATACTATATAGAGTGTGCCAACAATATTATAAATGTACAGCGAGGTAAGAATGGATGGAGGTAGTTAGAAAAATTTGGACTTTCAGAATAATTAGAAGTACTAGGAACAGAACAGCAAATGTGACGAGATGTTCGGATGTCGGAGACACGGTAACTGTGTATGTGGATGTAAAGAAATAACGATCTGTCTTCTCTGCCTATCCCAAAAAAGACATTGCGTAATTGTGCAAGTGTACGAAAAAGAGATACAGAAAGTAGTACGATTATATTATATTATTACTGTCACAATGGATATGTTTCATAGAAGTTTGTCTCAAATGTATTACATATATATGTTATATTGCATATACACGAGTAACAAATATAATACATGTATATTATATTGCATATACACGTATAACAAATATATTAAATATATATTATATTGCATATACACGTATAACAAATGTATGACATATATTATATTGCATATACACGTATAACAAATACGAGTATATAACATATATTGAATATACACGAATAACCAATATATTACAATACATATATTTATTATATTGCATATGCACGAGTGACAAATATTTTACATATATATTATATTGCATATACGCGTATAACAAATATATTACATATATATTATATTGCATATACCCGTATAACAAATATATTACAAATACTATATATTATATTGCATATACACGTATAACAAATACGAGTATATAACATATATTGCATATACACGAATAACCAATATATTACATATACGAGTATATTATATTGCATATACACGACTGACAAATATATTACATATACATATTATATTGCATATACACGTATAACAAATATATTACATATGTATTATATTGCATATACACGTATAACAAATATATTACATATATATTATATTGCATATACACGTATAACAAATATATTACATATATATTATATTGCATATACACGTATAACAAATATATTACATATGTATATATTATATCGAATATACACGTATAACAAATATATATTATATTGCATATACACGTACAACAAATATATTACGTATATATTATACTATATTGCATATACACGTATAACAAATATATTACGTGTATATTATATTGCATATACACGTATAACAAATATATTACATATATATTATATTGCATATACACGTATAACAAATATATTACATATGTATATATTATATCGCATATACACGTATAACAAATATATATTATATTGCATATACACGTACAACAAATATATTACGTATATATTATACTATATTGCATATACACGTATAACAAATATATTACGTGTATATTATATTGCATATACACGTATAACAAATATATTACATATATATTATATTGCATATACACGTATAACAAATATATTACATATGTATATATTGTATCGCATATACACGTATAACAAATTTATATTATATTGCATATACACGTACAACAAATATATTACGTATATATTATACTATATTGCATATACACGTATAACAAATATATTACGTATATATTATATTATATTGCATATACACGTACAACAAATATATTACGTATATATTATACTATATTGCATATACACGTATAACAAATATATTACGTGTATATTATATTGCATATACACGTATAACAAATATATTACATATATATTATATTGCATATACACGTATAACAAATATATTACATATGTATATATTGTATCGCATATACACGTATAACAAATATATATTATATTGCATATACACGTATAACAAATATATTACGTATATATTATATTATATTGCATATACACGTATAACAAATATATTACGTATATATTATATTATATTGCATATACACGTATAACAAAAATATAACATGTATATTATATTGCATATACACGTATAATAAATATATTACATATATATTATATTGATTTTGTTGCATGGTACACGTATGTTATAACAAATATATTACATATAACATTTCGAAAAAAGCTTTTTCATGACCAAATGTTCATGCAAAATAGTGTAAACACTACCAAATGATATCTTTAGGATGTCAGCTATCTCACGCAACTTTACTTTGCAATTATCCGTCACGATTTTGAGTTTTTTTTCTATGTTTTCTGGTGTAACAGCCTCATTTGGACGACCAAAGCGTTCATCACCATTTGTATCTGTACGGCCGCGTTTTAAATCGTATTGTATGTAAAATTGATTGTATAATCTTTTAAACAGATTGTCAGATTTCAGGAGTCATAGTTCCACATTTTCGCCGGTTGACGACCGAGCGTGAAATGTTGAGCAATAACTCTGAACGCAATATACGAGTACGAGTACATGCGCATTGAGTAAATATACGAGTACGAGTACATGCACATTGAGTAAATATACGAGTACGAGTACATGCACATTGAGTAAATATACGAGTACGAGTAAATGCACGTTGAGTAAATATACGAGTACGAGTACATGCACATTGAGTAAATATATGAGTACGAGTACATGCACATTGAGTAAATATACGAGTACGAGTACATGCACATTGAGTAAATATACGAGTACGAGTACATGCACGTTGAGTAAATATACGAGTACGAGTACATGCACATTGAGTAAATATACGAGTACGAGTACATACACGTTGAGTAAATATACGAGTACGAGTACATGCACGTTGAGTAAATATACGAGTACGAGTACATGCACGTTGAGTAAATATACGAGTACGAGTACATGCACATTCAGTAAACAATAGTTTTTTAAAACTTTCCATCAGAATTTCTTTAATAATTTTTTTGTAAATCATTAATGAGTTAAATTAATTGTTGTGAATCAATCTTAAATATACTTTCAACGTTTTAAGAATTTTGAACTTCACTTGCAGTATACCCTTGTTCGATAATACTCGTTTTTTTTATTTTGACTACTGTAATAAAAATAAAACGTTAGTAAATAAAACACATTTGTTCTGTAAAAATAGGACTCTGAATACTGCGTAAGGATTCACGTTAAATATTTTTTAATTAGCAAAATTTCCATTGTATGATTCTCGTGAGAGTGCTAAAATACTCGTTATTTGAAAAAAACTGGGGATGAGGCACCACTCGGAACATCTCAACATGGTTTTCAGCTAAAAATAAACGTTCATAATATTTATTATTTCCACAGAATTACATAATGTTAGCCATTGATCATATAAAAAACTTGACAAATGGCATTCGTTAATTTTTTTTTCCATATTATAATCAATGATGAAGTCAGCGAACGAACGTTATTTTCTTCTTTTTTAGTTCAGTGACATACTCGTAAAGCAGACAAACTCAATCGTAACATATAACAAAATCAATAAATGCAATCATATATAATCGACATCCCTTCAAAGTTGTAATATTTGCCAACAAAATAAATGACTATTGCCAATATATGACATTTCACAAATAGCCCGAAATGATCAAAGGCTTTGTTCGCGTGCAGTCAAGTGAATCCTTCATTCACATATGCTCGTACATAGAAAACCCCACGAATGTGGTATATTGGTTCAATCTTGTATCGTAGTTACGGAAAAATAACTAGAACATTAGAATCATTACTTACCGCAGGTGCTGGGCTGGAGGTTTCAAGGAGTTTCCACAGTCACTCGATGCGGTTCTTGCATTAATGGATTCTCGGCTATTTTCAGAATTAGAAGCTTAATGGCTAACGTCAATTATGCAATCGAAAGAGGGGGGTGTTAGATCGAAAACTTAACACACCCCGAACTAACTAATGGGGATTTGTTTATCCGTTGCCATGGAAAATCAAAGAAACATGTGCCCTCATGTATGGAGGGGGATTGAGGGTGGATTCATTTCTGAACTGGAAACTATTGGCAGAGTAGGTTCACGTGGATAAAGAAATTCAATGTTCAAGTCTTCAAATTAATCGTGGGGAGTGCTTTTATGAATGTGCCCCTTGTTAAGTATTTGAAGGGAAAATAACTTTGTCACGGAAATTATCTTTTAAATAAAGAAAACCTTATGTTCAGTTTACTAATATAACAATAGTAAACAGGTGACACGGGTGTTACATTTGGCACTCTTGAGAATTTTAATGGTACCTATGCTAAAGAAATAAAAGAATTTATAATTAAATTTGAGTTTTAATCAACGGTATTATAATTTCGGCGTATACAATTAAACCTGGTGAGCTAATTAACCGGTGGCAATCTCTTTCAACTAAACAAAAAGGTGTTAAAGAGGCTTTCAATGCAAATCAGACTGAAACACACAAAAAAAACTAGCAACCGCAACATAAATCGCAACTCCCGAGCTGGAAAGCAAGCGTATAACCAATTAAGGCAATGGAGGTCGTCAATCAATTGTTAAATTATAATATAAAGCTTGATCTTTCTTCATGCTAAGTATTTTCCATATTTAATGATTACTTATAAATACAATGAATATGTTGATGGAACCTGCAACTCAAGGTAATATAAATCTTGCAGTAGGATGCAAATGTATGGTATACCTACAGTTTTTTAATATTCCAATAAATAAATAAGACGAGAAGAAGGACAAAAGCTAACTAGAACTGTTCAATTTATCTAAGTGGAAAACTAAAAGGTATTCCAGATATTTATTAATAAATAATAAAACACATTTCCGCAAAAAAGATTATCATATCATGACATGACTTGTTAAATAATTAGTTGTAAAAATTGTTTAGTTATAAGTAGCGTGTAGGTGTTAACTATTTCTAAGAAAATATATTATATATTAAGATTATTAAAAATATAATGACATGTACGAAATTAAAATAAAGTTAGTTCATAGTTGTAACATATACATTATATAGTTCTAAAGATATAAATTTGTATACAGGTATAGCCTCTGGCAAATGTTTGTACTATATATGTATTACTATATTAAATAAAAAAAGGTTATCATACCAGTTGTTTACCATATATCATACTATATAATGCCTTTCGGAGTATTGTATCGCGTGGTTTGACTTATGTTGCCGCCAGCATAAGTCGAATCCTGTGATACAACATTCCCAAAGACCTTATACTCGTACAACAGATACGAAAAACCGCGAAATACTCAAAATATATTTGACTCAGTGAATTATACTTTGGACGCTACATGAAGACATTTTAAATAACAATATAATGTTGATTTAACCTGTACACCGCGTCAAAAATCAAATTCCACGAATCCTGTGCGCGGCACAATTTCGGCGTTTTTTAATTTCTAAGTTTAAACGCGTATTTTGTTTAGAACCAATGATATTTGATTACAACACCAAGTAAACATGACATTCAAGTAATTTTATGATCATAAATAATAGTCATTACTCTTAAGGAGACTCGTTAAATAAAGGAGATAAACTAAACATTACGTAAAATACACCAAGGAATGCTACAGATCAGATCACAGGCGTTTGTGCTTCCCGCGAGGAACACGTTAATATGTTCGTTTTATACATACCATCACGCCATTTCCTTATCGGGGTAGGCGGAGAGGACCGAACGCCATACTTTACTATCTCGTCATAAATTCATAGCCTCTTCTATATACATACATCTTCTCATACAACGTCCACGATTTCTGACTTCTACGTTTCCTTTTTTTAGAATATCATTTATATGATCCAACCATACTTTCCTTGATCTTTCTCCTATATGCTTTCTACTCACATTTGCTCTATATAACTGTATTGTTAGTCTTTCTTCAGTCATTTACTCCATATTCCAAAACCATCTCGAAGTACGCTTCGTCATCGTATTTAACACATTAGCCTTAAATTTACATTAATCCATTATCACTTCATACCGTATTCCGTTATACATTGTCACTAAATATATTCTTCTCAATGCACGCATTTCTACAGCATTAATTCGGTTCCTCACAGGCTTTTTCACGTCAACGTTTCAATCCCATGCATCAAAGTTGGCACCGAAATGTTATTGTGGACTATCATTTT